>CM051032.1:32993542-33526042 GCA_027627225.1 Congeria kusceri | reverse complement strand
TATTAATATATATTTTATGTTGTTCAGATGTAATAGAGGAAAGCTCGACTAAATGCTATTTCAAAACGTATAATATGTAACATATTACAGTGTATTAGTTGATTAAGTACGATATGCTTTGTGCATAGCCGATTCTCCCCATCTCCCCCCCCCCCCGCCCCCCACCCAGTGTGATCTATTTTTAACTTTTTATTTATAAAATCGAGGCGGCTACTATCGTATATAAATAAACCTTGAAACCAGACGATAACTGATCAGTATGTTGTTATCACCTAGACATTTTAACATGAAATCAGAGAAATTTAATATTCTTTCCAGATCCTTGCACTGGGCTGCCTTTTACTTTGCATACAGTTTGCATTTTTGTAGAACTAGGATACACAGCAGCTCGGACATGTGCTTTGTTTATGCCTAAAATCTAATTTTAGTTATCATTGGCTCCATTCAGCGATTGGTTGACCGATCTCTGAGAATTATTTTACTCGGAAACCCTTCGGAGCCGTACGTAGATACTCGGCGACGATCGGTATGAAATGGTTTATTTCTGGGGTTAAAACAAAAACACCACTTATATGATACAGAAGTGCTGTTTAAGCGGGCAAATGCATGATTCTGATTTTAAACAAGAAATGTCTTTAAAAAAAGACAATCGGCGTTGAAATTAATATTGAGATGTCATTTAAAGATTACCTAAACAGACGGCCACGATGATCGGTTACGTGACTTCTCAGATCCCAGATTTTTTGGTCCCCACCAATATTAGGGGACTTATTGGACCCCAGATTTTTCGGACGCTATAAGAAAACTTCTCGGACCCAAAAGTTAATTTGAGATAAATTTATACATTTAAAAATTAAATATAATTATAATTAATATCTATGCTGTGAATAAACCAATCATACAACTCCATGTTTCCACCAGTGATATTGAATAACCAAAATAATTTAGGTTAACATAATTGTTATCTGAATTTGTCAAGCCAATTTAACAAATTAACAATGTAAGAAAATAATTTCGGGAATGAATTAAAATTATTATGTATCAGACGAGTCTATATAGTTATTTATAGTACCGGTAATATACCATTCATGTTAGTTATCTAATATAATAACGATTTGAAGTTAAATAAGCATGTACCCTGTGTATCCCAATAAAAAGCAATAGTCAGGGAACATTCAGCGAATTTTGAAATGTTACGACTTTATTTTTTGATAACGCAAACATAACAATTCCTTAGACTATGACGATTTTAAATTATATCAGTAGAAATATGATATATCAAGGGTTCCTGTGTATAATTAGTATTGCAAATTGTGTATTCATGCTACGCAAATAACAATTCGACATATTCCGAATCTTCTTTCATAACATTTTATCTATAGAAAATGTAGCATCTTTTTACAGATTAAATAGCATCTACTGGAGAAGTTGATAGAAAGATGCAATTATAAATAATCGTTAATCGTAACCACAATTTTAAAACAAATTAACAGTAAGTTTATAATATACATTCAACATTTATTGAAATTTTTAGGTTTATGATTCTCTGAACGCTATTATTGATGCATGTACGAGTATATTAACACAGCTATACAGCCGTTGCAAGCTACGCGCGCTATTTTTAGAATGCCACTACTTTTTGTGGAATGCGATGAACTCGCTAGAATCAATGGGCTACTTGGAACGGCAACTCTGTGAGTGAGATTTATGCATCTGAACATTGCACAATTGCTATTTATAGAGCGTAGCGCTTATATAAAATGTAGGCTAAACAAAATAGTTATTTCGTTACGTGAATGAATATATCATTCTGTTTATGGCATACAATGAGAAAATACGTTCATAATTAGCCTCAGTTCTAGAGTATACGCGAGGATATGTTTATAACTTCATTTTAACCGCTTAAGTAAACAATTATTTAAATTTTTATTCCCCAAAAGTATGCAACAGTTATTGGTATACGTTAAACCATTGTTTGAAGTTTGCATTCCCTAGAATTAGAAAATGTGCCCAATTATATTGGCATTCAATTTTCCCGCTGCATAATTATCGCAAGAAAATCTGGGTCAAAAGTGATCTTAGACAGCTACGCCGAAAAAAAGAAGACATATTATACATTGCAGTCATTATCAGCGAATGATACGTGTATTTTTCCACAATAAGATTACTGCTACACTGAAAATATGGCTTTACTGGTGTTAGTAAATGATAATTATTGTCTTATCAGATGATATGAACAAAGTGAGAAAATATTTTGGAAATCGCCTTTCAAAGAAGATTGGCTTGAACGTATGTTTGTTTCTTTGCCTTTGAGTGTGATACAAAACTTAAAGCTTTTCAAATGAAGTTTTTCGGCGTAGCTGTCTAAGATCACTTTTGACCCAGATTTCTTGCGATAATTATGCAGCGGGAAAATTGAATGCCAATCGAATTGGGCAACTTTTCTAATTTTAGGGAATGCAAACTTCAAACAATGGTTTAACGTATACCAATAACTGTTGCATACTTTTGGGGAATAACAATTTACATAATTGTTTACATAAGTGGTTAAAAATGAAGTTATAAACATATACTCTAGAACTGAGGCTAATTATGAAACGTATTTTCTCATTGTATGCCATAAACAGAATGCTATATACATTCACGTAATGAAATAACTGTTTTGTTTAGCCTACATTTATATAAGCGCTACGCTCTATAAATAGAAATTATGCAATGTTCCCATTCATAAATCTCATTCACAGAGTTGCCGTTCCATGTATCCCATTGATTCTAGCGAGTTCTTCACATTCCAGAAACAGTAGTGTCATTCTAAAAATAGTGCGCGTAGCTAGCAACAGTGTATAGCTGTGTTAATATACTCGTACATGCATCAATAATAGCGTTCAGAGAATCATAAACCTAAAATTGTAAATAAATGGGAAATTTATATTTATAAATTTACTGTTAATTTGAAATAAAATTGTGGTTACGATTTATTAACGATTATTTATAATTGCATCTTTCTATCAACTTCTCCAGTAGATGTTATTTAATCTATAGATAAAATGTTATGAAAGAAGATTCGGAATACGTCAAATTGTTATTCGCGTAGCATGAATACACAATTTGCAATACTAATTATACACAGTAACCCTGGAAATATCATATTTCTACTGATATTATTTAAAATCGTCATAGTCTAATGAATTTTTATATTTGCGTTATCAAAAATAAAGTCTTAACATTTCAAAAATCGCTCAATGTTCCCTGACTATTGCTTTTTATTGGGATACACAGCATAAATGCTTATTTGACTTCAAATCGTTATTATATTAGATAACTACCATGAATGGTATATTACCGGTACTATAAATAACTATATAGACTCGTCTGATATATACTAATTTTAATTCTTTCCCGAAATTATTTGCTTAAATTGTTAATTTGTTAAATCGGCTTGACAATTTCAGATAACAATTATGTTAACCTAAACTATTTTGGTTATTCATATATCACTGGTGGAAACATGGAGCTGTATGATTGGTTTATTCACAGCATAGATATTAATGATAATTTTATTTAATTTTTAAATTAATAAATTTATCTCAAATTAACTTTTGGGTCCGATAAAAAAATTTATGGTGTCCGAAAAATCTGGGGTCCAATAAGTCTCCTAATATTGGTGGGGACCAAAATATCGGGGGTCTGAGAAGTCACGCAACCGATCATTTTGGCCGTCTGTTTAGGTAATTTTTAAATGACATCTCAATATTAATTTCAACGCCGATTGTCTTTTTTAAAGACATTTCTTGTTTTGTTATGTGTTGTGTGGTACAAAACTACAACTACTTCAAATAAATGGTAGCCTTTTCGTGTGATTTAAAACTGCACCTATGTCAAATAAGTGGAATGTTATGTTCTTTATGTGGTGAATAACTGCCAGCTATTTCAAATAAATGATGGCGCTATTTTCTTTCTGTGGTACAAAACGGAAAACGTGGTACAACCAATTTCAAATAATTGATAGTGTTATATAGATACAATTATTTATTTCAGCCAGGATGCCAATAAAGTATTAATCAGGAAAAACAACGCACATGCATTATTGAAACAATATTTGTCTTACATACTTTTATGTAGCCAAATCAGTGTGAAATATTGCGAACTGAAATTTGTCTTAGATTTCCTGGTTCCTGATGACTTGCCCGGTAGTCTTAATTTAAGAAAATTTAGAGAATTAAAAAAACGAGCGACAAAGAATATCATTTAAACCGACCGAACAGTCTCCAATCAAACGTGACCATAAATTGCTAACAAATAACATTATCTGTATTACTTAAACGTTGTAAAACTCAACATAAACTTAATGATTTGCTTACTAAATACTACAAGACGTCTACACGAACCGGTTAGAGCTGTAAACAACTGCTTCGCGTATCTTGATGTATTAGTTTTTGTTTAACGTGCTTTGTATGTTGTTCATGTTTTGTGTTTTATATTGGTTTGTTTTCATTATTTTCCCGCAAAATAACATTTATGCAAAATAATATCAAACGACGGCATTTGTGAAAATGCTAAGAAATAGAAGTACGTAAGAGGCTAAAAACAAATACATTTTTCTTGATTTCCATCGTCAAAATGTATTGAACTTTTAACTTCATTGTTGATGTTCACAAATAAGTATAGCTTACATCAATGGAACATTACATCTCTGAAGGATCACTGTATATACGCACGTGTTTGCAACGTACTTGTCAATTTTCTTGTATCATTTTTGTTTAAAAACGTTCTATGTCAGGTTGTTTGTTATCAGTTTTTAAAAAAGACATCGTTCCAGTATTAAAAGTTGAAACATTTGAGTCTGCTCGGTCTGGTATATTGCGCATATATTTGTTGATTGCTTGATCAATAAAACTTGATTTTATTTATAGTTCAGCACAAGTAAAAATATTAATACAGTATTCGGATAATCCTATTAAATACTACGAGTTTAACGTGATTTTCCACATTGTTTCACATCACAATTTGTTATTTTTCCGACTTATTTTAAATATTTTAATTTTTCATGTTTCAAAGGGAAATTTTTACGGGTAGTTAGCCAATTATTTTATGTTATTTCAATTCAATACGTGTTTATAGCATTGACTTACTCATTGTATATTGTATATAAATGCATTATGTCACGTCAAACTAGAAGTTCTTTCGTTTATATTAATGCTGACCACCTTGTACATTAGTTCTTGTTTTATTGTTATTTATCTGCGAAGTGTATATTTCTCTTCTGTATCAGGTTTTATTAAACCAACAAAACGAGCAGGTTGCCGTTGTATTTTGTTTCTTATAGTAATTCTTTTGTATAGTGTTATTACACATCATCCGATTTTGACGTGGTCTGCATGCCACTTCTCTTCTATGAGGTCTACTACGATAACATTATTAAACATCACGAGCTTAATTATGTTTTAAAACCTTCCCCGAACTTTCAACTTCAGTTAATACAGATGCTAAATTCATTGTATTCACTGGTCAAACGTTTCGATATGATAAACCAATGTTTGTAACTTGATAGATACCTCAACCGATAGTCATAATCTGCTAGAAGGTCTTACACATTTCCGACATTAAGACATATGAGGTTAATATTAAACAGTGTACTTTAGTCCGAACGCTACAAGTCAGTCTGCGTTTAAAAATTGCCACTCGAAGCAATAACAAATGTGTGATACCCTAAAACAAAGAATGATATATTTATGTATTTTAATAAAAATATACAACAAATACAAATGTTCAAGAAATTATAATTCTTCCGGATTCAGAAAGATACCTAACGTACATAATAATTATCTTCGCCAACAAAGTACACGATAGTCAGTTCGCATTTTCATGACAAAATAGTTGATACTGCAGTTATATTGCAGTAACTGCCTTAAATGCAAAAAAACAACATAAAACAACAAAAAACGAAGCAAAATCAATAAAATGCGGAATGTAACGCTTATTTTTTCACACAGACACAATTGATCCTTGGGTGCCCAGTCAACACAACAGATTTCGGGATGTTATCAACAAAACTAAATTACACGATGCGGTATATTATTCTGATAACACCGTCACAATGCGTTGCCCCTTCTATTTCATTTACTGCCGTGTCATACTTATACGTTTCCTTACAACGGTAAAATTCATGTCGCTTTCTAAAGCAGTGCGGTCAGCTTATTTCTTAAACCGGAGATCAAACGTTACCAACGTCGTTATACTCATTCCAGTGGCGGTACGTCAGGGTTATCCACGAAGTTCTCACTTAACGGTTTTTCTTCCCTCTTTTTGCCAAGAGGTTTAGATCCAAGAGGTGGCATAGTGACCTCGCTCTTGTCCTTCACAATGTTTCCTATATCTACTGTCTTGCGGGCCGACTCGTCTACCTCAAGCTTTTCAACATTTTTTCTGCAAACAAACGTGTTAACAAAACTAAATTACAATTGTCAAACAATATTTTGTAAATAATGTTGGAGTTTTTACAATGTATTTGCCTTTAGGGTCACACATATAAATTAAAATAGTTCACTGACTGCATTCAAATGAAGCATTTTCTAGAATGTTTGAACACTTATGTATCATGCCGTTATTCAAGAACATAAGTAGAAACTGCATTTAAAAGCATTTACATTAATGTGAAAACAATTTTGTTACAATCCGTTTGTTAACAGACAGAAAGACGGACAGTTTATTTAGACTTTAGTATAAGTCAATACATCGCCTACATCGTGAAGGTAAACAAAAACTCGTCGAAAAAAGATTACCGTTTTGTTTTAGATGTCGAGTCATTGCCTTCGTTTTCCTTGTTGTCATTGCTAACCTTTGTTGGTTTAGGCGGCGGTTTTACAATCTGCTTGGCCTGTACCATGGGCAAGTTATAAACACATTTGTATTAGAAAATGATGATTTCAATAAACCAAAGATCAACTCTATATTTGTCTTAAATCATTTCGTTTTAATGATACAATTGATTTAATTTGTAAGGTTAGCATTTTTGAGTCAGTGAGTCAGTCTGCATTTAAAAATAACAACTCGAAGCAAAAACAACTTTGTGATACCCGAAAACACAGAATAATATATATCTTAAGTCTTTGGAGATATTGTTCCTAAACGATGGGTTTTAAAGATGATTGTAAGTGCACGTATGGTTCCAGGCCGGACAGACAGAATTTTGGAGACATTCGTCTTTAAGATTTCTAATCGGTCTACAATTTCCCAGGCAGCGTCGTCCAGTTTATTGAAGGGATTTACTTATACTCGTATCGCGTCTTATGAATTTATACTTTGAAAATATTTCTCTGGGAAGTATTTTAAATTATGTTGGTCTGTTGGTAAATTATTAAATATAATTCAGTGAGTCAAACTATTTATAATTTTACAGATATGGCGAGAACAATTTGATTTAAATGAAACCTTTGGCATGGTCACTAGCATGTGTCCTGTTATCTGGGATCTTTGACAAGAGCTGGAGTCAGCGTTAACCTCCTGTTCTAAACACAGCTGGAACGTCTGAAAATACAATATTGGTTTACTTTGAAAATAAGAAAAACTATACAGGTACCCAGTGATTGTGTCAAGTAGTACAGTTAAAAACGAAATAAAAACTTTTGACTATTTTCAAGTGGCAACAATTTTCTCGACGTAGTTAACTGATATATTTACGTTGACGATACTCGATACTTTTTTATTATAAATATAACAATTACTTTTCCCTTTGTTGTTATCCGTATATAATTGGGCTGGACATCTACATCGATCATACTAGTATCCAAATACCTGGACAAGAAAACATAAAAGAACATACATTAAAAATGAAATAAACATACAAAACACAAAATACACAGAAATACCTTAGGCTTTGATATCATATGTGAAACTTTTCCCTAGAAAAAAGAGGTGACAGTGTGGACATTCTGATGTTGCTGTTGTGATGATGTCCTTATGTTGACTGACATAATTGGTCAATCTGTAATGTTCATCGTCTATAATTTGGAGCTAGACGTCACGGATTAGCACTTCTATTGTAAATTTATTTAACACTCGTTATGTCTATCCAGCAAATGGGCAATTTAAAAGAATCGTATAATACTGACGGCTCTAAAATGATTATACGTACTTGAAAGTCACTATGTTACTCTTCGTCCTTACTTATACCAGGCACAAATTAGTTTTGTTTCTATGGGAAAAAAGAAGGTCAAATGGAAATTGGGCGTTATAGCTGAAAACCCAAGACCTCCGGACCTCCCGAAACAGTTCATACGACATGCGGCATATATACTCTGGTTTAACTCAAAGTCGTTTGACAGGTTTGTGAACATTATACACCCAAATAGAAACAGAGCTCTAATATGGCTTTCATTTATGTGTGCGAATTCATAATTAAAATAGGGCAATAATAGTGCACGTGGTATTTGGGAAATGTATTTTCGAGTAATTGCGTTAATTTATAACTATCTATTATTAATACAGCACCCATCTATTATTAATACAGCATAAGGTAAACCTAGGTTGGAAAACCATGCCAAATTGTGTAACATTATGTTTACGAAAATAAATTCTTTATGATAAAGGATATAAACTTTAAGGCAAATTATTTAATAATAGCATTTCCAAAAAACTAAAAACTTAAAAACTAAAACGTTACCCTTTAAAACGAAACGAAAACTTTACCCTTAAAAGACGCATGACAAAAACAAAGGTACGGAACATTACGAATCATTATTATGTGATAACAATCTGCTGGACAAAGTTTATACCAATAATGGACCAAGAATGCTGAAAATACACTGTGTTTACGGCGAACTAGTTTGGTTTAACTATTGATAACGATTAAATTGTTGAGTATTATTCTCTATGCGATACAACTACTATCTATTTTTAGCTTACACGATATACGCGTATACTCATAGTATGGAATCCCATGCAAAATACAGAACAAACCTTGATGAAGCATAACATTTATGAACGCATTTTCTATAACTTTACATTTATGAACGCATTTCATAAAATATTATTTCCAACGCGGGAATTTAAAAGCAATACCTGAAATAATTTCTTAAACAGCCTTTACCATCCGATTATAGCAAAAGTTAAACAAAGGTTTACACACAAAACATGTCAACAATCGAAAATAGCGGCAGTTACAGTCGGCTTCAGAAAACATATCCAAAACAAATTACAAGAATTCCGGTCAGTTCTTGTCCGTTAATGACACTGTCATTTAAAACATTTACCTTAACATTTAAATTGTTTTCTTTCTATAATGCATATATGGTTTATATAAGTGGTTTAGGTATGAAGAAACAGGTAAGATGTTTCTGGTTCTACATATGTCATAATATATCACATCCTTACAGGGCCCTTGAAATAACTATATTTATTTTAAAATAAATAAGTTTTCGAATAAACTGGAAAAAAGTATCAGAGCAAAGTATTTTGTTACAAAAGGAAAAAGAAGATCGAATGCGGAATTGGGGGTAATAGCTTGATAACCCAACGCCTCCGGACCTCCCAATTATGTACCGTTTCCGAAAGGTATATATATCGTGTTACAATTGCACACACTGTGGACAAGTTTGTGAGGAATAACCATCCTGAATGCAACAAAATTCCTCAAGAAATAATTGTCGTTTATCCCATGTTTTTGGCGAAAACATGTGACGATGCTATAAACTCATGCAATTGGGATGTCAGTCTGCTTATATAAAAAATAAGGTAAACATGATTTATAATGTATGATTTCATTTAAAACCGTATACAAGATGATAACTAAGTTTCAAATAAAGATCTATAAATAACCAAATAAGAGCTCCTAGTTTTGGAAACCCAATTAACCCGATATACATTTTTTTTATATGAATATCCATTGACGCGAATGCAACTACGACATGACATAGTGATTTCCATTTAATCGTTCATTATTTCTATTACAGCTATTGACATTTCCAGGTTGTTCTGCATAAGTTCATTTTTATACTGTAAATGTACACTTTTACATAATGTTTTGTCCCCACAAAAACACCTCAACTTCATATTTCTCTGATGTAATTGAACGATTTTGTAAAGACAACGAAATAAATATATTACAGACAATTAGATAAATACAAATCTGGTTAATAGACCGAAAACACTTTTGTTATACCAGATGTTATTGGTGATTTTCATATGTTCACTGCATTTAGTAAGCTATAAAGAAATCAATACCATCAAAACCATGCGAATAACATATTTCACTTTGTATACTTTCGCTACAACTGAATATGGCTTAGGTTTTGAAAAAAAAGGTAAGATATGTGTTTATAGTCCTACATCTGTAACGTCCTTACTGCGCCCTTAGGTTATAAAAAATAAAGCTTGTAAGTAACTTGTGATATCGATATAATTAAGCATGGATATATTTGTCTTCGCATACATTTGGAAGAGCTACCGGCGTACAGTAGTTTTTTACAAATCGGACAAAAGGAAAGTCGAATGCGGCATTGGGGAAATAGCTTGATAACCCAACACCTCCGGACCTCCCAACGATATACCATTCCAAAACTATATATATACCATGTTACAATTGCAAAGACTGTGGACAAGTTTGTGAGAAATAACCATGCTGAATACAACTCAATTCGTGAAGAAATGACCGCAGGCTAATTGTCGCTCATCTTATGCATTGAAGTTTTCATGTGAGTATTCCATAAACTTATACAATTGCTATGTGTGGCCTGCTTACAAAAAATAAGGTAAACAGGATTTTTAATTTATGATTTCCTTCAGAACAGTTATATGTGGTGATAATAGTTGCAACTATCTATAAATATCGTACTAATAGTTTGGAATCCTAGTTACTTCCTGATATAGCATTATAATCAATATACCAACTAGAAATCAGTGTACGGATCCAATGTGCAATACTTGCTCAACGCAATTGCATCACAAGCATTACTACACGCTCCGTAATGTAAAATAGGCTTACTGGTATAATAGGCTTACCAGGTTACAATCTTGTATTACATTCTGAACATTTCCAGCATGTGCAGTATTACTTTATGATGTACATGTAACTACTACATGGCACTGACAATTGCTTGCAAGTGTGCACTACATGCTCGGGCGATTGCATCACCAGCATTATCACACGTTCCGTAATGTAAAATAGGCCTAGGACCCAAAAAAAATAGTTCCGTTTCTAGTCTTCCGACCGACCCTTTACTTTTGCTGCCGACCCTACATATTATTGGTCCAAAAATTTATTTATTTCCGCCGATAAATATTCGTATTCATTTTACCAAACAAGATTTTAATAGGCTATCGCGTTTCATAAACCTGATAATGATACACTGTTGCACATGGTACATATTTTACCAAATGTGTCCATGTTTTTATTGTTATTTTCTGGGATATTGAACTAAATTTACTTTCATAAAAAACGTAATCAATGTAAATTTCAGATACGCATACATAATTACCTTGTGCGCGAAACACATATTAATCCAAATTGAATGCAAATATTCATGTTAATATTCAATAAGTTTTATGCCGTAACACAAGCTCCATGTTTATTCCAATCCATGTATATTTCGTCACTGCCATTTAAATCTACAATGTATCCGACGCAACAAAACAACTTTTTGTTTCAAACCCTTGACATTACCTCTTGAACGCAAATTCATTAATGCTCTATCGACACTGCTTGCATTGTTCACGTACAATAGTATTGATTGATGCTTTTTTCACCGACCACGTGTTAATCGCGTTACACGCTTAGTGCTACAAACTGCTAGACAATGGCCCCAGCTCAGCAGTCACTTCAAAGACTTTTCGAAGTCAAACCGACACCGTTGCTATGGTTGTTGCTAACGGCTTGCAGATTTTAAAGACCTGGTTAATTGATGACGTTGCGCTTTCACTCTTCTCAGTTGTAACAGGTGTTATTATCAATGACTGTGTTTTTAACCGATCCTATCGTTTGTTCAAATAGGAAATATGATTGCAAGGTAATTAGGCTGCAATGTTTCGTTAATAAAAAATTATGAATTAACTCTAAAATAAAATATCACTAACATTTTAAAAAAAGCATGACTGAACAAGGCAGTCCAAAGGACAGCTATATTCCCCGCCGTGATCCTTCATTAGATTTTAAAGGTGACTTTGAAGTATCACACTGACCTTAATCTGGCACACTTGGACCTGATATGAAAGAACAGTTTCAGAAATTTAGATATGGAGCTGACACGAAAAGGAGGCTCACATATTTGACCTTTAAGTGTGGCCTTGACCTTGAGGTGGCAAGACTACTCCATGCCTTCTGCACATCGCCTCAATGTTATAAACATTTGAGACCGGTTTCATTAAAATTCTTCAAACGGTATAGGAGATATGGAGCGGACACGAAAATGTTACGGACAGACAAACGGACAGACGGACGGAAGTTCTTACGAGATGATACTTAAGTGGCTCCCTTACAAAAAAACAGACAGTTAAGTGTCTTAAAATAGCCACCTAAAAGACTAACCCTAACCATAACAACTATTTTCAACTAAATTGTCCGCAAACATAAACCACTTAACTACTCTCCCGTTAGTGCGGACAGACGGACGGACAGACGGACGGACGAAGGGCATTCCTATAACCCCCCTCCCGCTTCGCGGCGGGGGGTTAAAAAGACTGTTACCGTGTACAACGCGCGCCGAATTTTCATAACTGAATTTTAGGGTAAAAATGTGCGCGTAATACATGAAGTACCATAATACACGATACTCATCTGAATAGAAACATACATGGAACACACACATCATTCTCCCATCATCAAAAACTAAAATAAAATTAAAAAAATCCCTACCTACCGAACCTTATTTTGTTTTGGACTTCCTGGATCATAGGCTAACAAGGTTATAACCAGAGATCTATTAACATTGATAGATGTTATAACCAGATGTTATTTGTAATACGACTGCCATTATTGAAAATGTCCATTCTGATGGATGTATGGATACAGTCTTCTCACAACCACTATATTCACGACATGTACAAGCAATGCGATGGACAGATTCAATTTCACAGATGCACATCTTTTACATTATGTTTTCTCACACCCATTTTCTATGACAAGTACAAACAATGCGATGCACAAAACTCAATTTCACATATACACATATATTGCTATGTTTTCAATCAAGAAATGTATAGCAACGCATTTCTATTCTCGTCTTTTCTAATTGGCTTAAGCATTGGGTTGAAGTTAGTAAAACACTTTTTCTAAAAATGTGTGAGTAGTACGCATTCAAAGTTAGTCGATTATAAATCGAGGAGTTTAATACCATAATATAAAGAATGAACTGCAAGAGTACATACCTGTAGCATTGATAATCCAAAAGGTAAGTGTTCCCTGTTTCATCTTCGGTCAATTTGAAGTTGATTCTGTAAAACAATTAGCAAGATGAGTGGTAGACATTGTCCTCGACCTCGAATGGCTCAAGAAAATGTTTTAAACACGTTTGAGTACGCTTTAGTTACTGTTCCCCAAAATGATGTTCGTAAATTTTCAGTCCATAACATTTTGTTGATCGTTTTATTTAAGCAAATTAAATAGCATAAAAGTATCAAACAACGAGAATAAATAATAACACACTGAATGTGTCCCGTATGTGTCAATGATACTTACTTTGGTTCATTGACATTAAGTGGACGGCCGTCATCTGCAAATAGTCGTCGCGGAGGCTTAGGAGGGTTTTTAGCTTCTCTGAAACAATTTGACTTTACACATTAATGTAGATAATACAATGAGCAAAAGTATAAATTGAAATGCTGCGCACAAAGTTTAATAAAATTATGACCTCATAAATGCTGCATTCACAGGAGCAAATCTCAACCGTAATATAACTCATTTTGATGCTTGGTGGCAGGGGCATTTTGGCTTTAAGTAATATACATGTACATGTATTATGTACTATTTCAACAAATAAATACGAAAAGAAAGATAAAAATGTGCATCTGTACATTCACTTACATAAGAATATATTTAATGGCAAGTCTTAAAGTGGTGATACAGATTGTGACTGATCGTTTGTTCTATTCATACTCAGGCAGCATTAAAGGTATATTTCACAAAAACATGCAGTACTGGTTCTAACCTGGTAAAATAATAAATAAATTCGTCTAATCTAACAGTCTAGTATAGTAGATGACGCAAATAACAAAAGTACATTGTGTGAGAACAAATACTTTTTGGTAAGAACTTTCGAAAATCTTTCCACAGAAATGAACAAATAGGAATATTTTTGCGAATAAATAACAGTGTAAAGTTCCTACTCTCGTTTCCTGTCTCTGTCCTTTTGCTCTTCCAGTTTCTTGTGGGCCTTCAATCGCTCCTCCGGACTGAACACGGACTTTGTGTCCCAAAACCTGTCAGTTGGGAACATGAACAAATCCTAAAATGTCGGTAAAATCTTAAGGTGACCTGAAGTTTTAACATGTTTGACCTCGACAAACAACAATGTTTTTGTTGTTGCTGTTTTTAATCTCCAGACTTAAATTAGCAAGCAAAAATGATACGTCTTGTTAATTCATGGCTCAGAAAAAGACATTGTTTATATTTAACACAAAACAAGTATATCTTACTCTTTGTCCTTTTTGAATTCTTCTTCTATTTCCTCCACTTGTTTCTTGGCTCGTTTTTCTTTATCTCTAAAACAAATTCAGAAGCTATAAAAATATATACCAAGAAAATAAAAAAAATCCAGCCATATAATACTAATGTTTCTGAGAATTGCATGGAATATTTGGGTCTCATATGGTACAAAATTATCGGCAAGTGCATCTTTATTTCTTGTATTTGTTTGAAGTTACCACAAATTAATCATTACATAGCAATTTGTTATTTTACTATGTTCAATATATATTTTAACATAAACATTATTTGTCATAGCTTTCACTGTTTAGACAAGAAAATCTCTTTCAATATTTTATTGTATGACCAGGTATCAAATTGCTATACTTTAAACATGAAAACTTTACATTTTCAAACAAAACAAGGAAATAAGCCACAGCAACACTGAAGAATACAGATATGAGGAAAGTTGAAATTTCAGAAGAACAAATCTGACTAAAGCAACACTCACTCTTCATTGATATCTGTGTACCAAGTTCCATCAAAGCCTGGCTTTTTCCCAGTGTCTGATTTTGAAGATTCTTTCTCCTGCTTTTCTTTTTCCTCAGATAATCTTGCCTCTTCTTTCTCTTTCTCCTGGGAAAGGAATTAAAGTAGTAAATAAACTGAATAAATCTTTTTATTTTATGCTTTCCATTGATTTATAAAGAAATTTTAGTGAAATATAATTGGTAATTCATTGTTTGAAATGGGAAAATTATCACTCCGGTAATTTTCACTGTTTCACACTGGTTCCTAATTTATTACAGTAAACGAGACATCATAATTTAAAAAGCACAACAAATGTGACAACACTGCGTAAAAAGCATCATATACAAAGATAATTAGTAGGTTTCGGCAGAATATCTATTTTTGATTCACTTGTGATCATAGAAAATATATATTGAAACTCGTGGCTACGCAACTCTTGAAAATATAAATTTCTATGAAAACTCGTGAATTAAAATCGATATTCTACCGAAACCAACAAATATCCTATATTTCGTATACAGTAATACAAGTACTAAAAGTTCAATATATGGTACATGTATATTTATATAAATTGTTATTAATTTATCCAGGGCATATTCCAAAAGTCTGCACTACTTGAGGTTAAAACCATCTGATGTGGATACATAAAAGCAAGTTTTTCTGAGTGTTTATTAAAAAGAGACTCTGACTAAGATACAGATTAAAATAATCATTTTAGTGACAGTGCTAAACATAGTCTATAATGTGCATTGTTCAATTTTAACTGCTGATGTAACCATATAAAAACAGACTATTACAAACAAAATGCTGATAAATATATCTGGCATGGCCCCACAATATTCTTTTTTTAAATTTTATATCTATTATCAGGGGTGACAGTATTGTTGTATCACTTATTTAGTAGTGTGCGCAGGTATTTTGTGAATACGAAAAATGTGACAATGAAGAATAAGCATCTGCCAAGAACAATAATAATTTTATTTTTACCCTTTTCTTTTTATATTCTAACTGTTGTTGAATAATTCTGGCTCTGATTACTCCATAATTCTGAAAAAATACATTTTATGAATTATTAAAAACATATTAATAGTTGCAAAGGAATATATTCTACTTCCAATAAAAAACAAACATTTTGTTAAAAGATGAACATCTACTGACATACTCTAAATATATGGGAAGTGCCCTACACTTTATGTTCTTGTAATTTGAACATGTTATTTTTGGACATGAAGATTTACCTACCAGCACCCGTCATATATACAATGCGGAGGTGCTCCAACATTGTTGCAATTTACTTGGAGATGACAGCCCTAATGAAAGCAAGCATGGATCTTCAAATAATATTTAATGTATACATATATGTGTGTGATAACAAATATAATGAATTATTTAAGTGCATACCTGTGTAGCTTTAATTCTCTCAGATCTTTCAACTGCTGTTCCATCTAGGGTCTGAAAAGATATCAACTTCAATGTATACTGAAATTTATAAAAATAAAAAAGTAGAACATAAAACATTATCTGCTATACACAATGCATGGCAAAACGATGTACAACATTCAGACATGTCTGTTTTGGGAAGGGGCATCATCTTATGTAGTTATAACTTGTGACCCAACAACTTAACTTTTTAAAATTTAATAAGTCAATGTTCGTACAAATGTCAATAGGATGCTTATATTGTACAAATGTCAATAGGATGCTTATATTGTACAAATGTCAATAGGATGCTTATATTGTACAAATGTCAATAGGATGCTTATATTGTACAAATGTCAATAGGATGCTTATATTGTACATGTTTTGTCACTTATATAAACTGAAAAGCAATAAAAAATATTATTAAACTAATGTGTCTGTAATAATTATTCACAAAATTAATTTAAATATGATTGGAACTGCCAAAACATTTTTCCCTATGATATTTTGTGATAAACTTAGATCCATGATATTACCAAGGATAACTGCGTTACAGTGACATATGTTCAAAATATACTGTCATCAATCTGAGGACATATTTTGACTGAAGTGGTTGAGAATGTCTTTAGTTAACATTTGTCAGTAACAGGGAGAAGCCGAGTATCTGTAGCAACCAGGTTAGGTCAAGCTCTAACAGATGCCCGAGGTTTCAGACTTTGGTTAATTTCGGGTTATTATCAGTTTACACATGATAGGACTGCTGCAGATATGTGTACAACATAATGCCTTTTACCTTTAAGTTTGGTAGCGTAGCAATTACATAGTCTCTATACCCCTCAAACTGGCTACACGGATTCCCCGTAAGATATCTGAAAAACCAGGCATACACATCATTGTATATAATTTCATAGTTTAAAATTAATAATAAGATAAAAACTAATAACAACCAATAAAAACTAATAACAACCATCATCTTCTTTGTTATCATTTATTGTCATTTTCAGAATAAATGGGTTGAAAATGAACAAACATTTAATTACATGGTATTTTTTACATAATAATGGTCAAATTAAAAGCAAAACAGACATAGCAAATATTGGCTCTCTATTTTGCATGATGACAAATGGGCAACAAAAATTATATATTATTACTAAACTGGAACATGTAAAAAGCAATTAGGTACTTACAATTCATTGAAGAATATTAGACTCTTTAAACTTTCAATACTAATGAGTTCACCAACAAAGTTGACCGTGAGATCCAACTTTTCTAACGACTCACAACCTGCAACACAAATTAGAAGATACATGCATCACAGACTCGAACATCTCACATTATTTAGCTAGGTCAACAATATTCATCATTTATACAATACAATACTATAGAAATTCACTGCTTATATGTTTTATGTCTAGTTGTGTGTATACATTTGAAATAAAAATGAACATTGGTAAAAATAATGCTACATAAGGCATAATGGGTTCTTTCAAAGAATAATAAATGAAAATGAAAAAAATACTTCAATGTATGTATTGAGAGTACAGCCAGATTATTACAACCATATAGATAAAAGGTTAACATAGTTCAAATAGTTATGCTAAATGATGGCAAAGCTAATGAAATATACATTTCAAACAGTTAGAGATTGTTGACACTATTTTTTTTTTTATTACTAACCTTCTAAATTTTCAATTCTTTCTACATTATTTAAAGCCAAATTCAGATATTTTAATTTCTTCAATCTTCCAACATTTTCTGAAAACAAAGTACATAATTATTGATTTGCAGAACATTTGACGAAAGAGTTTCACTTGATCAAGGAATTTTTGCATATTGTTGCAGTTAATAACATTTGAACAGTTATTTAATTCAATTACTAGTACTTGATTACAAAAATGTATCAAGCAAATAATATTTTATTAGCTTCAGAGTGCAAACCTTTTTGTTTATTTCCGTTGAAAATAAAAGACCATAGTTTGCCTGAAAAACATTCATTGTGAGACATTAACTGTACTGAAACCATAACACATTTTAAACTTACCGATTTTAGGAATTAAATTACTTTGTAGATATAAAATCTTTAAATGCTTGCACCATTTGTCAATGTTTTCAATCCTGAAATAAATTCGTAAAATTCGAATACATTAATGATGCAAAAAGTTGGAATGCTGTACATACATTTTTATGTACATCTTTATTTGAGTATTAATATACTAAGTACTCTCGAACGTGATAATATAAATTAGTAAGAATAACAGAGATTTTTTAATAGCATCAAATGTTTCGTTTGATACAATTAACAGTAACTTGTAGTATTGAATTTACAGGTATGTCATACAGCATCCCAGCATCGTGACCAAGCTACTGCAATTTAATGCAATTTCACATTTTATTTCTTTATTCATTAGTGTTAAACATGTTTAAAGGTATGTACATGTACAGTAAACATAAATATGCAAGCAGCTATGTTTAGTGACAAAATACATGTATATTCGTTAAACATGGTCATGGATATGAAAATTCTAGCTTGGTGTTTGCCACTCTCATTGCAAACTATATGCATTGAATAAAATGACTGATATGGACTTCTGGCCATGGTTTAAACACTTCATTGAGAAGGTAAGGAAGTATTGTTGTATCTTGAAGAATCACATTCACCTTCTATGGATAATTTGGTGAACCTCTGGGTATGAAAAAATACTTTTTGACTATTTTTTGGTATGTTTTGCCCTATGAAATGGTACAGTTTGACCATGATTTGGTACATTTTGACCATGTATGTTTTGGTTATGGTACGTTTTCTTTATTTAAATGATCAATTAAAAAACTCTCATAGTTTAATTTGAAAAAATATACAAATAACACATTACAAGAAGTGTGAAAAGCAAGGGTATGTTATGAATATTTGTCTTTATGTTTCGACCAATGACATGGTACATTTTGACCATAACTTGGTATGTTCTTACCATGTTAGTTTGGACATGGGACGTTTTGACCAGATCCCAACCAGGTTATTCACCACTAATTGTAGTAATTCTGTCATTTCTATTGAAAATACTAGTTATCTTTAGAATAAATCTGTATTATCTTGAAAATTAAATATGCTGATAGGCATGCTTACAAAAAGGCAGATAATTTTATCTTATGAGTTTTATTTAGAATCTGGTTGATGATTTACCAAGGTTTTATGAATTCTGAAAAATAATATACAATTTTGTGTAGTGTTACCATGGTTTGTGGGTGTTATATTCATTTGCTTCTGAATACTGCGAGTCAAAAATGAAGTGACATCACTCAAGTTTGTTGACAATTTATTAGAATCTTGTTGTGTCATTATTGTTTTGAAATACAGAAATGGAGGAATAACATCATGAAATAAGAAAGGTAAAGCCAAATGCACCTATCAATATTTTCTCCCAGGATGGAAGCGGCGGGTATATAAGCACATAAGACTGAAAGCGATTCCCAACAGGCGGGAATTTGACACGCCGAATGATTCCGGGTCCCGGTAAAATACACTTGGGTAAGATTCTAGATCCCCATAATATCTGTTCCCAGTGCAATTTGATACCCCTATAGCATCTCTACTGAGGGGATTTAGACAAAAATGCTTGGCTCTTTGGTGGGGAATTACATGTGAATGTTCATTGGAGGCTTATGGGCAGAGTATATATATATAATAGAGTTCTCTTTCATAAGTTTAACAAATATAGACTAAGATTGTGTTAGAATCATAAAAATTAATTATGGCAACTTAACAGACGACCGATATACCTTTCAATATTCTCTTGGTGCAATGATATTTCTTCCAGTGAAAATATATCTCTTTCATTGTGTTCAGCCTTCCTGCGTACTAGATCTTCAGTAACTAAAAATGCAAAAACCGAAGTTTCACTTCAATTCAAACTTGTGATTATGCGAATGAATCAGACATTCTTTTCAAAACTTATCATCAAGAAATAACAACTCTCCGCATAAAAAGCTTTTGAAATTTTAAATTGTAAAGAGAATATTATTTAAGCTTCCAAATATAACTGTAACTGAATTTTGACTTACTTCGAACCATTTTAGAATATTAAAACACCAGAATATTCGGTAACATGAAAACGCATCAAAACATGTTATTTGTTTACATACACCGTTTTGGGTTTCTATTGAAGAGTTTTAACAAGCCGAATTAGTGAAAAGCTAGAGGTAACACGCTACTAATATTATTTGAATAGTGGTTCCGAGCTTAACTTACTTGTAATATTATTTGTTACTTGTCATCTCGTACAATTTGGTCAAGTCATACCCATTTTAATGCATTAAACCATTCAATGACAAACAAAAAGATATACATGTATATTCGTTTATCCTCTATAGTTTCTGAAACACAATAACTCCAATGGTATAGTCATTAAGTCAATACACATCACATGCATGGCAAGGTCAACACCCATCATACTCTATTGCAAAGGTTCATGAATGCCAAATTTAATACACATTACACTCAAATATAATGAAAGGGTTTCTTGTTAAGAGGTATAAACCTTTGAGCATTTTAATGTGCAGTTTAAACTGTCCGTTTTCGGTGCTATTATATACGGTTGCTATGGTCCACGCATATAATTATGTTCTATATGCTTCAAGCGAAAGGAAGGTGTTTACTTGCTGTCAGATGTTCGAAAAATATCAAATTGCAGATATTTTTATTGTTTATATTAAATGTACGAGCGTGTTAAGGGGGGGGGGGTGTACATACATTTGGCACCGATTCCCAGAGGTTTCATAGTATTGCCGGGACCACTGGTCATCGAACTTGAAATTAATCACGCAATTAGGTGTTTGAAAACGTATTTGACATCCAATGATAAAAAAAATATCACTAAAATCTTTAAGCATGATAGCAGACTACATTCAATCACTAACAAACATCGAGAATTGTTTGTATCATTCATTAACTGAAGTGTAATGGTCCGTTTTGAAAGTGGATGTCATTAAATAACACACAGAGTCACATGCTCGTCAGTTGTTGTGCTATGCACTGTTTTTCTATCGAAACAAAAGAACGGACGGACAGACGAACATTTTCTTTTACACGAATAATTGTGAAAGATACTCGTAAGATTGCATTGTGAACTAATGATGCCGACTTAGTGTCAAAGACATTTGTTTCGTAATAAAAATAAATTTCGCTGACATGTGGTGCCGGAAAAAATATGAAACCGCAAGGCATTGGCGCCAACGTTTTGGACACCCCTCTACTTTATCACGTTATATATATAACTGATTTGAGGCGTGTCGTGGGAAAACCGATCTTAATGCATAAGCGTAAAGTGTCATCCCGGATTAGCCTGTGCTAAGCCGGGACGACACTTTCCGCGTTTATGGTATTTCCTGTTTCAAGGAAGTATTTTCTATACATAAATCCACTGTAGGCGGAGAGTGTTGTCCCGAATGAGCCTGTGCGGACTGCACAGGCTAATCCGGGACGACACTTTACGCACATGCATTAAGCCCACTTTTCCCATGACACGTCTAATTTATATATATATTTCTTATAAATGTATAAAACAATTTAAAACGGTGTAATTGCTATGGAACATTTAGCAAAAGGTGTGTCAGTTTAGACCTTTGGAAACTAAACTATTTATCGAGACAAAGATGTTTAAACTCGAACGTAGTCACTGATGATTTGAATAGAATTTGACTTTAAACTTCATATATTAGAAAAGTATAAATGCCTTTTATGTGGTAGTCTGAGCCAACTCTTGATTGCATCTTACATCTTTATGTAATATGAACTATTTAGAAATCAAAATAATATCACCCACAATTAAATGTATATATACCCAGTGTCTATATTTTCTCGGTTGCGCTAAACATTGGCGCCGTGCACTACGGTGTACGTAAGAATATGTAGCAGGCTTGGCTTTGAACGTGTATGTTTTACTGAAGTTTATGTGTATTCTTTTTTTAAGAATTTGAGCGAGCGAAGCGAGCGAAACAATTGTTAAGTAAATTTATCCAGTTTTTACCGTTTTATATATGCCGATATATGTATGGCCCGGAAGTTTTAGGGGGTGGGGTGGGATGCGCTAGTGTACTACTAGTATATTATATTAAATTTTGGGAAAATAACGTGTTTTCTTTTCCAGTACCAAACAATAAAGAAATTAAATTATTGCCAGAAAAATGGCATAACTCAAATGACCTTTAAAAAGAGAGAAACAACACGATGGCAATTTATTACCTTCAACACCATTTTTTCGTTCGAACTTCATCCCATACGTGGATAAGCTGTCGACAGGTCTATGCGACTATCAATCCATGTGCGCCGCACATATTCCAATATATCGTCACGATGGGCGGGAGCGACATCGCCTTGCATATTTCCACTTTGTGCTCAGCAAATCTATATCTATATACTATACAAGGGTTTACGTAAAAAGTGTTAAAATATAGGACTTGCGCAGGTAATATGGCCATCAACTGGACATACCAAAGTTAATTTAGCCTTATGAGCTGAACGTTATTTAAATAGAATCAGTGACAGACATTAAATTATTATTTGACACATATTTAACGATACCATTTAATATTTTCATCACTAAACATGACAAGAACCGCTTGGTCCCAATGGAACGAACCAAAAAGAAAATAGTAACAAATAAATTGTTTCCGCTCTCGCTAACTACCCGTAACAATCACTCCTATCAAACAATTATTTTGGGCAAAGACATTGTTTCTGTGTCAAACGTTTTGGATACAAATCTGTAAAAAAAATAATAGTAGTAAATGAATTAGTACGTATTTATAAATGTTACTTTCAGCAGCTGCTTCTGTGTTGTCACATGTGGTTGTTAGCAAGTAAATCCAATTACCTTTTTTCTTCATACTGTCAGTATAGCCTTAAGTTTGTTTATCTTCTTTATAGATGAATCACACAACTTTCCTTGTTTTCAACTTAATCGTGAAAGTGTTGTATTTGCTTAACATTTATTTAAATCAGCTACCGTTTAAATCATTCTCGGATAAAGTAATAGTCACGAAACTCTAAAAAAAATCGTGAAATATTCGCTAAAACCCCCATTTATATTTAAATTGTATGACTTAGTTAAACTGAAAGTGAGTAATTTCAATTTTGATATCGAGAAGACATATACTTCTCAATTTATATTTATCCTTGAAACTAACCCCAGGATTAATGGAATATTTACCTACACAAGGCTTTCTGTAGATTCCGTGAAAGTGGTCCATATTGCATCTTGCGTTTGGTATAGAAACTCCACATGTGTGTTTGTTTTTCAATTTTACGAAATCTTTCCGCGCACAAACTTCATTATGTATGGATCTGGTATGTGTCATATTTTAGTTTTTGAGACACAACTAAATAAAGTTAGAACGAATTTTGGATCTATATATCTAAGCTATTTAAGAGTTATAATTAACTTTTTTGAATTTGTGTGGTCTGGTGATGAGAGGAATTGCGGGAGGGGGAAGGGGGCATTGGAGCAAGATGTCCGGTATGGTGACCGTCAACCAAACTCGCATATGCCGGTTGGGAATCGAACATGGGTAACCTAAGTGAAAAGCAAGTATTCTAGCCAGACTGTTCAACATAAGTCGCACGTTTTAAAAATTACATTAAAAATTCGAATATAAAGTGTTTTGCCTGGCAGTACATTGTTTTAAGTCATCCATGTAAAAGAAAGAGCTACATTGTATTTACTCACTCGATATAGGTTGAATTTGGTCGGAATATGTCCACGCGTATACGCCTGATGGTTGGATGGATGGATGGATTTGGTTGATTATGGATGGATTCTGGACGGATTCATGAGTGAATGAATGAGTAAATGAATGAGTAAATGAATGAATGAATGAATGAATGAATGAATGAATGAATGAATGAATGAATGAATGAATGAATGAATGAATGAACCATCAGGCATATACACGTGGGAGGTAGGGAAGTTAGCGAGGGAGGTTAGCGAGTGAGCGAGCGAGTAAGTGAGTGAGTGATCGAGCGTGTTAGTGAGTGAGTGAGTGAGCGAGTGGGCGAATTAGTGAGTGAGCGAGCGAATGAGTGAGCGAGCGAATGAGTGAGGGAGTGTAATCATTGATCATATCAACGGACAGCAAAATATGGCTTTTCTAGCTATAGGCGAAAGTGAAAGTACCCCGTTTGTTTGTTGAATTTCCTTTGGAAACTGAACAGATTAATTTTTTGGACGTACAGATCTACTTCATATTATAAACCTATTTTAGAACGTATATGAGTTGATATTTTAATTTTTATGATTTTGAATGTTTACGTTTCATATAATTATAGTCTAGAAGACAGGAGTATTGAAAGGCAAAATGTAGGTTTTGGTTCTAATATATGCTTGATGTGTAACGCAGGTAATCACTAGTTGATGACGTGCTCTTTGTAATACGCTAAGAACAAGAAACATGTCCCGGCGTACGGTCTTCGATAAGTTAAACGACAGACTGAATTTTAGAAAGAACTGTTATAATAACATCGATCTGAATTTGAATTGATTTGATCATAAACATGGTTACACATACAATAATAAATATAGATATATTTTCTGACGAATTATATATATTTGAGATCCCTTCGAAACGGAATCTTTCATGAAATTGTTGTTTGCATGATTAATGGTGTCACGACGGGCGTCGTATAGCGCGTAAATGAATCTGATCATATTAAAATTAGTACAAGAACAAGTGAATTTGCGCGATTTTTATTGAAATTAAAGGGTAAACATTTGTGTTGTTTTGATGAAATTTGAAATACTGTATTTGTTGTAGTAAACAGTAATCAGACAGGCATTTTGTACCCAAAGAAATTGGTGGTTAATGACATCGATACAAGGTAAACATTTTCGGATAGAAAGTTTTCGGATGTTTTTGGCTGTCATACTGTCGTCATGTAAACGGACCGATACATTTAAATGTTTAAATCGTCCACTCTTAGTCTTACAAACATTATTTACTAGAATCTAGTCTCGTTAAATGGGATACTTAGTCCTGGGACACTTCGACACTTCGGCTATTGCTCTAGAAACTGCTATTGCTAAACTCGAATGAAGTTTTAATATAATGTAATTATTTATAATATGGTTCCTATTTAACTTATTAAAATATATGACTTGTATGCTTTTATTTGGTGTTGTGTTCGGTTTTCTCAGCTCCTGTATCTTGCTAAAATGAGTGGCATGGATGTCAAAGATATTCTGGAGTTGGACCGGGGACCAGAGAAAGAGTTCATCACTAAAGATGCTTTGATGAACAGTGATAAAAAGGTACTGCTGTTGTTTTCCAAAACAGTTATGTTTGCATCCTGCAATCTCATTCAACTTTAAATCATTCAAGCGAGTCTGAATAGTTCCATTAAAAATGTCTAACAATATGCATTTTTTCAACTACATGTTGCTCAAAATTAGTACTAGGCTTTGATTTAACACAGAAAAAAAAATACAAAAAACAATTATTAAAGGATATTGTTTTTATTAAGTTCATAGTTGGATTTTTACGTCTTAAATGATATATATTTGACTGTTATCTGACTATATGTATAAGAGGTTTGTGTCAAATTTGTATGAACAGTACTCAGTGCTGTTTTTCTAACATTTTAGAAAAAAGTGACTCGGAAATCAGATGCTAACACATTCAAAAAGCCTGAAGGCATGCACAGAGAGTTGTGGGGGCTACTTTGGACTGATAACAGGTTTGTAAATTCGAAATGTCTATTATTTGAATAGTGTGTATTTGTATTCCATATTTACATGTAGTATACACTTTCAAATGTATGTTTTAAACTTAATCTGTAGTTTGTTACTTATAATTTATTGTTTGCAGTGAGTGTACTCATTGTAAAACTAGCATCATTAAGTATAGAAGCTGTTTCAGCTTTAGCAGATAATTTTTATTTAAAAGCTTATTAACTTCTATAAAGATTGTTTGGAAAAGAATACATTGATTATCAGAACTAAATAAAGCTTCAGCACATCTTTTATACTACATGAACTGTGTTTCATTTGATTTTCATATGAATAATTTACAGTTTAAATTTAATCGATTCAAACATTAGATACCAGTATGTGTACCATAAAATTAAGTATTTTATAAGAAAATGATTAATGCTAAAATAGCATTAGTGGTTCAGGGAACTATAATTTTCGTTCATTATTTATAAAAATGAAACTATGAATTGTATATTATATCAATCACTAACATAAAAGTGTTAATGGGTACACAATCTTTCTTTTAAATCTAAATTTCTTCTACCTCCTTCTTGCTTTGCCAGTCTAAAATGTGGATACTGTTGTTTGATAACAGTTTGTCTGTCAAACAGACGATTAATTTTATAAGACAACCATTTTTCATTGGGTGAATTACCTAAAAGTTACATGAACATACTAAGTCTTGTTTAAACATTCTCAGGGCTCTCTCTGCCATTCACCAAAATAGCCAATGGCTAAAATTTTCAATATTTTGGCTAAAGAAATTTCTATTTGGCTACAACTTTTTCTTTATAAAATGTCTCGAATGAGCAGATTTTCAAAGCTGTATGGTTAATTTGGCAAAAGAAAAGTTTTTCCCAGGAGGAGCCCTGCTGAGTGATTCTAATAGCCAGGAAGTATCTTTGTCCATTGCAATTGTATCATGCTCATGTTACATTCTCAAGGTTTCCATGCAACAAGTAAGTAGCAGATCAAGATCCCTCAGTTTGTAGTAAAGTACGGCTCAAATGAAACAAGTATTTCGTTCTCCATTGCAAAAATCTGAAATTTTACATATTGGTTTGGTCTACCAGCGATTTTTTTTCACCTCTTTGGGAAGAGGTCTGGTACCCGTCAAATTGGGAATCTTGCCTCATGAAATCTTGCTAATGGGAAAACATTTAAGAAAGTTATTTTATTAATGAATGACTTAAAGTAGCGTTATGTTGGTTGAACTTGTCATTTTAATGGTGTTTATCCATAACCATAAAAGTAGTTACATAATTACAAATAAGATTCCAATGTCCACTATGTATTTAGGGTTTTGTCACTTAAGATTTGGGAATTTTTTCATTCCAATTGGGAAAAATAAGCCATATTTGGCATTGGGAATGGGTCCTTTACCAGACCCTGTTAAATAAGGAAAACAATCACTGGGTCTACCTATGCTACGTAATCGCTGATTCCCCCAACAAAATTATGCAGCATAACTCAGAGTGCAGGCATGGTGAAAGACCGCAGGCCCGCCAGATATAGCCAGTAAAAATGTCGACAGGCCGGTGGTAAAATCTATGATGCCGGACTTACTGTCCGGTAATTTGTTTGTATCCGTAAATATAGTATGTATTTCAAACTTGATTTAAGCCGGTGAAATTTACAAATGGCCTGTAATTTTTTCCCTTCCGTAGGATAGTCAGGCCTGTAAATTTTGACAGTCTTTTGCCATGTCTGAGAGTGCATTCACTTGGATGCTTGATGCCAAGTGACGCCAAGTAATTTGTGGAGATCAGAAAGCACAAAGGTCTACTCAGAGCCAACTAGTGTCTGACTCGATCTCACTCTTTTAATCGCAAATCATGTTTGTTTTGGTTGAGCCATACTTTATTTAAACATATACATCTACATCTATATTGTGCAGCTATCTTGAGTTTAGTTTGCTTTAAAGCGGATTCATCACACTGTAATAATGTTTTCATGTGACTTTCAATTTGCGCAAAAATCATTTCGTTGCCATTTTTCATGTCATATTTATTGTCTTGGGTATGGTTCTGTACATGTAACGTTTCTATAGTTCTTGCCCATGGACTGGGACGGGTATTTGTTCCCATGCATTTTGTTCTTACTATTATTTGTTGGGAATGGTAACTTTCGGGTAGTACTATTTAAGCATCCTATATTTCATTAAAATATACAAGCCATAACAAGGTACTGTTATTGTGCTAAATTATGTTATTGATATCTCACAAAAGGTTACACTGTGATGAATCTGTGTATTGGTTCAAACATGTTGCACTAGTTGATGTTTTCATTGCGCTTAACTGCAGATACCATAATTACCCTTAGTATTGGGACACTAAAAAATAATTAAAAAATTTATTGTCTCAGTATTAAGGGACATAAAAAATAATTTTCGAATTTGTGTCCCAACATTTAGGGCAATATATGATAAAATCTATTCTGCATACATCTATGTCGTGACCAAATTATTTTTATTTCTTTGGGATAATAATCACTTACTAAAATATATTAAATAATTATTTATAAATAATTATATGATCGATTATTTCTTGCTTCAAGGGACTTCATGTAAAGTAATTAATTGAGAAGTTTAACTGAGAAGTCCATGCTTCAGTAGAGTACGCAGTTTGAACCAAGTGTCAACTACATGTAAACATACCCCTGATGGTGTGAATTATTGTGTATAGATAAGCAAGCGCAATATAACATGTCACATGTCGCTATGCAACCAGCGTAGTGGCAGGGTATGGAATGCTTATACAGTAACTACATACGGTGTTATTTTGGTGTCCCAATATTTAGGGACACGAAATAATTCAACTTTCAAATGTGTTCCAATATTAAGGGGCGCAAAAAATAAATATTTTTCCAAAAAATAGGGATGTCCCAATATTTAGGGTGTCCCAATACTTAGGGTAATTATGGTAGTTATATTTTCTAGGGTAATTATGGTAGTTATATTTTCTATATAAAATCTAGACTGAACCTAAGAAATAGATAAATAACGTTGTTATTAAATGGTCAATGGGAATTTCAAAGGCATTGGTACTAATTTGGAAGCCTACTGAATAATAATTCAGACCACATATATGAATAGTTTAATATTCCCTGCAAAGGAATTTTTTATTTTTTTGTCTTGACTGTTGTTTGGCATCCTTCCCTATTTAATGTATAACTATTTCACATTATTTTTGCTCTGCTGTTGTTGTTTACACAACTTCCATACCAATATAGAAGACATACATCTAGATAGCTTGGAACTTGCATAGAAATCTGATGTATATATATTGTAAAGAGTGTTAGTATCCCTTATGATGTTATTAACAATATTGTAATGTCTTACTAAAGATTAGATTTCACGATCAGTTTAAACTGTACTAAATGTATGTCATGCATGCATTAAGAATTGTCTGTTCAGATTGAATGACAAGTACATTGTGAAAGTTAGAGGTTGAAATACCGGTAGATTGGGATTGCCGCTTTGAATTCTTTTATTTTAGTCCGTTGACATTAAAATACTGCTTGAGTCTGTTTTCTGGGTAAAATCAGTACCAGGTACTCATGAGAAATGTGGTGTTAGTTGTTATGAAGATCAGACTAATTAATTGACATGGTTGTCTTTTCATTTTGTTCTTGCACCCATTAATTACAATATCTACCATTGTTTGTAGAGTTTGTTTTTTGTCCAGTTGTTCCCCATTTTAGCTAACCTGGCACTCATTGCAATATGATATCATGCTATTGAACCAGGTGAACAGTTAGGACCACCATGGATCTCTTGTTCAAATGTACATGTCTCATGGTTGCTGCTTTTAACAGCATGGGTATTACAGCGTATATGATCGTCATATTGTGTTGTCAGTAGTACTGGTAAATGCGTTTTGAATCTTTAGGTACAAAAAATGTGATTTATTGTTCAAAATGACATATCAGCGCGATAAGTATTGCTGTTATGAGGCTACCAGTATTTGCATAATACAAGGCGATAAAACAAAAACATACCAATCTCTGCCATTTCTAATATTATATTTCATTCTTTAATCTCTCATTAATAATACTCTCTCTCTGCAAGAAGTTCATGAACCATCTTTGTAAAAAAAGAAGAAGAAAGAAATGTCATCCTTGTTTTACTAAATTGTTTGCTCAAATTTTACCTTATGTGATAAAATTTGCTAAAAAAACATGATCGTCTCCCCTATTTGAAAACACATTATTACCTCCCCTGTCTGCTAGGGATGCCCCGCCTCTGATCCCCACGGACACCAATCAGGGCTACAAGCAGATGAAGGCCAAGATTGGCAGCAGCAAGGTGCGCCCGTGGAAGTGGATGCCGTTCACAAACCCCGCGCGCAAGGACGGGGCGATATTTCACCACTGGCGGAGGGTAGCAGACGAGGGGAAGGACTATCCATTTGCCAGGTTTAACAAGGTATGGGTTTATTTCTACCCCTTGAATGTGTAAACAATAAAACTTATCAATAACTTTGACTTTATATACTAAATCGTAATAGTTAAATTAGTTACTAGTTATATGCTACTATATTTGCTTGTTATTTTACATCTATTTCACAATTTTATTTTATATTTTGATTTGAAGTATCAAAGTTAATAGCATGCTAAATTAATAATTTGTGTTTAGGGTAACAGAATGAAAGAAGTGTTCCACATTGTACATGTTAACATCTGCAACTTCATGTGGTTACTGTTCTAACAATAAATGACTTAATCTCAATCTTAAAAAAATTATATGGAGAGAACTTTTCATAATATAATATCTTTTAATTAAAAAGCTCTAGAGGTTTTTCACAGCAACCCAAAGTACAAGTCTATTTTGACCTTCAGTTTAATTTGGCAGGTTGACAGAATGCCATGAACAGTTTTCATTTCAAGCATTTATGTTCATCTAGTATTAGCTATCTTCGTTCATTAAAATCAATGTCTATTTCCACAGCAACCCGAGGTGCCTGTCTACTCGGACCTGGAATACCAGCAACATCTCCATGACGACAATTGGTCGCGACAGGAGACAGACCACCTGTTCGAGTTGTGCAAGCGGTTTTCGCTGCGCTTTGTCGTCATGTACGATCGCTGGGACCGGGAGAAGTTCTCCAGCAGGAGCGTGGAAGATCTGAAAGAGAGATACTACAATATTTGTAACAAGCTTGTCAAGGTATTCGGTTTGAGCCTTGCATCACTCACTTGTTATTGTGACACTCATAGGGAACGATCCTGAGCAAAATTGCAGAGTGCTAGTTTTTGATCCCCATGCTGGCCCGCGGGGCTGGTCTACACAAGAGTGTTGAATATCTTTTAGAGTGCTAGTTTTGGATCCCCATGCTGGCCCGCGGGGCTGGTCTACACAAGAGTGTTGAATATCTTTTAGAGTGCTAGTTTTGGATCCCCATGCTGGCCCGCTGGGCTGGTCTACACAAGAGTGTTGAATATCTTTTAGAGTGCTAGTTTTGGATCCCCATGCTGGCCCGCTGGGCTGGTCTACACAAGAGTGTTGAATATCTTTTAGAGTGCTAGTTTTGGATCCCCATGCTGGTCCGCTGGGCTGGTCTACACAAGAGTGTTGAATATCTTTTAGAGTGCTAGTTTTGGATCCCCATGCTGGCCCGCTGGGCTGGTCTACACAAGAGTGTTGAATATCTTTTAGAGTGCTAGTTTTGGATCCCCATGCTGGCCCGCTGGGCTGGTCTACACAAGAGTGTTGAATATCTTTTAGAGTGCTAGTTTTGGATCCCCATGCTGGCCCGCTGGGCTGGTCTACACAAGAGTGTTGAATATCTTTTAGAGTGCTAGTTTTGGATCCCCATGCTGGCCCGCTGGGCTGGTCTACACAAGAGTGTTGAATATCTTTTAGAGTGCTAGTTTTGGATCCCCATGCTGGCCCGCTGGGCTGGTCTACACAAGAGTGTTGTTTATCTTTTGTAATTAAGTTATGTTTGCTGCTATGTACTAAAACATTACTTAAAATTCTTAATTTGAAGAATAAAAATTATAAAAATCCTGGAATGATCATATTATAAACATATGTCTAAGAATTATTCCAGCTTCTCCCCTGCTCCATCTGAGCAGCACACTGGACCTTTTCTGATCCTGGAGGTAACATGGTTGCCATGGCATTCAGTCAGATCCATAGTGACATCTATAATAAGATTGTCAAAATATTGAACCCGAGTCATTGTGGGCTCTCGTTTTAAAGTTGGGGGCTGCATGTATAACTTGAGTCTGGATCAGACACAATTATGGTGTTCACACAAAATATGTCGGCTAGATTTTAAAATTGATTGCATACCAGTTGTTACATATGTGTAGAGAAAGAACCAGTGCTTCACCCTGCTCTTGTTTTGGTTTGTCCCTGCTGCCCCTCATGGCTGGTCAACACAGAAATGTTAAATTTCTTTTCAAATAATACTCTATATATTTTTGCAAATATTATATGGCAAATAAATATACTGTGTTTAAAAATCTTAATTTGAATGCTTCTATAACTTATAAAAAAAACTTGAATTTACCTATTTATCTGTAAATGTCAAAGAACTGGCCCAGCTTTCCACCCTGTCTCTTTTGAGCACCATCCTGTACCTTAAAAATGAATCTTTTCAGCAAAGTGGTTAGTGCTTTGAGCTTTCGAGACGGCAAAGTCAGACAAAAAACGGCAACAACTATGCCCAAGTTGCCCTCTAGCCAGAGCCCTGCCTTTTCTGATCCTTGATCTTTTCCCTCCACTCATGAATGTCTGCTTCATTTAGGTGCGAGCTCCACATGGCGCCGAGCCAAAGATCCGAGCCTATGATGCCGAACACGAGAGGAAACGGAAATCTCAACTCATCAAACTGTTTGAAAGAACGTCCGAACAGGTATATTTGAGAGAAAAGTGTTAAGGAAATCTGGCGTATGGTTAAGCATTAGGATTTATGTCCCACTGGCAAATACAGGTTTTAACAGCCTTGATTTAATGTGAAAACATTTATAAAACATGGCCAAGTTCAACTGAGGCCAAATGAAATAAATTGTTTGTTTGGGGCAACGGTCTCGAAAAGGTTAGGTAGGGTCCGGATTGAGTTTTTTTTAAACTTTTTTTTTTGAAGAAACATTTCATCAAAAGACATTGAACATAATCTAAAATCTGATGAATTTGGTTTCAAGGAAAACAATCGTTTCTAAAAACTATACATATATAAAACATGTTTTATGTTTAAATTGCAAAATGTAACTCTTTTTATTTGATGTTCCACTATTCTTAGCTGTTTAATAAGCCTTTATTGGAAGTAAAAACAGAATATGTTCTCAGACTTACCCTTAATTACATATGGAATTCAATTTGTGCTTTCTCTGTCTATATCTTAAGGTGGAAGAAGAGGAGAAATTAATAGAAGAGCTGAAAAAGATTGAGCTAAGAAAGAAGGAGCGAGAAAAGAAAACCCAGGATCTCCAAAAGTTGATAACTGCAGCCGATAGCAACATTGACAGTCGCAAATCTGACAAGAAAAAAGCAAGCAAAAAGTTTCCACAGACACAGAAATTGCACAAAGAAACAACAGCAGTAGGTTATCATTTATTACTTTTGCTTTAAGGTCAAATATAAGGTCTAATTTCAGAGACTGGGTATTTGACCAAGGCCTTAGGTCTTATCGCAAAAAAATAAAATATTAGAGGTGTTGTTGTCCATGGATTTAGTCTGTGACTTACCAAATTGAAATAGTAAATTACTCAGTCATTATAATTATGACATTAGTTGGATATCTGTGTTCACTAGTACTTTTTAAAGCATTTCTCTTTTAGAAGTTCTTAAGGATAACTTCATGTACTGTATGGTCATCATAAAGGGTAAAAGGCTGCAATGTATTACCTTTAGATTTTACTAATTAAAGTGTGTATGTACGATCTTTAATATCAATTATTTAAAAAAAATAAGCAGATAAAAATGACAATAAATCTTAAAAGCAAACAGAAAAACATTAAGATGACGAAGGAAACACTTCAATGTGAAATTAATCAACAAGTACTAGTGTCGACATTTTTATCGTTTATTAGTGTTGGATAACCTAAACCAACTGTCAAGTCAACGTATATACATGTATTTGAGTTTCCACTTGTACAGACAAAAACTGTTTGGTGATTTAAAACTAGCTTATGGTGCATTTAAAAGCAATGTTTGTTCTGCTTTTATTCCATTTCAAATAGAAATATATGTTAATTAACTTTATTTTGTTCATTTTATTTATGCCACTATATCTGTTGTAAGGTCGTACATACACACTTTAAAATGTTAATGATGATATTCATTTGCAGCAAACGCCAGAGACCACAGGCATAAAGTTTCCTGATTTTAAACAGCCGGGGGCATATGTTAGAAGTCAGAAGGTAAAATGTTTATACATTTATGTATTAACAGTGGTAAAGTTTTTTTTTAGAAACAATCATCAACGTCTTTTGCTACTTAGAGGAACATTATCTGCAACACTCTAAACTGAATGGGATTATCTGCAACTTAGAGACTGTTATTACATAACCTTTTTTCTCTTTTTTTGCAGTAAGAATTAAAAATTAGTAGTACAATTTTTTTTGGGGGGAATACCTGTCAAAGTGATTTTCCCAGAAAATCTGACTAAAATGCCTTGTTTTCAAAGAATTTCAGAACTGTTAAAAGCTGTAGGTTATTTTGGCTAATGGTAATACAATCTTGAGGTGTACTTTTCCTAGGAATATAGTACAGACACTGTGATCAATAAACAATGTTTTGTTTTAGCATAGAAAATATATGAGCTACTTAATGCACGTGCGTTAAGTGTCCGCACAGGCTGATCCGGGGCAACACTTTCCGCTTTTATGGTATTTTCTGTTTCAAGGAAGTCATAAACATAAAACCACTGTAGGCAGAAAATGCTGTCCCGGATTAGCCTGTGCGGATTGCACAGGCTGATCCGGGACGACACTGTACGCACACGCATTAAGCCTTGTTTTCCCACGACACGCCCTATAACTAGTCAGTTATGAAATGCACTCTATAAAGAGTATGCAGAAAACAACCTTCAATATTGGTATGCTGTTGTTTGTCTGCAGATGAAATTACCAGCCACACTTGGTCAGAAGAAAACGAAAGCAATTGAACAAGTCTTGGAGGAAATGGGAATAGGTATGAAAAGCAACTTGTAAGACTAGCAACTTGTAAGCCTATCAATTAAGAACACTCGTAACATTCAAGTCTAGCAAATATTGCAATTTATAAGTCTTACACGTATTTGTTTTGAAACTTAATTGTATTTACCAGTATAGTTTATCTATACAAGACTTTATTACACTAGAAACTTATAAGTCTGTAAATTAACTAGATGACAAACTTCAGCTTGTTAAAGTAACATGAGAAATCGCAGTGGTATAATGGATATGGTGTCTATGCTATCGGGAGATCGGGAGTTCGATCCCTACTCTGAGAGCGTTTATATGTGGCACGTCGTGGGAAAACCGGACTTAATGCATGTGCGTAGTGTCGTCCCGGATTAGCCTGTGCAGGCCGCACAGGCTAATCCAGGACGGCACTTTCCGCTTTTATGGTATTTTCTGTTTCATGGAGGTCTCTTCTAAACATAAATCCACTGTAGGCGAAAGTGCCGTCCCGGATTAGACTGCACAGGCTCATTCGGGACGACACTTTACGCACATGCATTAAGACCGGTTTTCCTACAACACGCCTCATATGATCTTTTTCATAAGACACCAAGTACTGGTTCTACCCAGGAAACATACACGAGAGTATCTCAATAAGCCTCAGGCTTTCAACACAACCGAGTTAAAATAAATGTGGCGCGTCGTGAGAAAACCGGTCTAAATGCATGTGCGTAGTGTCATCCCGGATCAGCATGTGCAGTCCGCACAGGCTGATCCAGGACGGCACTTTCCGTCTAAAGTGGATTTATGGTTAGAAGAGGCTTCCTTGAAACAGAAAATACCATAAAAGCGGAAAGTGCCGTCCCGGATTAGCCTGTGCGGATTGCACAGGCTAATCCGGGACGACATTTTACGCACATGCATTAAGACCGGTTTTCTCACGACGTCACGTTTAAACTTAAATTAACATGTTGCTAACAATTTATAAAACTAGCAACTTGTAAGACCGGCATCTTCTGTGTATAAATGTGGTAAGTTGTAAGACGAGCCCTTTTTGGGGGGTTTTGGGGAGGGTGGCGAGTCATTTCAAGAGGGGAATTTAATGGGGGAATTTTCAGGAATTTTTATTATTATACATTATAGATTATTATTATACATCTACTATGTAATATAAACATACATAAATCGTTATGTAATACATTAATTAAATGCATCCAATTGGGTTTCTTGAAAAAAAAGACATTGTTCACGAAAATTCCTCTAGGCCAAGTTGTGTCTGATTTAGATCAAAATTTGTTCTACATAAAATAAAAATTCTGAGGGCAATTTTTAGGTTAAAATTGGGGAAACATATATACTTATTCATTAGGGGAATGGGGCAGAAATTCTGCCCCCAAAATGGCATAAAAAAGCATGTAAATTACTTATATTGCATATTGCAACTTTGTAAAATTTCCCAATAATTGTCTGTTGTCATAAAAATTGACCTTCGATAGGGATGAACCCGGTAACTGACAGTGTGTTTAGCTATTCAGAAAGTCAGTGACCTTCCATAGGGATGTACCCAGTAACTGACAGTGTGTTTAGCTATTCAGGAAGTCAGTGACCTTCCAATTGGATGTACCCGGTAACTGACAGTGTGTTTAGCTATTCAGAAAGTCAGTGACCTTCCATAGGGATGTACCCGGTAACTGACAGTGTGTTTAGCTATTCAGCAAGTCAGTGACCTTCCATAGGGATGTACCCAGTAACTGACAGTGTGTTTAGCTATTCAGGAAGTCAGTGACCTTCCATAGGGATGTACACGGTAACTGACAGTGTGTTTAGCTATTCAGAAAGTCAGTGACCTTCCATAGGGATGTACCCTGTAACTGACAGTATGTTTAGCTATTCATAAAGTCATTGACCTTCCATAGGGATGTACCCAGTAACTGACAGTGTGTTTAGCTATTCAGGAAGTCAGTGACCTTCCATAGGGATGTGCCCGGTAACTGACAGTGTGTTTAGCTATTCAGAAAGTCAGTGACCTTCCATAGGGATGTACCTTGTAACTGACAGTGTGTTTAGCTATTCAGAAAGTCAGTCCTTCATTGTTTAAAGATGTCTTGTAGAAATAGCTTGCATATCTGGTACAAATTGCAGTGGTCGAAATAAGCTGAAGGCCCTAAGCCCAACACTGGGAAATGTTGAACTGGGCTTGTTCAGATTCTAAATTATTTATGAGGCATGTCGTGGGAAAACCGGTCTTAATGCATGTGCGCAAAGTGTCATCCCGGATTAGCCTGTGCAATTCGCACAGGCTGATCCGGGACGGCACTTTCCGCTTTAATGGTATTTTCTGTTTCAAGGAAGTCTCTTTTAAACATAAATCCACTGTAGGCAGAAAGTGCCGTCCTGGATTAGCCTGTGCGGACTGCACAGGCCAATCCGGGATGACACTACGCACATGCATTAAGTCCGGTTTTCCCAGGACGCGCCTCATATAGGCAGTCTTGTAGCATTTTCTTGCTCTCAAATAATAATATATTAATTTAGGCTTGCTTGGCAAAACTACTTATTTTGATCACTGACATTTCTTGTCTAAGATTAGGCATACAAAGTATGTTTGTTTAGGTTACAATACCTTCCCCAAAAAAGCTCAAAACACTTTAAAACTGAATGAATATTCCAAACATTTCGGGAATATCCTTAAACATTGTTTTGAAGTGCATGCTATTAAAACAAAACACTGACATGAATTTATCCAAAAAACATTTAATTATTGGAAAAAAGTAAAGAATACAAACAAGTATTTGACAAACTCAATAAAATGTTCTACAGCCAGGGATTGTTTTAGGGGGTCAGGTAACCTGAAACGAACATTTTTTGTTTTATGCCGTAGGGGTTCATCTAAGTCAACTATTGATTCGTCATAGTTCCATTGTTTTTCCTAGAGTACAACCCCATGCCAACAGAAGAGATAACAGGTCACTTCAACGAGTTACGGCAGGACATTGTGTTGCTGTATGAACTAAAACTGGCTCTTGCCACATGTGACTACGAATTGGAGACCCTTAAACATCAGTACGAAGTTCTCAACCCTGGAAAGGTGGCTGGATCTTTCATTGTTTGTTCCTTTTTAGTGTGACATACATGTACATGATTTTCCCAAAAAATCTGATAAAAAATGGCATAGGTGAAAGTTTTCAGTATCATTTCTGATTTCAGTATTTTTGAATGTTTTCATTTTAGATTACACCGTAGTCAAAACTATGAGTTCAGTATTATGAAAACCTCATTTCAGTATTTTCATAATTCTGGACTTTCTCCCATGAATTGGTAAATTTATCAATGGATTCTTTCAATAGGTAATTTTGATTGTGTAAATTGTCTCTGTGTCTTGTTTTGTTTAATACCTGTTCAAATTAAAAACCCGTATGTTCTTCTGTGCTTAAAATTATATAAGAGTAGGAAGTCTGAAACATGTAGATATTTAAAATGGAGGAAAAAACAAGTGTTTCAAATTTCAGACACCTGATGTTCCATTACCGGAGAATCCGGATCCCCTCCTGGACATCGGACAAAGGGATGATGAGCACAGTCGAGATAACATTGATGTTGTCGGTTCTCTCACACCTAATGTAAGTGAGGCTTCATATGTGGTGTGTTTACGGGTGGTGATGTTATGTGTGGTATTCACTAAAGACTTTGCTTTGAACAAGCCTTCAAAGCAGTAAGCCATTTGCTGGCATGTTTAAATATTATATTAAATAATATATATTTAAATATTTTTGTGTCACCTGAAAAGGCGAAATATTACTTTGCAAGCAACGGCGGCGGTGTTCCCTTTAGTTTGTGCAGACAATAACTTGAGAAGTTTTCGTGCAGTCATTATGAAACTTAAGGGAAGTGTAAGTAGGCATAAAAAGAAGTTTAAGTTTGGTTTTCTTGTCATACTTGAGTTATGCCCCTTTCATGCGACACATCCGACTCGCGGTGTTCTAGTTCAAATTTACCTCCCTTACTCCCTTTATCTGATTACACAGATCTTCAATCAAAGGGCACTCAAGGAGTGGAGAGCAGGGTGTGTTTTGAGCCAATTTTTTCGCTGTAGGGGGGACAGAGAGGGTGACATGCCTTCAAGAAATCCTGTGGGATACCCTGATTTGGTAATGGGGATAGAAATAAATATTTAATTGTATTTATAATTTTCAGAGAAAACGCAAGGCTGCATTAGAGTCAACAACAGCACATCTACTGAAGAAGATGAAGAATCGAGTTTGAACTCTGAAGAGTGCAATAAATCTGTAGACAGGACAGATAAACACTGGGCCTTGGTGTTCTTTAAACCTCCGAACAAAAATAATGACTGGCATTACCTTGACAGAAGTTTGTGTCCTATATCCATAATTTGTTAAGGGTCTGGGAATTTATATGTTGAAGAATAGTTCATCTGAAAATTCTGTGGATGGTTAATTTGGCACTGCCAGTGGGCTACACATTTAAAATGTGTGAAAATAGTACTTTCTTAAATATCACCAACTTAGTAAATGTTATATGTTATATGTATGTACGTGTATAAAGAGACGCATTTGAAATACATTTTTTTACAATGTACAGTTTTGCATTTTTACAGAATGCTTGCAATTACTGAATGGAATACCAGTACATTTGTTAGTGATATGCTTTGAAAACTTAATGTGTTCAAATAAATATGGAGTACCAGTACTTCAATGTCCCTGAGCATGTGGGGACACATGAAATGTTGTCAGATTTTATGCTATAATTATGGACAAGTGGCAGATGAGATTTGTAAAAAACGGTCAGGTAAGGCAATAGAAGACTGCCACCCCTTCGTGGATTATCACAGCTATCGTGAAATCAGTTTGGTAATGGATGCTGTGTTTGAGTAGAGTACTACCAGTATACCTTAATGCATTATGTACACACTGTTCTGTTTTGCGCAAACACTTGGTCTTCACAAAATGCAGCTTTGTCGTGGAACGACCACGTGCCATGACGTGCACTACATACTCGAAGACTGCTTGATTGCTGGCCAAAAGCACTGTGCCAGATAGTTTCCCCCAAGTAGATTCTTCTTGATACCCTGACTGTCTCTTCTGAATGGCATACCTTGAACCCGAGTGGAAATAATTACTTGCTTTTTGTGTCGCCTGAAATGGTGACATAATATTATAGAGGTTGCTTTTGGTGGAAGCGGTGGTGTTGTTGAAGTCAGCGATGTCCCCTTCAGTTTGTGCAGAAAATAACTTGAGAAGTTTTTGTGCTATCATTGTGAAACTTGATGGAAGTGTTAGTAGTCATAAAAGGAAAATCAAGTTCAGTTTTGGGCATAATTGCTCTTATCGTTCTTGAATTATGCCCCTTTAAAAAAAAGTTCATATAAGGCTTGTGCAGACAAAAACTTGAGAAGTCTTGCGCTGTCATCATGAAACTTATAAAAGGAAGGTTAAGTTTGGTTGTGAGCATGATTGCTCTTATTGTACTTGAGTTATGACCCGTGAGGCAAAACATCTGACTTACGGAGGCCTAGTTAATTGAGGAGTTATTTGTTAGCAGTCAGTCACACTAGGCCAAAACATTTCCTGGGATTAATTCAAACAGTTCTTATATTCTGAAAAGTGGCAATTCATGAATTTGTTCCCGTTATTGTATATGGAAGTATGCATTGCTTGTTGGGATATCAATCTTACACACTAACTGCATGAAAACGTCACATTATTCAGGTTTTCCGAATTTCAACAACTAGGCATAACTACAGCAAGTTCTGCATAGTGTATGTTTTTTGTTCAAATATAAATAATTAAACGTTGATATACATTGTTCATGATTGAAACTAATTTTTAAATGAAATAAAAGTTGTAAAATCTTTTGTAGTCAGTTATACTATACTAGTTGAGAATAACACTTGAAATGTTTAATGAGGTTAAGATTTTTGTATTGTTGAAAATGTCATTTAATGTCTTAACTGCAAAAACTAAGAAGTTAAATATAATATAAAGAATTTTTTGTTTAATTGCCTATGCCGGGACTCGAACCACGTCTGCCGGGACTCAAACCACGTCTGCCAGGATAAAAAATCTGTAGCTATAACCACTCTGCTATTCTGATTGCCGATCATTATGGTGAATTTTTAACGCTGTGTAAGTGAAACGTGTTTTCCAATATACTGACTTAAAGCATTACAAATGCTTTATAATTTTATCCATTTCAATTTATGATTTTTCATAGATGACTATATTTCCAATATATTTCTTTGTCAGTTGTGTTATTTCGCTTGTTTCTATATAATGTACTTTTTCCGATCTATGACATTAAATTTGAAAATTTTTAATTTGCCACACTGTGAACAGGTCCCTTTTAAGCATAAAATACATGAGGTACAATATTTTTAGATGTTTATTAAAATCTATTATATACTATGATATACACATTCTAAAATAAACAAAACTAAATATTTTCTTAAATTACGCAAAAAATCTATCACAGTTTGTTGATAAAGTAAGGACGGTTATTCATAGCTTGAATCACTGTGATGCAATTCGTTTCCTGGTAAGAGATCTACTGTTTCATTTATCCAGTCCAGTCTTTCCGTTTCAGAATATTGTTTAGATGTTCTTTTTATAATTACATTATTTGTATAAAAGATGTTAATCGTCTTAATTGACTTGTCTTCAACCTGCTGATTTAAAATAGTAAATCATACTTGTTTATACCATTACAATTGATTTATATATGGTATATGCATGTATAGTTGTAAATTTAATTAATTAGAATCTGTTTCTTTTTTTTCTGTACTGTATTAATAGAAAGATTTTCTCAGGACATTACATAACAACGCTAAACTCTGTAATTTGTCGTGATATACTGTTAGAAAGTGTGTGTCTGAGTGCAAATTTCACTTGTTTTGATCACGTTTTTATTTACACATAAAACAGTATCAGGCTAAACTTCTGCCATTGTATACATTTTCTAATTTAATAATTTACATGTATTGGTGACATATATGGCAGTTCTGTAAGGGAAGTCGCTTGAAAAGATTTTATGGAAAAACTGAGAAATATACAAATATTGAAACACACGTAACATTATCTGCATTATCTGCCATTTCTACAGGGAGGTCACATGTTACGTTAGCGAGAAACATTTGGTTAAACTGGAGGTCGGTCGTTTTTCCTAACCAGTGTGGTACAGTTATTATATAAATCCTTTCCAAGATTAAGAATTGATACCAGTTTCAAGTCAAGCACTTTGTCATTCTACTGATCTCAACTATCTAGCCTGAACTAGGTAACGCTTGCTGCTTCAACGTGTTCCAGTGTACTAACGGTTCTTGATGAGCGATGCCACGTACACCCACACGGAGAGTACGGAGTTGGGGTACGGGTGTACGTACACGGCCAGGGCAAACTCCATGTCATTAGACTCGTGACCGTGGACACCTGTGGCGTACACCGTCTCCACGATCGGGTCTACCTCAGTGAACGGCATGTTGATTGGGAAACCAGACACCTGAAATAACACAGGATAGGAATAATCTATAGTCCCTTTATGTGTACATTATGTGTAATTATGTTGCAGAAAATAGTTACTTAACATATTTGCCATTTCAAGACAATTAATTTAATAACCAAAAATACCTCGATGTGAACTGAAGACAACTAACCTTAATTAAATGTATGATAACACTGTCCCATTTGGATGCAAAACAAATCCAGTAAAACTAGATAATGAATGATTTTTGGACTGAGATTTTAGTTAAAAGAAATATGGAAAAGGAGGGGTAGTGTATTTTTGGTTTCAAGTACACCTGTACTGACCTTGTAAGAAGAGAATGATGCCTCCAGTTCTCTGATGTGGTCCTGATCAACACTCTTGCCCAGCGACTCCTCTAACCTGTAATGAAACCAAAAAATAAGGATGTAAAACAATTGACAACTATGCAAATTTGTATCAACTCGATAAATGTGCTATTCAATAAGACTAATAATGGTTTTCCATAGAGCCCTCGAAATCAAGCCCCAACTCACAGATTTATTCTTCATGATCTGTGAAATATGAAACTTATGTTTAATGTAAAAAATCTTATGAAACTAGATGTGTCACAGACATGGATGCCCCCTCGACACATGTTTGGACACAGACACATACTTGCCTCCACAAATTTATTTTCATAAATATTGCATAGTGGAAAAAATTACAAAGAGCCATAATTCTGCCAAAATTGGTCGCAGAAATTGTCCTAACTTTATGATCACCTACACATTAAGGTTATTCAGCTGTGAAAGTTTCAGCGCAATCAACCCAGCAGTTAGAGGAGTTGAGTCCACAAAATTTCGTGAAGTACGTCCTAACGGATGGATGGATGGACAGGCAAGTGCATTGCTTAATGCCTCCCACTTTGTGGGGGCATAAAAAGAAAATAATTGACTCACAGTGGCAAGGTCTTCCTCATGATCTGTGAGCAGTGCCGGTTCCATCGTGTGATGTAGCGACTCCGCCAGTCCATGATCTTGTTCTTCAGCACGTGTTGTATCTTCTCCTGCAGCTCCGTAACGTAGTCCTTGTCCGTCGGGAAATAGTACAGCGAGTCCGGCTGAAACCCAGGGAGAATGAAATGTTGATTTAGTTTTATAGTGAAAATAGAGTAGCAAACTGTGCCAGCCAAAAGAAATACAGAAATATTCACAAACTTCTTCAGGCATGAGAAGAACTGAGGTGCGTCGTGGGAAAGCCGTGCTTATTGCACGTGCCTAAAGTGTCGTCCCAGATCAGCCTGTGCGGACTGGCACTTTCTGCCTACAGTGTCGTCCCAGATCAGCCTGTGCGGACTGGCACTTTCTGCCTACAGTGTCGGCCCAGATCAGCCTGTGCGGACTGGCACTTTCTGCCTACAGTGGATTTATGTTTAGAAGAGACTTCCTTGAAACAGAAAATACCCCAAAATTGGAAAGTGACTTGTGCTGACTGCGCAGGCTGATCCGGGACGACACTTTTTGCACGTGCAATAATCCTTGTTTTCCCATGACATGCCTCAATTTTATTTTAGATAAACAGTTGAAATCCCTAACCCCACATCTTGTGTGTGTTACACAGATTTGGCAAAGTTCTACAACTTTTCATATAAAAATTATTCAGTGAACTAGACATGTGCCCGTAGGATACAGATACCCCCACATTCCGCTGGTTCTCTGATGTCAAAAAAAAAAGCACCAAAATACCCAGGTGCACAAGTTCACATGCTGATGGATATGTTTATAAAGTTTCATCAGTCTAGCAGTTATACTTTTTGAGTTACGTACGACACAAATCCAAAAATGCCATTTTTTGCCAAAAACATGGACCATAACTCTGCTGATGTCTGAAAAAAAAACTGCACCAAAATACCCAGGTGCACATGCTGATTCATATGTATGTAAAGTTTCATCGCTCTAGCAATAATAATTTTTGAGTACCGGTAACACACGATGCAAGTCCAACAATGTCATTTTTTGCTAACAAAAGGGCCATAACTCCGCTGATGTCAGAAAAAACTGCACCAAAATACCCAGGTGCACAAGTTCACATGCTGCTTAAAATGCACTTCGGCAGCAATACTTTTTGAGATACGTGCGACACAAGTCCAAAAATGTCATTTATTGCTAAAAAAGAGCCATAACTCAGTTGATGTCGGAAAAATCTGCACCAAAATACCCACGTGCACAAGCCCCGATGCCGATGAATATGCTTATCAAGTTTCATCACTCTAGCAGTAATACTTTTTGAGTTATGCGCGAAACAAAAATCCGATGGCCAGACGGGATGGATGGACAGACATGGGCAAATCTATATGCACCCCCCCCCCCATGTGGGGGCATACAAAGTAGAAATCTGCCAAAAAGAAAAATTCTAATTCAAGTTGTAAGTTGACAATTATACATTAATTTTTTTTATTAAAGTGGACTGCCTATTTGTATATAATTTATTTCAGGTCTCTTTCATTACCACTAACAAACACCCTTTTATATAACGTAAAACAATGTCAACATCAAGAAAAGCTATGTCCTTATTGAAAAATGCAAATGTATATATTTTCTGTCGATACAGTCCTGTTTATCCTACAGCAACGGCTACATTTTGTTTTGAATGAGAAAGTAAGAATTGTGCATGCGCTCTAGAAAAATTTAATCATTTCGTTATGAATACATATAATATATTCCAAATAAAAGATGGTGTCAGGGTTAATATACAGATCAAAGAGATATGATTGACAATGCATTTAGCCATTTTGAAAGCCTGGACAGAATTGATTGATGGAGATGTATTGCAAAAACATTTGTATTCTGTAAATGGTGTTTGTTGGATATTGACAAAAGTAGGCATGGTTATAAATCCAATAGCGATAGATCTGTCAATTTTGTCGAGGAATACCTGTATGCTCTTAAGGCCAAGATTGCGTCTGCTGCTGTTAAACAGTGGTTCCCAGCAGGACGTGTCTGTGAGGCTGTACATCATCTGGTCGGGCTTGTCGTACGGCTGGATGTTGGCCCAGATCTGAACATCAACAAACATGGCTGAATAATATTGCAGGTTGACAATTTAAGTGATTTCCGACCTTGATTCATCATTGCCTAAGATTTTATGTTAAAAGAAATACATTTCAAAGCATGAAATAAAAAAGAGACAATGATATTAAGTATTTATTAACAACAAATTAAAAAGGCATTTTGCCTTTGATTTTTTGAAATAACCAATAAAAGGACTGCCATATGCCCAGAAACATGTTTCATAATAGCAACGTAACAACTACAACTCAACTGCATAAGAGCTGTCAGAGGACAGCGCGCTCAGCTTGAAGTATTTCAGTTGGTACATATTTTGGACAGTGAAAGGCACATAAATTAGTTGAAATACAAGGCTGAGTTATCTCAATTATTTCATCATTTTATTCCAAGTTTCAGGTGATTAACTTATGTAGTTTAGAAATTATAAAACTTTGGAACAATAATTTTACCCCCAAAATCTACCTGAAAAGTGGGCATACCTCTGTCAGACTACAAAACAGAGTTATGGGGATTGTTGCACCTGATGCTGGAGTTAATGAAAAAGGTATATTCCAAGTTTCAAGTGAATAACTTATGCAGTTTTGAATTTATAAAACTACTGAAGAAAAACTTAAATCTGAAAATCTATGTGAAACGGGACATAACTATGCTAAAATACAAGAGTTTTGGGGAATGTTGCATCTGATGCTGAAGTTGATGGCAAAGGTATATTCAAAGTTTCAAGTGAATAACCTTTGAAGTATTGAAGTTAAAAGACATTTGAATATAAAAATTAACCCGAAAATCTATGTGAAAAAGGGGCATAACTCCATCAAAATAAAAACTGAGTTATGGGGAATGTTGCACTTGATGTTTGAGTTGATGACAAATTCCTTCCTTTACGATCTCCTACACATTAAGGTTCTTCACCTGTCAAATTTTGAGCGAAATCGGCCCAGCAGTTAAAGAGAAGTTGAGTCCACAAAATCTCTGAGGTATATATTCTATTGTGGAAAAAATGACAAAGGTTCATAATTCTGCCAAAATTGGTTTCAGGCTAAATTCCTTCTTTTACGATCACCTACACGTTAGGAGGAGTATAGTCCACAAAATTTCGGCCATTATAAGTGGAAAAAGTTACAAAGGGCCATAATTCTGGCAAAATTTGTCGCAGCCAAAATTCCTTCCTTTACGATTACCTACATGTTAAATTTCATCAGCTGTGAAAGTTTGAGTAAAATCTGCCAAGCAGTTAAAGAGGAGTTAAGTCCACACAATTTCGGGCAGTACCCTGGTATGTATTCTATATTGGAAACAAGAGCACTGCCTACGGGTGCTGGGCGATCGACTTTCTCGTATTTGATAGTAGTCTGGCATTTTGTTAATAGGATGTGTTCATCACTGTGATGAAGTGTGTTAAATTTCAAGTACACCTCTCATAGAAATTGAAAAATTTGACCTAAAGCTAAAATTCTAAGTTGAAAAAAGGGCAGTAACTCCACCAAAATCCTAGATATAGTTATTTCATCTTGTCTACAGAATGGGTTCATAAATGTGATCTAGTATTTTGAGTTTCAAGTCAATACCTCTTAAAGTTATAGTGAAATTTGACCAACAGCGAAAATTCTAAGTTCAAAAAAGGGTAATTACTCAAACAAAATCCTTGATAGAGTTACCTCCTCTGGTCTGCAGAATAAATTCATCACTGTGATAAAGTACTTCTAGTTTTATGTCAATACCTCATACAGGTATTGAGAAATTTGACCTAAGCACAAATTGTGTTGATAAAAGGGTAATAACTCCAACAAAATTCTTGAAAAGGTTACCTCCACATGTCTGCAGAATGCGGTCAGCACCATAAATAAGAATCTTGAGTTTTAATGAAATTTCTTAAATAGTTATTGAGAAATGTTATATGTAATAAAAAAATGTCAAAATAAATTCTAAGTTGTAAGTCCAAACAAGGGCAGATAACTCTGGAAATACAAATCACAGGGTTACATGCCTTGTTGTAATTAATTACCCTTTTGAAAGTGAAGCAGTATTGAAAGTTTCAAATGGATACCTTTGATAGTTTTTGAGGAATAGACTCTGACAAAAAACTTAACCAAAAAACTTAACAAATGCAGACGCAGACGACAGAGCGACGACAATAACTGGAATTTTTTCTTCGAAAAGTCTAACAAGAGGGCCACGATGGCCCTTGGTCACTCACCTGAGTTTAAGGCATCATAATGGCTTTTAACAAGAGGGCCAAATGGCACGAAACCACTTATGTGAGTATAAAGATCTGGGCCTTGCAGTTTCAGGAGATTGTTATAATCTATATAAACTATGTGACCCACAGGGCATGGCCACTTTCTACTCCAGGGGCATAATTTGAACAATGTTTGTAGAGGACCACTATACAATTTTCATGCCAAATATGAAACCTATGGGCCTTGCGGTTTCAGAGGAGGAGATTTTCAAAGCCCACTTTCCATATAAGTCTATAGAAACCATGTGACCCGGGGATGTGGCTTCATTTTACTCCAGGGGCATCATTTGAACAATATTTGTAGAGGACCACTTTACAATGTTACATACAAAATATGAAACCTCTGGGCCTTGCAGTTTCAGAGAAGATTTGTAAAGTCCACTTGCCATATAAGTCTATACAAACCATGTGACCCCCGGGGCCTGGCTAGGTTTGACCCCGATAGCATAACTTGAACAATCTTTGTAGAAGACCAATATAAGATGTTACATACCAATTACAAAACCTCTGGGCCTTCAGGTTTCAAAGAAGAAAATTTTTAAAGTCATTTTGTCATTCAAGTCAATATAAACCATGTGACCACCCGGGGTGTGGCCTCTTTTTACCCAAGGGGCATAATTTGAACATTCTTTGTAGAGGACCACTATACAATGTTACATACCAAATACAAAACCTTTGGGCCTTGCAGTTTCAGAGAAGAAGATTTTTAAAGTCCACTTGCCATATATAACTCTATAGAAAACATGTGACCCCCAGGGCATGGCCAGGTTTGACCCCAGGGGAATAATTTGAACAATCCTTGTAGAGGATCACTATACAATGTTACATACCAAATACAAAACCTCTGGGCCTTGGAGTTTCAGAGGAGAAGATTTTTAGTCATTTTGCTATTTAAGTCTATATTAACCATGTGACCCCTGCCGCATGGCCACTTTTTACTCCAGGGGTATTATTTGAACAATCTTTGTAAAGGACCACTATACAATGTCGCATACAAAATATAAAACCTCTGGGCCTTGCAGTTTCAGAGAAGATGACTTTTAAAGTCCACTTGCCATATAAGTCTAAAGAAACCATGTGACCCCCAGGGCCTGACCAGGTCTGATCCCAGGGATATAATTTAAATAATCTTTGTAGAGGATCACTTTACAATGTTACATACAAAATATGAAGCCTTGGGCCTTGCGGTTTCAGAGGAGAAGATTTTGAAAGTCATTTTGCTATTAAAGTCAATTTAAACCATGTGACCACTGGGGCATGGCCAGTTTTGACCCTATGGGAATAATTTGAACAATCTATGTAGAAGACCACAACACAATGTTACAAACCAACTACTAAACCACTGGAGAAGATTTTTGAAGTCATTTTGTTATTTAAGTCTATATAAACAATGTGACTAGCGGGGCCTTGCCAGTGTTGACCCCAGGGGAACATTTGAACAATCTGTGTAGAGGACCACTAGAGGATGCCATATACCAAATATGAAACTACTGGGCCTTGCGGTTTCAGAAGATTTTTGAAGTAATTTTGCTATTTAAGTCTATATAAACAATGTGACCCCGGGGCGTGGCCAGTTCTGACCACAGGGGTATCATTTGAACAATCTTTGTAAAGGAACAACCAAATACCAAACCTCTGGGCCTTGGGTTTCAGAGAAGAAAATTTTCAAAGTCATTAAGCTATTTAAGTCTATATAAACCATGTGACTCCCGGGGCATGGCCAGTTTTTACTTTAGGGGCATCATTAGAATCTTTGTAGAAGACCACTAGAGGATGCAACATATCAAATATAAAACCACTGGGCCTTGCGGTTTCAGAGGGGAAGATTTTTGCAGTAATTTTGCTATTGAAATCTATATAAACAATGTGACCCACGGGGTGTGGTCAGTTTTGACCCCAGGGGCATCATTTGAACAATGTCTGTAGAGGACCCCTATACAATGTTACCAACCAAATACCAAACCTCTGGACTTAGCGGTTTTAGAGAAGAAGATTTTCAAAATCATTTAGATGTTTAACTCTATATAAACCATGTGACCCCCGGGGCGTGGCCAGTTTTGACCCCAGGCGCATCATTGAACAATCTTTGTAGAGGACCACTATGCAATGTTACATACCAAATATGAAACCTCTGGGTCTTGCGGTTTCAGAGGAGAAGATTTTTTAAGTAATTTTGCTATAGAAGTCTATATAAACCATGTGACCCATGGGGCGTGGCCAGTTTTGACCCCAGGGGCATCATTTGAACAATCTTTGTAGAGGACCACTAGAGGATGCCACATATCAAATATGAAAGCTCCAAGCCTTGTGGTTTCAGAGAAGAATTTTTTTTAAGTTTTCAGTTTTTAAATCTCTTTTTAGCTCTTGTGACCTACATATGCAGCGGACTGGAACAATTTGAACAATTTTGAAAGAGGGTCACCCAAGGATCATTCCTGTGACGTTTGGCGAAAATCTGCCCAGCAGTTCAGGAGGAGATATTCTTTGAATGAAACTGTTGACACACGACGGACGACGGACAAAAGACGATCCTAAAAGCTCACCATGAGAATGTTGTGCTCAGGTGAGCTAAAAATGACAAAAGGCCATAATTCTGCCAAAATTGGTTGCAGCCAAAATTCTTTCCCTTACCATCATCAAAACATGAAGTTTCTTCAGCTGTGAAACTTTGAGTTAAATCCGCCCAGCAGATGAAGAGGAGTTGAGTCCACAAAATTTTGTACGGACCGACAGACGGATGGACAAGTGCAATGCTTAATACCTTCCACTTTGTGGGGTCATAAAAATAATAAATTTTACATTTTTTAGATTCACAAGGAAACCAATTCTATGCCATATTTTTTTATACACAATTCATGAGGCACCTGATACTAAGCAACCAGAACAAGACCAAAAAGTAAAAATCTTACATTCTCTTGATTCACTAGGCATCCAATGCTACGCAATGGACAAGTGGCATCACTGGTTCGGAATTTCTCGCCAGACGATGGGTTCCAGATGTAGTGGAGGTCGTTCTCCTCCGTGAGCACATACGCAGTGGGTCCCTCGGGGATTGCGTTCCCACAGATGAGCCACGTCTTGATGCCCATGTGCAGGAAGTAGTTCACCAGGAGGATCGCGTGCTCTTCCTCATCGCCCGACAGCATCGCCAGGAATTGCTGGGGAGATTTGGAAAAATGCAGGTGTGAAAAAATTACTGCAACATTTTGATATGACTTTGTTATAGGTTCAGAATGTCTGATTTTCACTATAACAGATCTGACAATTGTTCATGACAGATTGTTTTTACATTAGGTTGTATTGCTTACTAGTAGCTTTTGAATAAAAAGCAACACAACATACAATATACTTCATATCTTCTATTGCCATTGGAATATTCACAGCATGCAAATAATTGTTATATTTCGATACAAAATATACTTTAAACTCTGTTTACTAATTGTGTTTTTATATATTTTATTATGATTTTGAAAGGTAATTTCACTTTAAAAATATGAAATGAGGAAATCAGTATTAAGGCGTAAACAAAAATATGTTTGTTTCAGGTTACCCAACCTACCCTAAAAAAATGCCCTGACCCAAAAACATTTAATTGGGTTTGTTGGATATTTTTTGGTTTTATTTACTTTTGTCCACTTATCAAATGTTTTTTGGATAAATAAGGGTTTTGTTTTGATAACATCCACTTATAAACAATGTTAAGGATATTACTGATATGTTTTGAATATTTAATCAGTTTTAGAAACTTGTTGACCATTTACCAAATGAAAATAAAAATCCCTACCTACCTCCCCTAATTTTTTTGGGCATGTAACAAGAAACAAACATCTTTTTGTATGCCTAACCATGTTACATACTACATCTGGTGTACTCACATCACAGGTGTTCCAGATATCACACAGGCCCGGGAAGATGGCTGCGTCCGGCACAAACGGAATCAGACTCACAAACCTGGCCACCAGTTCCTGCAAACACACCCAGGATATCATATGGTTGTCATGGCAACAAGCAGCTGACCCCTGATGGCAATTTCATCACCTTCATATCAGGTCATCTCAATGTGTCATGAAACAAGCACTTTAAAGTATAAGAAGTTGCAAGTTTCAATTATAGTAAAAAGCACCATGACTTTTTCAGTAATCAAAAGCTGACCGTTAGTCATATTTATGATATTCAAACTTTACAGCATCTGTGTTCTTTAATTCCCAACAAATGCAGAAACAATGCGAAAATGTCCCCCTATCAGGACCCCGTCACTAGTTTCCCAATCTTAAGGGAGGGCCCCACAAATATTTTTTATTTGCTGTTGCCATGTGTAACTTACTGGCCCCTTTCCAAGGACCTCATCTGGCGGTTTGATTGGTCGGAAGTAGCGGGTGATAAACACCGACTTGAAGTTCACGTCTGTTACAAACGTTTTCAGTTCCCGTTTTGGCGTGAATCGTCCGGAAATCTGTTCCTGCCATTGGTCGGCCAGGACCATGGTAGCTTCATCCTCATTGGTTGAGAACTGAAAAGATAAAATAAGTTTAGAAAAGATGCTTTATGCTATAATAATGTACATATTTTAAAGGAAATTATATTAAACCCAAGGATTGGTCTTTTTTGTATCGCTAAAACAATTTAATAAGGGAATTTAAATTAATTTTCTTAATCAGAAAACAAAGTAAAACATCTATAAATAGATATCAACAAAGTCACTAAATAGCAAACAGGATAGAGAACATAATGTAGAACATAAACCTGCACAATTAAATGATGTTCTGCTGTTTTTGGATGATAAATCATGACAGAAAATCTTGATCTTAAAAAAATACGTTCTATAACGAACTAATTAGAATACAGTACACTATTTTTTAAAACCACCAGCAAGATTTTACTTAAAACTAAAACGAACGGAAAGGGCCTTTAATGCTAAAACATGCATCAAAACCACTGCCTGAAAGCAGTTAATGTCAAATTCACATTAACAAATTCAAAGATTTCTTTAATCATCTTAATCAGTCATTATAACTAAAAATCAAGAGGGCCATCATGGCCCAAAGCACTCACCTGAGAACTGGTACAAATGAAGACCATACTGTTGTGACAGGTTTCAAAATTAAGGTATCCGAACAATACACAGACGGGGTAGGATCAATTTTGATTTAAAACATCGGTTAGTGCAATGGGCTAACTAAAGTATGAGTTGGCTAGTGGATGTGCATTTTTTGCTAATGGTTCTCAAATCATTTTGCTCGATATTCTTACCTGACCCTTTTTCATCAAGTCATTGACAATTCTGGAAAATGCACAAATAGTAGATTTTGATGTCTTTTCGCAAACAGTTTTGTAGAACTAGTTGCAATGCGATAATTGCAATGGCTGTGCTATGAGGTAAAGTGTTGCTTTTTCTTTGATAATTTTCTGTCCAATGATGATAAATGATGTTAATGCAGGCTCTGAAGACATCAACGTTGCATGTACAAATAACTGCATGCAAGTCTTGCAACTGTTGGAAATCAAAATTTATCAATCAATTTTTATGGTCATGCGCAAACTGTGTAAGTTTGGTCAACATTGAATGAAAAATCGTGTGTGCAAGCCAATCATTGATAACTTGTTGAAGTTTTTTTCCACGCACAAGGGGCAATAACTCTGGTGTTTCTGGCCTGATCATGCTTATATTCGACTTCACCTGTAGTCTTACGTTCATAGACAAACTGTACAGAACTGATGAAGATTGGATGAAAAATGAAGTCTCTATTCCGAATGTCCATTTTTGCATATTTTTTTCACAAACAAAGGGCAATAACCCTGGTGTTTCTGATCCAATCTTGCTCATATTCGACTTCACCTTTAATCTTATGGTCATAGACAAACTGAGCAAGATTGGTGAAGATTGGATGAAAAATGAAGTCTCTATCCTGTATAATGTCCATTTTTGCATTTTTTTTTCACAAACAAAGGGCAATAACTCTGGTTTTTCTGGTCCGATTTGGCTTGTATTCGACTTCAACTGTAATCTCATGGTAATAGACAAACTGTGCAAGATTGGTGAAGATTGGATGAAAAATGTCTTTCTCTATCCTGAATAATGTCCAGTTTTTTTATATTTTTTTCAATAAACAAAGGGTAATAACTCTGTTGTTTGAAACACAATCTGGCCCATTTTTGGCATATGCTGAGATCTGATGGTCATACACAAACTGTGAAAGTTTGGTTAAGATTGGATGGAAAGTCTATACGTTGGAAAAGGGCACTTTTGCACATTTTTTGCATGAAAAAGGAGCAATAACTCTGGTGTTACTGGTCCGATTGGGCACATTATCGAACTCGTCCAAAATGTTATGGTCATACACAAACTGTGCAATTTTGGTCAAGATTGAATAAAAAATGTAGTCTTTATCGCAATAACGGTCCAAATTGTTGACGGCACATTGACGACGGATGACAGACGACACTGGAGAGGTCCCCTATACCAATAGCTCAACGAGCACTTTGTGCTCAGGTGAGCTAACTAGAACTCAGCGAGTCGAATGTGTCTCCTGATGGGGCATAACTCAAGAACAATAAGAGCAAATATGCCATAAACCAAACTCAAACTTCCTTTTATACCTACTAACACTTCCCTAAAGTTTCATAATGATTGCACAAACACTTTTCAAGTTATTGTCCGCACAAACAAAACGGCCTGCCGCTGCCAAACAAAGCCCTATATGTCGCCTATCAGGCGTCACAAAAAGGTTACGAAAAATGACCTACCCTTTCTTTTACTGGTTCAGGCTGTGTGAGAGGTGGCTGTACGGAGATGAAGAGGCTGAGAAGAGTCTTGAGATCCTTGCTGATACCAATGTCGTCTGGGCCATGGCTGAACCCCTCATACACGTAACCAAGCAAAACGGGCGGCGCATCCACACGGAATGTGCCATCAATCTGAAAATAAAATAATTTTTAGTGTTTTAACTTCATTAAATTTAAAATGCAGCCGTATATTTTATTTATTACTTGCTGTGTATGATGAGATGGAATTTTTTCAATCTTTTATCTTGGATCATTGAGTGTTTCTTTTACACTCCATTGCAACTGAGACCAGCTGGTAATTATAGGGGGAACATTTGTAAAAAGGGGCATAAAAAATATACAATAATTTTGCTTGAGGAAGATACATTTATAAGGTTGCAATAGTATACATTTTTACAAGTCGAAAATCAACAACCAAAACCTGTAAATGTAAATGTAAAAACTGTAAAGTAAATGCATTTTGCCAAGACAATTTGCACATGTATTCTTTACTAACAGGACATACCTTTCCATTAAAGTATATTGTGGTAAAAGGGATTTTGAGACTTCCGAGCCATTTCTTCTCAATTCTCTGATGGACCATCCGATCACGCTCCCTATCGTCCTGGAAATGCAGTGAAATGGTTGGTAAACACAGGTAAATTATAACTGGTTTTCACTTTCATTTGCACTCAACTTAATTTTTAACATTTTAAGTAATGTTATAATACAGCATTTTTCCTCACCACGTTGGGAATGGTACCAGTACCTGTCAAATTGGGAAAATTAGCGTCATTTTCAACAAAATTGAAATTGTATTACTTTCATCAAAAACTGCCAAAAAGTATGTAAAAGCAACAAGTTACAAGAACTAAACTCTAAACGACCTGTTTCATTGATTCATTCACTTGTATTTATTGTTTGGAGATAGTAGATGGAATGCTTTTACAGGAACAAACATTTCGAGATTTTCTTCTACTGTAATTTGTTTAAAGATTTGAGAATTCTTTAACTTTAGATTAGGAATAGTACCATTTTTAGGTGCCAAATTCACAAATTTGGAAAATTAGTATGTAAATCTGATTAGGAATAGTACCATTTTTAGGTGCCAAATTCACAAACTGGGAAAATTAGTATGTAAATCTGATTAGGAATAGTACCATTTTTAGGTGCCAAATTCACAAATTGGGAAAATTAGTATGTAAATCTGATTAGGAATAGTACCATTTTTAGGTGCCAAATTCACAAATTGGGAAAATTAGTATGTAAATCTGATTAGGAATAGTACCATTTTTAGGTGCCAAATTCACAAAGAGGAAAAATGATGTAATATTTTTTTGACTACAATATTTTTATCATAATATATGCATTTTGCATCTAAATTAAGAGCCTCCGTATAATTTTGAATGTTTAAATATAATCAAAGAGTTTTATTTTGCATTTATATCTTTTGTAGGATTTGAGAACTTCATAGTGTCTTGCAATCTTTGAAGAAGTAATTATCTATAATCCTACACTCAAATTTAGACACTAAGATTAACCAAATAACTTACAGTATTTTCACATTTAACAAGAATGTTTATTTTGTTTATGAATATAAATGTATACATTTACAATTCTATGTCAATCCATTTTTAGATTATTCCATGTCTGCACACTTCACACCATTTTATTCTGGTAACGAATTAACAGATGCTTCTAACTGTAAAATATTTCAAACATATTTTTTGTTCATATCTTAAATTTTATTTCAAATCTTAAGTTAAGATTTCCTTAGGACTTCATATTTCCTTGGTAGATATATGGCTGCAGGACCATTATTCATGACTCAAGCAGTGTGAAATCTTAAGTTAAGATTTCTTTAGGACTTAAGACTTCCTTAGGAGATTTACGAATATGGCCGCAGGACTTTTTTCTTGACTCAAGCAGTACTTCCTTACCTCCTGTATGTCGACAACAACTTCGTCAAAGATATTCAGGAAGAGAGCATCTGGCACGGTCTGTAGGTTACCCGGAGAATAGTCGTCAAATGGAGCCCTGTCAAAGAGACACAGTCATGAAAAACAAGGTCCACATTTACGAAGGATCTTATCTAAAAATGTGTGACTCGTGTAGCATTTTTATCTTAAAGTAATCCTTGTTTTAAGTTAATAAAGTTGAATTTATCTCTCTTTTTTTCTTAGAATTTGGAAAATTCTTAACTCAAATTACGATACTTTCTGATGCATTTTTTCCATTATATGATCTTAAGTCAGCAATTTTTTATATCATCACCTTAAAGATGTAAATGGTTTGAAATTACGACATACCTGAAAGGCACCTCCAGCTCCTCGTTAAAGCTGGGATTGGCGCCATCTCCGACGGACGTTCGTATGCAGTGATGTTGGAACATGACCTCAACAAAAGGACGAACCATTGTCTGTAACAAATGCAACATTGAAATGATTAACATACATAAGAGTTTATCAGTAGAGGTTACAAAATGGCACAACTGTTTTTAGGGTTGTGTGGGACATAAACATAGGCAAGAACTGGGCCCACATTCACCAACCCATTCTTAAACTTAAGACTTAAGTATAAAGAATATTCTTAAAACTGTTATTCTCTAAAAAGGCTGTTAATTTAAATTTTACTCTGTATTCACCAATCCTAATTTTAGCATTTAGAATTATTAAGTAAATTAATAACATTGGTACCCCGCATATTTGTTAAGGGACACAATATTATTTCTTGAGTATTAGTCTATTCTTTATTTTTAAGTCTAAGAATGGGTTGGTGAACACGGGCCCATGGTTGGGAAGTTAACAACGTGTTTTCAATCTTGCCAGTTTTGGCTAAGGTTCATCAACAAATGTATACATTTAAATTCCAACAATATTTCACCAGTCCTTTACCAATCAAGTCTAAAAAATTCAGCACCCATAACCTCCTATACCTGCTGAAGCTGGGCCTGAGTGTTTTGCTCCATGAGACACCATAAATGTTATTAAGCATGGCAACTGAACACAAAGAAGAACATTACTTTGCAAACACCAATCACACACACAAAGGGAATCACTTTCAAAACACAAAATGTTCACAAATTTGGAGAGCCAAAAACCAAGCATGCTGTATGTTTTTTCATAAATGATGGGATTTTGTCCATTCAGGTCAATAGTTGCAATGATAAATCCAAAAATGACAATGTGAAGAAATAAGGATACAGGTCAAAGACAATAAGGTTCACACTAGATTTTGCTCATGACAATATTGCATGTCATAAATGCAGAAATGAGGATAAGCATTATGCAAAAATGAGATTCATGAAGATGTTGCACATAATGACAGCAAAAATGAGATTCATCAAGATGTTGAACATGATGACAGCAAAAAAGAGATTCATGAAGATGAAGCACATGATGGTAGCAAAAATGAGATTTGTGAAGCTATTGCACATGATTACAGCAAAAATGATAATCATGAAGCTATTGCACATGACGACAGCAAAATGATATTCATGAAGATGTTGCACATGTTGGCAGCAAAAATGATATTCATGAAGCTAATTTGCATATTATGACAGCAAAAATGGTATTCATGAATCTATTGAACATGATGAAAGCAAAAATGATATTCATGAAGCTATTGCACAGTATGACAGCAAACATGATATTCATGAAGCTATTGCACATGATGACAGCAAAAATGATATTCATGAAGTAATTGCACATGATGACAGCAAACATTATATTCATGAAGCTATTGCACATGATGACAGCAAAAATGATATTCTAGAAGCTATTGCACATGATGACAGCAAAAATGATATTCATGAAGCTATTGCACATGATAACAGCAAAAATGATATTCATGAAGCTATTGCACATGATGACAGCAAAAGTAAGGATTTTCAACTATCAAGTGAATTACATCAACAATAGTTCAGGAGGTCAAAGGCTTCAGTATTACCGTTAGAACAAAGACAGGTCTACTTGACAATGCACAGCAGAATTATCATAATAAACAATATGTGAAAGTTAGTCATACATTTAACACAGTGATATACTGATTTTGCACACAAAGGAACGCAAGATGAATATCTAACAGTTAATCAACTCTTCTTATGGGGCCATTAGTCAATTGTGATACATGACAATTAGGGATATACATGTTGTATAATATACGAACATAAAAACAGTTGGGGTTATGTCAGAAACTGAACCAAACATCAGCTGTCATATAAATGAAAGTCAGGAGGTTCCTATATGGCCCATACTGCCGTACCAGTATAATAGCAAGTATCAAGGACATTAATCATAACACTATAATGTGAGGTTAGAATAAGACATCAAACCTAGAAATGACCTGTTAGTTTCTTAACTTTAATGTAACGGGACAATATATGCTGTTTTAAGTGTGTGTCTTAAACTCAGACACTAATATGGATATAACATGCATTTGTTCATAACTTTTTAAAAACTGTGTCTTCAATAGTTCTCACTGTCCTGAAAAAAGTGCATGCAATAAGACACTGTCCCATTTTATACAGACAATTTTGTAAATGTGTAATTTTGTTTTGTTTTGCTGTAAAATCAATTTCACTGCTGCAGTCATAAATGTAGATGTCTAATGTAGTAATCTTTTGCCAAACCTTTAATTTACATACAGTTACCAGCAATGAGCATATAAAACATTGATGTCACCAAACAATCTATTCATTGCTGGATGTCTAATTCTAACTTCAGGCCGTGTGTTCACAAAAAAGTTTAAGCCTGATTTTCAGGTTCAAGATGAGCTTGAGTCAGATATTTCAGGACCAGGCTCAATAATGGTGTTCACTAAAAATCAGAATGAAATATAATTTTTATGCAAATATATGCAATACACGATTATAAACAATTATCAGCGCACATTTGCTATCTGATATGAAAATTTAATCAAAACCTAACAAAAATTCATGTTATTTTATCAGGAAGAAAAGTTTTTTTGCAAATAATTTTTTTCTTTTTGATATTCGTCTCAGTTGAGCAAGAAGATCAATATCATCTAAGGCTGATCTTGAACCTGCAGTTAATTCTTTGTGAACATGAGGTCAGATTATAGATGAACCCAGAAGAACGATGCTCATGACATTGCTAGAAGTTTATGAAGCACGCCATGAAAGTGGTCACCAATTTCGGTACTTACTGTGTGATTCAAATCATCAAAACGCTGAAAATAATTTTACGTGTTATAAACACAGACACTGGCAGATGCAGACCATAAATACTGATACAATTGGACGTGTGTATCATACACAAGTGTATAATGCATTCCAACGCTAATAAAAAGGGATCATGCAGTGTCGACAAAATACAAGCTTTCTCAGGTAAACATGGATAAAAATATATACATATATCGAGTGGAACACTTATCCTTAAACGGTAAAAAAAGACTAAAACATTAAACAACTCTACCTACTGGTATCCACACTGAAAACACCACATCAGACAATTCCAACCTCCGTAATATTAAACTACTGTATCCAGCCCCGGTCCCCTACTATCTAACCACTGACAAGACCAAGAAAGCCGTATGCTCAAAATTCAGAAATTACCCATTGTTAAATATAAAGATATGAATCCCCAGCTACATCAGAACTAGAAGCCTTATTAAACATCCTATGTTCCTTTATTTTATACAAGTACCCACTATACAACACCACACACAATAGTGACAAACATGAAACAAACACAAAACATAAAACAACACTTCACAGCTAACGAACAGGTTTAGATGAGTATGAAACAAGGCTTGTCACAGGGTGAGACATTTGCCCCCGAAGCATATGCTTGTTTGAGGAAGGCAACACAAGTCAGTTACATATTTCTACAGAAAGAGTTATGGTCCTTGTACTCTGCACTTCCTCTGAACATCCTCTATCAACATATGTGGTTTGATGTTACATCACTTCAATACTAATGGAGTTAGTGCACTGCACAAGAAAGTTAACTTAAGGGCAATAACTCCATAAATACTGCAGAAAGAGTTGTGGTCCTTGTACATTGCACTTCCTCTCATTGTCCTCTATCGTTATATGAAGTTTCATTTGAATCCCTTCAATACTAATGGAGGTAAGCTCCGCACAAGAAAAATAATGCTTCACATAAGGAAATAAAACAAAGGGCAATAACTCCATAAATATTGAAAAAAGAGTTGTGGTCCTTGTGCTCTGCACTTCTCTCATTGTCCTCTACGATTATTATCAAAGTTTCATCTGAATCCCTACAACACTAATGGAGTTATGCTCCGCACAAGAAAATTAAACAAAGGTCAATCACTTCATAAATAGTGAAGAAAGAGTTATGGTCCTTGTGCTCTGCGCTTCCTCTCGTTGTCCTCTATCATTATATGAAGTTATATTTGAATGCCTTCCATACTAATGGAGTTAAGCTCCGCACAAGAAAATTAATGCTTCACATAAGGAAATAAAACAAAGGGCATTAACTCCGTAAATATTGAAGAAAGAGTTGTGGTCCTTATGCTCTGCACTTCTCTCATTGTCGTCTATCATTATATGAAGTTTCATTTGAATGCCTTCAAAACTAATGGAATTATGCACCACACAAGAAAATTAAACAAAGGGCGATAACACCATAAATATTGAAGAAAGACTTATGGTCCTTGTGCTCTGCACTTTCTCTCATTGTCCTCTATCACTATATGAAGTTTCATTTGAATGCCTTCAATACTAATGGTGTTATGCTCTGCACAAGAAAATTAATGCTTCACATAAGGAAATAAAACAAAGGGCAATAACTCAGTAAATATTGAAGGAGTTGTGGTCCTTGTGCTCTGCACTTCCTCCCATTGTCGTCTATCATTATATGAAGTTTCATTTGAATCCCTTCAATACTAATGGAGTTATACTCCGCACAAGAAGTGTGATGGACGAAAAAACGGACGGACGATGCGATTACTATATGCCGAAGTTCCCTTCGGGGGCATAAAAAAGTATCATTATTAACCTACAGGAATTCTACACTAGGATTTACCAACTATTGAAATGCACGCATTTGGTTTAGACTAAGTGTAATTTTTTGTTTATTTTATTTATTGATATATTATTTGTTGTTACTTTGTGTGTGTTTTAAACTTTTATCTGCGTTTATTTACAAAGATGTTACCAAATATTGCATTCAATGTTGAACTAAACAAAGAACTAGTACAAATGACAAGACAGAATGCATTTTAACTATTGACATTAGAAGGCCACGTAACTCATCTGTTGTTAGTGGTGTAAACAATACAACAATCTGACCTTCTAAAAGTATACAACAGACCAATAAAATAACCATGACTGAAGCATTAAACCCTTAAAACAGATAAGATTAATAGGTAAATAATCCAGAACACCGCCTACTGTACTTACAACAGACGGCTAAAATGACAAAGAGCGATAATTGAAAGACACCATCAACAATAATTATTGCTGAATCCTTGAAAAATATTTTTCTACAATTTGTTGCTTGTTTGATACATAATTAATGCAATTCTTATTTGTTACACATTTTTCAATCATGTACGTTGATTTGTCAACACTAACATTACAAGCAAGAATAAAGATGTTGCAATTTATATGTTGCTATTGCAATCTATAGCAGTGTAGGTTAGTAGTCTAGTAGTGTGTGATATCAAAAAGATACCGTAGTGATTTACATACATAACAATATATAACAGAAAAACAACAAGCAATGTTTTGTACATATCTTAAGTACCAATAGAGAATAACAGGTTACTGCCTGGTCTTGTGTAATATATCAGGTGAGGCTTAGAATATTTATCATACCACATTTTCTTAAAATTACACCAAACGAGGGTATTTTTCTATATTTAAAAACTAAGAGCAGCGCTGATTTTGCTGAGCTGGCTTTTACACGTTCACGTACATGTAGTTATGGATTTTAAAAAGTTGACTAGATAATAGACCTTATTATTTACATTGCGTAATAATAAATAAGCTGTTTTCACTACGAATACATAGATTACAAGCATGTTCATTCATATAATATTTTAAATGCAAACTGAAATGGATTGCAATGATCAATTTCATCGGAGTTCACACGTCGCCAAATTGTTTGAAGACGTCATTTTGGAGTTGTGTATTGAAATCGACATTTTCAAGATCGTGTCAATATTGACTATAGTGTGTTCAATTTTTGGTAAAAATGATTTTGTTTCAACATAAACTGATGCCGTGTAGTGACTTTTAGTGCATTTATTTTAAATGTAGTGAAATACTTATATATGGATGATTTATTGTTCCATTGATGACATCATATCACTACCAAACTGCAGGTTTATGTGAATATTTAAAAAATACTGCAGGTTTATGTGAGTATATAAAAAATAAAGTTTTTGTGATTTATGACGATTAAACATAATAAACTATATACGTTCTTGGTATCAGATTGTTTGTTTTGTTGAAACTGATTCAGTTGTACCTAAAATGTTGACTTAGGAGTTGATTTTGATGTAAAAAAATATATCAGGCACCTTTGTATCATGCCGATATCAGCATAGTGGTATGATAAAGCATACTATAAGGTCTACGACGTGTTGTTAGTGGAGGAAGGTTACTACTGTTTACAACACTGAATAAAATTGTGCAGGTACATTTCGACTGTTAGAGTGCATGAGGTAAAAGTGGTGGGGGATGTAATCTTGTTTACACCATTTAAAAAAAAAATCATGCTCCATATAAATTTAATCTATTTATATGGGCACACTGAATGGCCATTTTAAAGTGGAACACTGAATGGCCATTTTAAAGTGGAACACTAAATGGACATTTTAGAGTGGAACACTGAATGGCCATTTTAAAGTGGAACACTGAATGGCCATTTTAAAGTGGAACATTGAATGGCCATTTTAAAGTGCAGCACTGAATGGTCATTTTAAAGTGGAACACTGAATGGCCATTTTAAAGTGGAACACTGAATGGTCATTTTAAAGTGGAATGGCCATTTTAAAGAGGGCAGGCAATACTAAATACTTTTGTTTGTAGGGCAGAAATAGTACATGCTTACTCTCAGGTACATATGAGAAATTACACTATAGCTATTCAAATGTAGAGAGTTAACACTACAATCTCATTCAGAATGGGGAAGTAACTTTAAATGCTCCCAGGAAAAAGAATACATCTCAAAATGTTCCCCTAACAAGGTAGGTAATCCAAATTTATGCTAAATAATAATGCAATTAAGAAAAGTAACAGAAAATGCTTTTTTCAAACACAAGTACATTTGTATTATATATTAAAGAAATAATTTTCGCTTTATCGTTGTTTATCGGCCAATAAACAATTATTTTGATTTCTGATGCCTACAAATTTAACCATGAGGGCATTAGCCAGAGTTTTTTAATAGCCACACATCAGAAGAACAAAGAGTTGTTTATTGGCCAATAAACAACAAAATGTGAAAATTATTTTGATTCTAACATGATTTGACATATATTTTTGCAATTGTAACTGGAACTACTTTTTACTATGTTTAACAACAATAATTTTGTTTTTTGTCTATAGAAAAATAGCTAGCATCATGTTAGAATTCTCCATCAACACAAAAAAACTAGATGAAACTAAATAGTCATCACCAGAAGAGTTATACTTACAGATATTGGCTAAAAAAATAACAAATGATAACAGTTTTGTGAAATCGTGAGATGTAACACAAACATATAGCTAGGACAAACTGACCTGATACTCGTGAACTCTATTAAGTTTAGCATACATAAATGCTTGAATTATTTCCTATTTTCATCCTAGTCATATTAGGTGGTCATTGTTTTATATTTTTGGCTTTTCACATTAGTCATAAAACAAATGTTTCTTCAGTAGAATACATCAAATACACAATCATCTTTCCATTACTAATATAGTAATATCTTCTCAATTAGTAATACAGTCGACTAATGATGCCTCGAACTAAAATTTCTTGTTGTCTAAAAGTTTCTTAGAGTGGCCGCTATTTAATTGCTATAAATTTCGGTCATTCAATTGTTTGTTTGGCTCGAACACACACTTCGGTCGCATGGAGTCGTTCATAGACTTGATTAGTGTCAAGTATTGAGAGAAAGCAAAAATTTACTTTCCAGCTTTCACAAACTTAAAAAAAATAACATTAATAAAATATATAAATAAATGTGTGATATCTGTCAATTACCATTATATCAATCAGAATGCTCTTCAACTGGAGATTTGAAAATAAGGCAGACAGATTTCTGCCTGTACATTTATAAGTATACATTCTCGAACTCTGTTTAGCTCAAAGTTTCGATGGCTTGAATTTTCCATGCTAGTTTCTGAGTCTTCGAGTCATCGGGAGTCGACTGTACATTCATGCATAAAGGTCAGTCTCAGGTTAATTTTCCTTGCTAGTTTCTGAGTCTTCGAGTCATCGGGAGTCGACTGTACATTCATGCATAAAGGTCAGTCTCAGGTTAATTTTCCTTGCTAGTTTCTGAGTCTTCGAGTCATCGGGAGTCGACTGTACATTCATGCATAAAGGTCAGTCTCAGGTTAATTTTCCATGCTAGTTTCTGAGTCTTCGAGTCATCGGGAGTCGACTGTACATTCATGCATAAAGGTCAGTCTCAGGTTAATTTTCCTTGCTAGTTTCTGAGTCTTCGAGTCATCGGGAGTCGACTGTACATTCATGCATAAAGGTCAGTCTCAGGTTAATTTTCCTTGCTAGTTTCTGAGTCTTCGAGTCATCGGGAGTCGACTGTACATTCATGCATAAAGGTCAGTCTCAGGTTAATTTTCCTTGCTAGTTTCTGAGTCTTCGAGTCATCGGGAGTCGACTGTACATTCATGCATAAAGGTCAGTCTCAGGTTAATTTTCCTTGCTAGTTTCTGAGTCTTCGAGTCATCGGGAGTCGACTGTACATTCATGCATAAAGGTCAGTCTCAGGTTAATTTTCCTTGCTAGTTTCTGAGTCTTCGAGTCATCGGGAGTCGACTGTACATTCATGCATAAAGGTCAGTCTCAGGTTAATTTTCCTTGCTAGTTTCTGAGTCTTCGAGTCATCGGGAGTCGACTGTACATTCATGCATAAAGGTCAGTCTCAGGTTAATTTTCCTTGCTAGTTTCTGAGTCTTCGAGTCATCGGGAGTCGACTGTACATTCATGCATAAAGGTCAGTCTCAGGTTAATTTTTTCTAGCTATCACAGGGCAATGTTATACAAACTTAGCACATGTAAATAAACATAAATGGCAATGTAAAACTGAAACACACATGTATATAATGGGTTAAAAGGACATTCTGAGAAATTAGCAACCAACTTTCAAGGAACTACAGTCAAGGTTTTTTAACATAGATAGCCTTACAGAAATATGTAATTGTACAGTAATATAATGCTATAGACAAGACTGTATGCTACATGAATTTTGTCAATTGATTGATTTTTAAACAAGTCCACCCCTACAATTAAATAACAGTCTGCAATTTGCTTTGCCCTGTTTGCAGGAATTACTCTTTTTTTGTACAGGGCAGCAGATATTAAATAACAAACAAAATGCAAATCATGCAAAAACAAGATTCTGTGTTTGATAAACACACATGCCCCCAGTTGGTGCTGGATAGCCCATTTGGGTGATATGGGTGTATTGGGGATAGTCATAATCAACAACTGTGTAAGTATCCAATTGTTGTAGCAAGTGGTGTTGGTGCTAGACGAAACAGTAAATTCTAGTTAACCAAGAAACAGCCCATTTTAATTATTCTAAGTGCAAATTAGGTCAAGGTCAAGGTCAAAGTGAGGTTGGGTGATATGGGTGGATAAGGAATGGTCATAAGCAACAACTGTGTAAGTATCCAAGTGTTGTAGTAAGCGGTGTTGGTGCTAGACGAAACAGTAAAATCTACTTAACTTTGTCATGGACGGAAGGACGGAAAGACAGACGGAAGGATGGCAGGACAATCACTATATGCCTCCCGCATCAAGATGCTGGGGGCATAAAAATTAAAGTCAATAAACTGTGCTTGTAGAGACTATAAATCCGTTTGTTTGCTACATCTCCATTCAATTACCACTGGTCAGGTACGCAATACTGACATAGGAATATTTTACTTAACTAACAGTGGTCGAAATTTGTATAAGCCCAGAAGCCCTGCACTGGTAAAGTTTAAACTGGGTTTGCTCAGATTCTTATTTTTTATAGGAAGACTGGTAACATTTTCTTGCTCTCAAGAAATAATATAAGAATTGAGACGTCGTATTCCAGAAACATCTTCAGTGAAATCTTATCGTTAGTCTTAAAATCGTCGTTTGTCTTGATCACTTTATTGCACCTATACATGAAATTCTGCCTAATGTTCACTAATTATCAATTTATAATTAACTACTATTTACTGTACTTAATTAGAATCACAATGTATTTGTAGTTTTAAATATATTACCTACCAAAATTGGAACTTAAGTCAAAATATTTTTTTAAGATAAACTTAAGACATTTCTGGAATATGGGCCCTGGCTTGCTTGGCCAATCTGCTAATTTCGATGACTTAGGATGTAATACAAAGAACGCCACAAATGTTGTCCGAAACTATGTGCTAGGCATCATTCTTATGTTTGAGGAAAATAAACATGGCTACAACTTTTTTCCTTGAGACATCTTGAAACATTGAAATGAAATACGGAAATATCCAACAGAGAAGCTTTTGATATAATGAAAATCAGCCAAACAATTAATGCATAGAATTGTAGGTACATTTAATTATAACCATTCCAGTCAAAAGCGACATTACAAAAGAAATAACAATGCTGTTTTCTTGTATAGATAATATAACAACCACACACACTGTTTAAATGTTAAACAATTTGCTCAAGTTCAACAAACCCAGCAAGAAAATCTGCCAGTTACTAACCTGTTCGAACGCACGCTGTCCCATATCCTGCCTCGACGTCACGGCACCCGACCTTAAATAGGCAAGGTCAAGGAAAGGTAAATGAAAGGTCAAGGAAAGGTCAATGCCAGGTAATTGAATTTTCAAAGCTAAAATCAATTTGAGGTAAAATATAAAAACACTGAGCTTCAATACTAATGTATCTTTCTGACCTAATTATCTGGAACACTGAAATCGGGACATGAAAACAACAACAAATATGTTTTTAAATGAAAAGATTAGCAGAAAAAAAATAGAGAGCTTTTAAAACTCTAAAATTCAGTAAAAAACAAGCTTGCTTTATATAGGCTGTACCATAGTTATCACATTTAGGTTTCAAAGGCTCGTCATTTAAATCAGTCAGAATTCTGTTGCTATTATTATAACTAAAAGTTTTAGCAATGTGAAACTAAATTTTTTCCGTGACTATTGGCTATAGTGACTATTTACAACGATAAACATCGATATCTACATGTACATACTGGTACCCCAGTAATTATAATCAGTGTTCTTCTTAATATTTGAGCAATAAAATTATCAGGATACACAACAACTGTATTGAATAAACAAATATTATACTGTTTATGTCACGTAGACCAAAACTTAAACATACAACATATATTGAACAACATTCTACAATTTTTTTTTTTAATATAGCAAAAACTTGAAAAAGAAACAAAATAATAAATAAACACAACTGTGGTACTGGCAGTGCACATATAAATGTTTGAAATAAAATGTGTTCCATTTGTTAGAATACTATGCGGCATAATCCTTTAAATTTAATTAAACAAAACAAAAATCTCAAAGGCATTTAAACTGCAACTGAAATGTGAAGTTATATGGGTGAAAAATTAAGTAAATTATTTAAGCAATAATAATTCTTTGTATTCTATGAAATGTGTGTGTGTGTTTGTGTGTGTGTGTGCGTGCGTGCGTGCGAGTGTGTGCGTTAATACATCAACCATTATATTATACTAATACATTTGCATGTACAAAATGAAAATGATCTGTCATGAAGAATATTGCATGTCTATAAAACATTGTACGTAAAACAAACATTATGCCGAAGACACTGAGTTGCATTGAGTATATATGTAATTATGATATTGTGAAGACTACAAAACTAATGCTATGACATACATAATAATTATTATATAACAAAATGTGTATACATACAGCGGTATTAATACACTTACATGTATTCAATTGAAATATGTAATGAAGAACACAATGTTATTATGATATTGCAGAGACTACCAAAGTAATGTCATGGTATACAAAATAATTATTACTAGGTGTATTAATCCTTGTCTATTTAATTTCGCTTAAACAATGTTTATGAACATGCTGACTAGTGACCAATCTCTTAATTCTTCATCTGTTTTTGTTGTATTTTTTAAAATTTCAAATGAGTGTTTGAAGCTATAAACTAGTCCAAAGTTAGAAGGAATTCTGGTTTTTCTCTGGCAATTAAAAAAAATCGTTTAATATCAAGGCATCAAATATTTAAATTGTTCATTTTTGAATTTGTAATACCAAGTATAATATCCTGACATGTTACTGGATAACTTAGTCTATTTCTATTCACTATATGAACAGCAAATTTAATAATTTCTTGACAATGTATACGTTTCCAGAACAAGAGTGCTATATTTTCTACTTCAATTTTACAACAAGTACATAGATTATCAGCAGCTATTTTCATATTAAACACATGGGCTTTTGTTCCTAAGATTCTGTGGACAATTCTACATTGGAACCATTGGGCATATGTATCTTTACTAATATTGAACACAAGTGAATATACATTTTTCCAGTCAATACCATAGAACTCGGCATTCCATTTCGTTTCACTGGTTTGGATATCACTGTATTGAATATATGTTTTATAAACATGTTTTTCTTCTTTAGGACTTGTTACTATTTTCTTTACATAAGTTGTTAACACAGGTCCTTGAATTTTGTTATCATAGGTGAACATGTCTCCAAAAGTCTTAATGTATTTACTTATTACTGTGATTAAACCTTGATACAGTAGAAAATTCACATTTGGTCCACTTAGATAGTCCTAAGATTCTTTGGAGATAAAACCTTTTTTATCTATCAATATATCTTTAACGAGACGAATACCTCTTTCATATAGACTTTTAATAAATATGAGGCGCGTCGTGGGAAAACCGGTCATAATGCATGTGCATAAAGTGTCGTCCTGGATTAGCCTGTGCAGTCCGCACAGGCTAATCCGGGATGGCACTTTCTGCCTACAGTGGATTTATGTTTAGAAGAGACCTCCTTGAAACAGAAAATACCATAAAAGCCGAAAGTGCCATCCCGGATTAGCCTGTGCAGACTGTACAGGCTAATCCGGGATGACACTTTACGCACATGCATTATGACCGGTTTTCTCATGACACGCCATATATATAATTATTGTCAATTTTAAAATTGTCATTTTCAAATAGATGCATATCTAGAATGTCATTGCAATTGACTGTAGGCAACTTTTTTCAATATACAATATATAGTTTTTAAAAACATCTAGCCAAAATTTATTTTTCAAATTTAAGCAAAGTTTTTTAGCAAATATTTTTCCAGTATTAAACAGTTTTTTAATGTCAATAAACGATTTAACAAGTCTATAACAATTTCCATCCCCTGTCACAAATCTCTTAAGCCATATTAATTTCATATGTTTTTCAAATGAACAAACATCTATCATTTTTAAACCCCCCTTCGTTATATTCTTTAACAACTGTACTTTTTATTTTGCTTGGACCTGCCCATATGAAGTCATAAAATAGTTTGTTAATTTGTTTCAAAATTTCTATTCTTGGTGTTGGTAGTGAAACAAATAAATGGGTAAGCAGTGGAAGAAGCAATGATTTAACGATAGTTATTTTTCCTAGAGGTGTAATATTTCTACAATTCCAATGAGTTATTAAATTCTTAATGCTGTTGATTTTGTTATCACATTTTTCATTTCCATGTTGTCTAACTTTATGTCATACACTATTCCAAGCACTTTAAAAGTGGTTGCTTCCCATGTCAATTTGTATTTAGTTTTATCGACCTAGTGCTGTACTTCATAGAGCCTATCCAAATTAGATTAGTTTTTTCATAGTTTATTTTCAGGTCAGAGTATGTTGAGAATTCATGAAGCAAATCTAATGTACAATTAAGAGAAGATTCAGATCTGTCATGTAATAAAGATGTGTCATCAGCAAATTGTGATGTTTTGTATTCTATGTCTTTAATTGTTATACCTTTTATTTGTTTGCTTTCTCTAATTTTAATAGCAAGGATTTCAGCACATAAAATAAAAATGTAGTCGCTTATCGGGTCCCCTTGGTGGCAGCCCCTCTCTATACAGAAGGTATTTGACAAGAATCCATTTATTTGTATAGAGGCCACAGTATTGTGCAAAAACATGGATATCCATTGTTGAAACATCCGTCCAAAATAAAAAAAATATAAAAGTGGTTTCTATAAACTGGAAAGATAAGGTATCAAACTCCTTTTCAAACTCGACTGTCATAAGTAATCCTGGTAAATTATTATCTGCAGCATATTTCAAGATGTCATAGAGTAATCTAGTGTTTTCACCAATAAATCGCCCTTTAATTAAACCAGTTTGATCTATGGAGATTAAAATATAAAGGACTGTTTTTAATCTATTTGTAATGGCCCCAGATGCCAGTTTATAAACAACATTTAATAAGGTTAATGGTCTTAAATTTTTCAAATAACAACGAGGCTTGTTGTCTTTTGGGATGCAAGTTATTATCAGAACCTGGACTTCTGTCATTTTTCATATTTTTAAATGTAAAGGCGACTTCATCCATACTTAAGTAGTCCTTCTAAAGATTCAGATTGAACATTATTTAGTTTCGGTATATTAATGTTAGACAAATCTGTATATATATCATAAGCAATTTCATTTTCATTTCTTTTGTATAATGTTTTGTAGAATGAAACTGCTTCATTTAAGATACCATTTTGCTCATTCAACTTAACACCATTTTCTGCTTCAATAAAAGGTATTGACTTGTTTGTATAATGCTTAGATCCAAGAGACCATTAGATTCAAGAGAGCAAAAGTATTTTGTGGGTTTTCCCCCCTCTTCTAGCCATTTAGCTCTAGAACGAATAAGTGAACCTCTATGTTTATTTTCCCTCAAGTTTTCTAATTCATTTTGTAAATCTTGAAGTTGATTAATATTAGTTTCAGTTAATGACTTTTCAAGTTGTTCTATTTTCATAGTTTTTTGTTTAAGTTAACGTTAATATGATGAAAATGAAATTTTTCCTCAAATTTCCATAAGTAATGTTTCTAGGTCATTGATCACAAATTGTATGTCATTGTTGTTAAGTGTTTCTATGCATTCTATATTGTATACTGGGATACAATGTTGTTTTTTAATATTTTCAATTAAAGAATTAGTTCAATTTAAATACTAATAGTCAATATCATTTAACAATGAATTGTTGAATTTCCACAGACCTTTTCCATGGGCTATATCTCCAAAACTAATTTCTAAGTCAATAATTGAATGATCTGATTTATAGCTGGAATCTATATTTGAGTTTATAATTTTAGAGGACAAACTATTAGAATTCCATGAAATTCCATGAAATTTAATGAAACTTTACTCCACGATTCCATAACTCTTGTTCTTATCACTTGAAATAAGCTTTAAAAACTGTACACTAGAAGCAATGCATTCATTTCCTTCATATTACATATCGGAAATGGAACACCCTTATAATAACACTAGAAGATGTACATTTCATACCACTTTATTAATAGTCGAGCAATTTACTAGAATCTAAAACTGGTAACAATAGCATAGTCCACTTCTGGAACATTCTAATACAACTGTCATTCCTTTAAATGTCCCCCATGCAAGGCAATGAGAGGGGAAATAAATAAAGGGACATTTCTCCATGTACAAAATATGTAGGTGGGAAACACCCCTAAGGATCACAACACTTTTAACAGCAGTTTAACACAATTTCAGGGAGTTAAAATCAGTTTTCGGTTTGATTCAGTGTGCAAAGAATGTTAGACATCTATGAAATATTTTGGGAAGCAAGGCAGTTTGTTGAAAGCATGTTGGAAGGTGAAGATTGCTTACAAACTCACGATACGGTGGGGATATGTGAACACACTATTATGTGAAGTTAGAATAAGAAATCAAACATAGAATAAACTGTTTTATTATACCAATGTGTTACCGGTATATGCAGTTAACCATTTGCCACTGAAAGTTTGCAAAGTAATTAGTACAATAGACACCTGCATTTATAAATGCATAAATAAAATTGATTTTACCACAAATCTGTACACTTCATGCACTGACAAAATTTCACAATAAAATTGGATTTTGTCCATGGGTGCATCGACACAGTTTTTTTGCAAATTGGTGCATGGACACAGTTTTTAAATACATTACAAACTATTAAAAACACAACCAGTTTTAATGAAAGAGTGATGGCAAAATGCCAAATTATACCATCAGTACTGACTGAATTTAATAAACAAACTAAAATGCCATAAAATGTCCAGTTATATGAGAAAAAGAAACATTTCAGATCCATTCTATGTATGATGTCTTAATCTAACTTCACATATTAGAGTGTTTGTATACTGCTACAAAAGGTTCTCTACGTTTACCTCCATAATGGATTTCCTGACTCAGCTTCAGCTCTGGTGTTTAATAAAGCAGCATAGGTGATTACACAAAAAACAAACATACACTTTAGTACACATGCATTCTCTAGCATAAGCATGGGTTTTCACACTAATCCACTTGTACGAGCCAAAAGACATGTAAACTGTCATTTGGGAATGTAAATTTCACTCTAATCCACGTGTCCAAACCCAAAAGAAATATATACTATCATTCGGGCATGTAAATTTCACTCTAATCCACGTGTCCAAACCCAAAAGACATGTATACAGTCATTCGGGCATGTAAATTTCACACTAATCCACTTGTACGAGCCAAAAGACATGTATACTGTCATTCGGGCATGTAAATTTCACACTAATCCACTTGTCCAAACCCAAAAGACATGTATACTGTCATTCGGGCATGTAAATTTCACACTAATCCACTTGTCCAAACCCAAAAGACATTTATACTGTCATTCAGACATGTAAATTTCACACCAATTCACTTGCCTGAAGCCAAAAGACATGTATACTTTCAGTCGGGCAAGTAAATTTCACACCAATTCACTTGCCTAAAGCCAAAGACATGTATACTGTCATTCAGACACGTAAATTTCACACCAATTCACTTGCCTGAAGCCAAAAGACATGTATACTTTCAGTCAGGCAAGTAAATTTCACACCAATTCACTTGCCTAAAGCCAAAAGACATGTATACTGTCATTCGGGCAAGTAAATTTCACACCAATTCACTTGCCTGAAACCAATTTGGCACTAGTATATATGGTGATTTGGGCAAGTAAATTAGAATACTTTGGCTATTTAATGCTGTGAATGAAATTTCAGTCTAGCTACAATAATAAAAGGATGGAACTATAAAACTATACAAAATTGAAATGTCAACTGAAAGCCCATTATTATTACTCAACACTATATTATTAATACAATCTACTACTTATAATAACTTTTATATTAAAATAAATTCAATATCATAGAAGAAGTGGTTAATCAAAGTACAAGTAACAGGTTTCGGATTTAAATAAAAATGATTTCTCCCAAACCATACTTATAAATTATTTACTGTTATGTACCCTTGCTTTGCAATGTGACAACAACTTTACTACAATTATCTAACACATGTTTAAGCCAATTAACTAAACATGTTAATCAATTAGCATAGTTATAACAAATTTAAAGCACTTTCTCTTTCAATCAAAACCAAAATCCTGAAGTTAGAGGCAATCTAAACATCAAGTTCATTAAGTTAATATATAATACAGAATATGACCCCCTTCTATGTATGTGCCCTTGACAATGACCCCTGGTGACCCCTTATGACCTATTATCCCAAACAAAACAATCTGCTAAAAAAGTTTGAAATTTGCTTTTGTCGGGACTCGAACCTACAACTGTCTCGCTGACCACTTGGCCATTCTGACCGATAATCATGGTAGTGAGTTTTTATCGCTATGTAAGTGTTTTTCAAAATACATACGCAAAGCGTTACAAACGCTTTATAATTTTATCCACTTTCATTGGATGATTTTTCATAAATGACGCTGTATTTTCAATAGATTTGTTTGTCAGTAGTGTTATATCCCTTTTTTATTTATAATGTTATTTTCCTTTTTGGGATCTATTACAAACAATTTGAAATTATTAATCTGTACATTTTGAAGTGCAAGAACCCCTGATACCTTCATTACTTACTGATTTTCAAGAAATAGCTTACTATAACCTAAAATATAAAATTTGCGTGTTTCTGTTATACACTGTTGATAACTCTGATTTCATAAATGGTATGCATTCATAGGTTAGGGCTAGGAAGCAATATTCCTCAGATGTTCCAAAGGCTCTCTTACTAACAAAATTCCACAACTCATTTAATAAAATATATTGTATGAAATGACAACTCGTGTCAGATCCTATATATCTACAAGGGTAAATTTTAAAATTACTAAGAATTGTGCAAAACCCTGATGATATTTTCTCTGTTAGTGATAAGATTAAATACAATTTTGTATGCGGATTACATTAGGGGGTCTGTTTATGCTGCAGTCGTCTGAATTCATAAATTGTCTGATTTACCTGTATCGATTTGTCCATGTTAATATTCATCAATTCACACTTGCATTTTTATGGACTAGTTTTGTTTTCAATAATAATGATTTCATACTAATTACATTTGAAAAAGGAAAAACGACACTGTTTTTGCTGGGGGAAGTAGCCTAATTCCGACTGCAAACTTGGCAGATCGAGGGCCCATCTGTCCTTGTAATCACAAACAAGCAACTTCCAGTAACTCTAATTGTACATTTTAACGACAGCATGTACAGGGTCATTAATACATGTATGTGGGGAAAGCTGAAATATGCTACCATTTAGCGTACTGATTAACTAGTATATCTTAGCATCCAAATTAGCACTTTCTCTGACACTGTACTTACACATACTGTCGTCTAGAAAAAATGCAGAGTTATTAAAAACGAACTAACACTACACACGAAAGATAACAAACTATCACCATGGTTTTACTGGACGAAATTTATTTTTATTTATTAAAAACAAATGACTGATCTGAAGAACAAAAAAAGTTGAAATATTAAATAGTTAAAAAAAAATAGTTTAGGAGCACAATAGAGAACAGGTGAAGTAAGTTTGATATTATATTCTACAAATAAATAACGATATTATTTAATAAAAAAACAACTACTAAGAAAGAAAATTTTGAATAAAAGGAAACATCTACAACGAATCAGCGATTACCTAAAAGTGAATTATGTATTCAGCATGTTTCAATACACACAGGTTCCTACAACGCTCTGTCCATCACATATTTGATACTTTACAAATTATTTCTGGAGGAAAACCAGTACAGAAATCTCAAGTATACCATATTTTTAAGAAATTGACTAAATTAATGTCAATTTCAAAATTTTATGTTTTACCCATACAGATGCATAACTGTACACAGCTCTTGATATTGCTGCTGATTATAGTTGAATGTTCAAAACATGCAATAGTAGTGCAGTCTCCAATGTCTGAGATCAGTGGGTCAGTGGGGTATCGATGCTGATGAATTTAACTTAAAACAAAAAATATATAAATTATGTGGAAATGAATAAAATCTGTAAAATACGTACCCAGTTGGCATAGAGGCAATTCGCACTGGGACGTTATGCGCACGACTGATGTTCACAATGATTCTGACTTCATCGCCCTTGATCGTCTGTGCTGCCACCTTCTTCTGCTTCTTGCGCTGCGGCTTCAGTGGCGTCCGACGTGCAAACAGCTTCATCAGACTGGTCCCCAGCAGACTGGAAGTTATCAACCATCGCATATAAAGTCAGGGATTTTAGTAGATTTTGCAATTTCGGGGAGTCAAAATAAAGATTTCAGGGGTCAAAATTACTGAATGCACAGGAATTGTGTTTTTGCAAAATTTAATGATCATTTTGTGTTTATAAGATTTCAAAAACACCATTAGTATAATAACGATATTATTTTCTAGTGCTTTTGACATTGGCAAACTGAAAACAAGTCCATCAAAATGATGCAAGGCAGATTATTTGCTAGAGTAAATTGAGTAAATTATAATTTGCTAGCATCAAAAAGCAGGATTCTGCATCTATTGAAATCCCTGAAGTATAGACTTGAGATGGTGATGTTTAACCAACATCATAATAGTATGGTTAACCAACATCATAATACAGTAGATTTCGCTTAATTGAATAGCCCATTTGTCACGTCCGAATATTCAAATATCCGGAGAATTCGTATATACGGAATCAGTCATATTTTCAATTATTTCAATGTTAATCAGATATGTTATGGTCTTATTTAACCCATTTTGATGATATATTGCCAAACATGTTGCGTAACAGAGTGTTTCATACTTTAGAATGCTAATAAACATGCAGAAAAGCGTTCATAGTTGTTTGTTATCCATTATACGGTGCATTTAAAAAATATTTCACTTGTGATAATCACTCACAGGCTACGTAGCGTTCTAGAGTGCATATACGCTGTATGACGTGTATTTGCGCTTTGTTCGTATTACATGTAACTAAACTCGTTGATTGACTTTATTTATGTGCTTTATTTAGTACACATAAAATTAACAGCATTTAATAAGCATATTTAACAAAAATAACAACATTTATATAAAACATACAGAAATTATACAAACAAACAAATTAATTATACATACAGGAATTATACAAACAAACACATTCTTGAAATATGTACACTACCAAATATTTATGGTATCCAACTGATGAACAAACAATGCAGACAAACGCTGTAACCGGAGACTCCAGTGTATGCACTGTACTTGGCCCGCAGAGTACACCTATTAGTCACGTGACATTCAACAGACGCTGCATACATGCGTGGTGTGACATGATAACAAAGGCGATCATTGAAGCGTGGCTGTCAAAACTAGCGATATGATACGTATCCTCGGAGATTATGAGATTATCGAGCGGACTATACATCTACAACTGATAATTGGCTATTCAATTAACCGGATGACACCATATTTTCTATCAGGTTAGGCGGTGTTTTTACAATGGGAATGAATGCACATGGTTTGGTGTTTTCAATCTTTATTCAATTAAGCGAAATATTCAATTATCCGATATTCAATTAAGTGGAATCTACTGTAGTATGGTAACGATTACATATCTCTGACTCTTCAAAGGATTTACTATAACAAGAGGGCCATGATGGCCCTAGGTCGCTCACCCGAGTTTAAGGCATCATAATGGCTTATAACAAGAGGACCAAATGGCACTAAAGCACTAACCTGAGTATAAAGATCTGGGCCTTGCAGTTTCAGGAGAAGATTTGTATAGTCTATATAAACCATGTGACCCACAGGGCGTGGCCACTTTCTACCCTAGGGGTATTATTTAAACAATATTTGTAGAGGACCACTATACAATGTTACATACCAAATATGAAACCACTGGGCCTTGCAGTTTCAGAGGAGAAGATTTTTAAAGTCATTTTGCTATTTAAATCTATATAAACTATGTGACCCATGAAAACCAAATTTGTAGAACGAAATGCATAGTCAGCACAAACATGTTTAGTAAATTTTTAGTAATGGTGACCTTGACCCCACCCATCCGATATGCAACCCAAGCGAGGTCTTGATATAAGATATCTATGTATGAAATTTCATTAAAATATCTCAATACGTTCTCAAGTTATTGAGCAGAAACTGTTTTTTTATTTCTAATAACAGTGACCTTGACCTTGACCCGCCCACCCATACATAATCCAAAGTGAGGTATCGATATAAAGTATGTAAGTATGAAGTTTCATTAAAATATCTCAATGCGTTCTCAAGTTATTGAGCGTAAACCGTTTTTCTACTTTTATTAACAGTGACCTTGACCTTGACCCCACCCACCCCATAAGCAATCCCAAGTGAGGTCTCGATATTAGATATGTGTATTAAGTTTCATTAAAATATCCCAATGCGTTCTCCATATATTGAGCAGAAATCATTTTTCTATTTTTAGTAACAGTGACCTTGACCTTGATCTCACCCACCCCATATGTAATCCTGAGTGAGGTCTCGATATAAGGTATCTATGTATTAAGTTGCCTTGAAATATCTCAAAGCGTTTTCAAGTTATTGAGCAGAAACTGTCTTTCCATTTTAAGTAACAATGGCTTTGACCCCACCCACCCATATGCAATCCCAAGCGAGGTCTCAATATAAGGTATCTATGTATAAAGTTTCATTAAAATATCTCAATGCGTTCTCAAGTTAATGAGCTGAAACCATTTTTCTATTTTTAGTAACAGAGACCTTGACTTTGACCCCTCGCATCCCATTAGCAATCCCAAGTGAGGTCTCGCTATAAGGTATCTAGGTATGAAGTTTCATTACAATAGCTCAATCCATTGTCGAGTTAGAGAGAGGAAATGAAAAGTGCTACGCCCGGCTGCCCGCCCGATCACACGCCCGCCCAACAACTTACGCCAATCTAATAACCGAAATTTGTCTTCGAAAAATTTGGTAAAAAAAACACTGGGACTTGCGGTTTCAGAGGAGAAGATTTAAAAGTCACTTTGCTATTTAAGTTAATACAAACCATGTGACCCCGGGGCGTGGCCAGTTATGACCCCAGGGGCATCTTTTGAAAAATCATTGTAGAGGACCACTATACAATGTTTCCAACCAAAAATGAAACCTCTGGGCCTTGTGGTTTCAGAGGAGAATTTTTAAATCATTTTGACATTTAAGTCTATATACACCATGTGAGCCCCGGGGTGTGGCTAGTTTTGACCCCATGGGCATCATCTGAACAATCTTTTTAGAGGACCACTATTACATACCAAATATGAAACCTCTGGGCCTTGCGGTTTCAGAAAAGAAATTTTTTAAAGTCATTTTGCTATTTAAGTCTATATTAACATTGTGACCCTCCTCTGTGTGGCCAGTTTTGACCCTTGGGGCATCATTTTTTTAACAATCTTTGTAGAGAACCTCTTTACAATGTTACATACCAAATATGAAACATCTGGGCCTTGCGGTTTCAGAGGAAAAGATTTTTAAAAGTCATTTTGCTATTTAAGTATATATTATAAACCATGTGAGCCACGGGTGTGGCCAGTTTTGACCCCAGGGGCATCATTTGAACAATCTTTGTAGAGAAGCTCTATACAATGTTACATACCAAATATGAAACATCTGGGCCTTGCGGTTTCAGAGGAAAAGATTTTTAAAGTCATTTTGCTATTTATGTATATATAAACCATGTCAGCCACGGGGTGTGGCCAGTTTTGACCCCAGGAGTTCATTTGAACAATCTTTGTAGAGAACCACTATACAATGTTACATACCAAATATGAAACCTCTGGGCCTTGCGGTTTCAGAAAAGAAAATTTTTAAAGTCATTTTGCTATCTAAGTCTATATTAACATTGTGACCCTCCTCTGTGTGGCCAGTTTTGAACCCAGGGGCATCATTTTTTGAACAATCTTTGTAGAGAACCTCTTTACAATGTTACATACCAAATATGAAACATCTGGGCCTTGCGGTTTCAGAGGAAAAGATTTTTAAAGTCATTTTGCTATTTAAGTATATATAAACCATGTGAGCCACGGGGTGTGGCCAGTTTTGACCCCAGGGGCATCATTTGAACAATCTTTGTAGAGAACCTCTATACAATGTTACATGCCAAATATGAAACATCTGGGCCTTGCGGTTTCAGAGGAAAAGATTTTTAAAGTCATTTTGCTATTTAAGTATATATAAACCATGTCAGCCACGGGGTGTGGCCAGTTTTGACCCCAGGAGTTCATTTGAACAATCTTTGTAGAGAACCACTATACAATGTTACATACCAAATATGAAACCTCTGGGCCTTGCGGTTTCAGAGAAGATTTTAAAAATCATTTTGCCGTTTAAGTCTATATAAACCATGTGACCCCGGGGTGTGGCCAGTTTTGACCCCAGGGTCATCATTTGAACAATCTTTGTAGAGGACCACTTTACAATGTTACACACCATATATGAAACATCTAGGCCTTGAAGTTTCAGAGGAGCAGATTTTTTAAGTCATTATGCTATTTAAGTATATATCAACCATGTGAGCCAGTTTTAACCCCAGGAGCATCATTTGAACAATCTCAGTAGAGGACCACTATACAATGTTACATACCAAAAATGAAACCACTGGGCCTGGGGTGTGCCCAGTTTTGACCCCAGGGGCATCTTTTCAAGAATCTGTGTAGAGGACCACTATACAATGTTACATACCAAATATGAAACCTCTAGGCCTTGAAGTTTTAGAGGAGTTTTTAAAGTCATTTTGCTATTTAAGTCTACATAAACCATGTGAGCCCCAGGGTGTGGCCAGTTTTGACACCACGGGCATTATTTGAAAAATCTTTGTAGAGGACCACTATACAATGTTGCGTACCAAATATGAAACCTCTGGGCCTTGCAGTTTCAGAGGAGAAGATTTTTAAAGTCATTTTGCTATTCAAGTCTATATTAACCATGTGACCCCCGGGGTGTGGCCACTTTATACCCCAGGGGCATCGTTTGAACAATCTTTGTAGAGGACCACTGTATAATGTTACATACCAAATATGAAACTTCTAGGCCTTGCAGTTTCAGAAAAGATTTTTTAAGTCATTTTGCTATTCAAGTATATATAAACCACGTGACCCCGGGGGTGTGGCCACTTTTGACCCCAGGGGCATTATTTGAACAATCCTTGTAGAGGACCACTATACAATGTTACATACCAAATATGAAACCTCTAGGCCTTGCGGTTTCAGAGAAGAAGATTTTTAAAGTCATTTTTTATTATACAAGTCTATATTAACTATGCGACCCCTGGGGCGTGGCCAGTTTTGACCCCAGGCGCATCATTTAAACAACCACTGTAGAGGACCACTAGAGGATGTCACATATCAAATATGAAAGCTCCAAAGCTTGTGGTTCAGTGAAGAAGATTTTAAAAGTTTTCTATTTTTAAATCTATTTTTAGGTCTTGTGACCTACATATGCAGCGGACCTGAAAGATTTGAACAATCTTGAAAGAGGGTCACCCAAGGATCATTCCTGTGAAGTTTGGTAAAAATCTGCCTAGTGGATTAGGAGAAGATGTTCTTTGAATGAAAATGTTGACACACGACACATGACGGACGACGCACAACGGACAAAAGGCGATCCTAAAAGCTAAAAAGAGCACTCAGCAATGAATTTGAACGTTTTGAAAAAAAAAAATACAGAGATCTTACGCAATGTTGGGCACCATGTCTTCTTTCACCATATCCTCCCAGGATTTCATGTGGGCCTGTCTGCGGAATCTACGCATCACCTGCTCTCGAATCTGTGAAGACAGAATTACACAATTTAAGTGTTTTTTTTAAGGGTTTTTAAAGTTCCTTTTAGTTATTTGAATGGGTACATTGCACTAATATACATCATTCTTCTTTATTTTTGGAATCTGTGACAAAATGTTTGAAAATTATCAATTCAACAATCTTTGAACAGGTTTCTTTAATATTGTTTGGGCCTGAGATTATAACGGTCTTTAATTCTGTTGTAAATTAAAGCTTATCTTAGAAGAACCTTGAACATATGTACTGATAGGATGTTGGATATTTTTATTCAAAATACTGTAGCTTTTATGGTATGAAAAACTCAAAAGTGTTGAAAAACAGCACTAAACAAATATAATTGAGGCGAGGTGGGAAAACCGGGCTTTATGCACATACGTAAAGTGTCGTCCTGAATTAGCCTGTTCAGTCTGCACAGGCTAATCCAGGACGACACTTTCCGCCTACTGTGGATTTATACTTAGAAGAGACTTGCTCGAAACTGAAAATAACATAAAATCGGACAGTGTAATCCTGGCTTAGCCTTTGCAGACTGCACAGGCTGATCCGGTATGATACTTTATGCACATGCATTAAACCCGGTTTTCCCACAACACGCCTCAATTTTTAAATGATGTACAGGTTTCCTAGGTAACTCTCACCTTTTGTCGGTGTCGTTTCACAGCAGCACGCTGGGATTCAATGTCATCCTGGCCTTTCAAATGCTTTTCTTCCCTCTTCTTACGCTCATACTCCTTTAAAAAGAAATTTAAAGTTTGTGTGACCCTAAATTTTGTTTAAATCATGCCTTGTTCACTAATTTTGACCATACATGTAGACCCCCATTACGAAACTCTTGCAATACATTTTCCTGTATTCACTAACCTATACATAGACTTTAGACGTAACAAGAGCTGTCAGAGGACAGCGCTCGACTATTCCAAGTATTTCAGTTGGTACATTTTTTGGATAGTGGAAGGGACATAAATTTGTTAAAATACAAACTTTTAAGTCAAGCCTTGTATAGTTCATACATTTTTGGAACATAAACATTAACCACAAAATCTATGTAAAAAGTGTGCATAACTCTGTCAAAATACAAAACAGAGTAATGGGTCATGTTGCCCCTGATACTAGAGTTGATGACAAAGGTTAGTTCCAAGTTTCAAGTGAGTCATGGGGAATGTTGCCACTGATACTGGAGTTGATGACAAAGTTATATTCCAAATTTCAAGTGAATAACTAATGTTGTTTTGAAGTTACAAGACTTCTGAATAAAAACTTGAACCTATTGAGACGCAGACGCAGACGCCGGGGGTAGTAGGATAGCTCACCTATTATTCGAATAGTTGAGCTAAAAATTAAGAATATTCTTTAAACTCTTCTGTTCAATGAACGCTGTCAATTTGAATCTTACTTGATATTCACAATCATTAATAACAACATTCTTTATCTGGAATGCTTTGTTTAATGACATACGCGACTTTGGTACCCAGCATATTTGCGAACACAAAAGTATTGTTTTTGCGACCAAGTCTGTTCTTTAATCATAAGTCTATGAATGGGTTGCTGAACAGAACAGACCCTAGGCGTCATCTCCAAGGCCTGGCAAACATCCCTCGGCACCTCCTGCTCAAAAATTAATTTCTTATCACCCATAACAAAACTGTGGCAATATATTTCCCCTATTCTTATCATCAGGGCCCTATCCCCAAGGCCTGGAAAACAGCCTTTTAACACGTACTGTAAAAATATCCCTTAGCACCTACGGCGCAAAAAACCACTTTTTCTTATCGCCCATAACAAAACTGTTGTAAATATATTCCCCCGTTCTAAAAGTCAGGGCCCATTCCATAAGGCCTGGAAAACAGCTGCTCCTCACACTTACTGTAAAAATATCTCTCGGCACCTCGCGCTCATGTGCGGGCACCATTTTATAATTCTTGAACTCCTGCACTTCCTCATCACGCAGCTGGATCAGTCGGAAACGTCGATTTTCCTCCAGCTCCTGCTCGGTAACGAAGTCAAACTCGACCATTAGCTGCTCCAGACGGAAATACTCGGCAGGCGTGAGGTGACTGGTGTCCCCTGCCTTTCCCTGGAAATCGAAATTATTCATCATCATGGGTGTCATTTAAAAATCACTAATATGAAGAGTTTTACCAATATTCATTATTTTCAATTAGACTTAGGCATAATTTGTTGATAAAAATTGCAATGTTACAAAACTAAATAAAAAACTCCATTTAGTAAAATGTGTTCCTACTTGAAGCAAATAAGTCCAGAAGAATTCTATGTCACAGAGCTTGGAAAAAAGCCCAATTTAGTAATTGCCGACCCACTCTAAGCATGCAAATAAGTGCATAAGAATTCTACACAACAGAACAGCGACAACTCAAAAAAAATTTAGTTAAATGTGACCCTACAAGAAGGAAGTAGACAATATCTGTGTTGGTGGTGTTATTGGGGCCAAAAAATAACTCATTGGAAATATAGTTTATATGCTCCTACACTAAGCCCATAAGAATTCTAGGACACAGAATAATGAAAAAACTCCATGTAGTGTATTGTAACCCTACTTGAAGAAGCAAATAAGTCCATATAAAAATTCTAAACAACAGAACAGCGAAAATATATCAATGGAAATTTGTGTGTAACCCTACTAGAAGCAAGTAGACAATGTCGGAGTTGGTGGTGTCGAGACCAAAATATTCCTCAATAGAAATATAGTTTCATGCGATCCCATATACCCAAGAAGAATTCAAGGACACAGAGAAACAAAAAAAACTCAGTTTAGTTTAATGTGAGCCTACTCGAAGCAAGTAGACGATATCTGCATTTGTGGGGTCATTGGGGTCGAGGTGTGAACTGGCAAACCATTCTGCTAGCTTCTTTAGGTCCATGACTCCGGCAGCCCCAATAGCAGCCAGTGGGTCCATCTTCTTCATGTGTCTGCAGTAAGAAACAAGGATTTTATATAATTCCTAAAAATTGGCATTTTTTGTAATGAATTATTTGCGGAAATCTGCAAAATCTAACTTCGCATTATGGAATTCCTCAGTTTTCTATTTAGAGTTTTTTTGTTTTGTTTTTTTTACCCGTGCAGACATTTGTTATAAATCTAGAAATTACATTCAAATTGCAAATAAGCTTCAATGTGAGTTCATGACATAAAACTTTATAGATGACAATATTTGTTTCTAACAAAACAACATATGTGTGTAAAACATGTATGCTCCCCCGACTTGCAGCCAAGTTGTGAATATGTGCAATTGTTTAGAATTTTTTTTAATATGCAATCCCAAGCGAGGTCTATATATGGTATCTATATTTGAAGTTTCCTTAAAATATCTCGATGCATTCTCAAGTTATTGAGCAGAAAACATTTTTCTATTTTTAGTTATGGTCACCTTGATCTTGACCCCACCCACCCCATATGCAATCCCAAGCAAGGTCTTGATATATGGTATCTACGTATGAAGTTTCATTAAAATATCTTCATGGATTCTAAAGTTATTGAGTGGAAACCGTTTTTCTATTTTTAGTAATGGTGACCTTGACCCACCCAACCCATATGCAATCCCAAGCGAGGTCTCGATATAAGGCATATATGTATTAAGTTTCATTATAATATCTTGATTCGTTCTCAAGTTATTGAGCGGAAACCATTTTTTCTATTTTTAGTTACGGTGACCTTGACCTTCACCCCACCCATCCTATATGCAATCCCAAACAAGGTCTCAATATAAGGTATCTATGTATGAAGTTTCATTAAAATATCTCAATGTGTTCTCAAGTTATTCAGCAGAGACCGTTTTTCTATTTTTAGTAATGGTGACCTTGACCTTGAACCAACCCAACCCATATGCAATCCCAAGCGAGGTCTCAACATAAGGTATATTTGTATGAAATTTCATTAAAATGTCTCTATGCGTTCTTAAGTTATTGAGCGAAAACCATTTTTCCAGTTTTAGTAATGGTGACCTTGACCTTGACCCCACCCACCCCATATGCAATTCCAAGCGAGGTCTCTATGTAAGGTATCTATGTATAAAGTTTCATTAAAATATCTCTATGCGTTCTCAAGTTATTGAGCGGAAACTGTTTTTCTATTTTTAGCAATGGTGACCTTGACCTTTGACCTGTTGACCTCAAAATGTATAGGCGTCTTCCTTACCCCCAAGTAACCAGCATACCAACTTTCATGATCGTAGGTCAAAGCGTTCTCTACATATCGTGCGGAAACAAAATGGTCTACGGACAGACCGACCATCCGACATACAGACCGACGGACAGGTGCAAAGCAAGATACCCCCACTTCTTCGAAGGGGGGAATAACTAGAACTCAAGAATGATAAGAGCAATTATGCCGAAAACCGCATTAAACCTTCCTTTTATGCCAACTAACACTTCCCTAAAGTTTCATAATGATTGCACAAAAACTTCTGAAGTTATTGTCTGCACAAGCCTTTTTTTTTTTAAAGGGGCATAACTCAAGTAGGATAAAAGCAATTATGCCTAAAACTGAACTCTTGACCTTCCATTTATGAACACTAACACTTCCACCAAGTTTCATAATGATATTACAAAAACTTCACAAGTTATTGTCTGCACAAACTGAAGGGATGCAGCCGACGCAGCCACCAACGCCGCCGATGCTGCCAAAAGTAACCCTTGTATGTCGCCTATAAGGCGACACACAAACACTGTGTGAGCTGCATTACACATTTATTTACCACTAGGAAAGTAGACAGAGGTGTCCAATTTAGACAGGGTTCCAGTTTGGTGTGAATGCTGGTATAGCAGGCTTTTACAGAACAAGAGTGAATGCCAACAGTGATGATCGCTTAAATTAACAAAATATCTCCATTTATGCATCACATTATAAATATATTACTTATTCATTACTATTTGTAAAGAAAGTTTTTAATTTATTTTCATAATGTCTACTATCCTAGCTTTACAAAAAAGAGGGATAAAACGGCCCTGGGTCGCTCACCTGAGTTAAACAATTCATAAATTTAATGGCTTGTACAAATTAAATAGGGCTCAGGTGAGCTAAACTTCACTCCACTCACGTGAACATGGTATTGGCATTGGCAAGCGAGGGCGGAACTAGGGCCTGACCGTGTTCGTCTATGGCCCAGGCCACACTGTAGGTCAGGATTCCTGTAGTCATCAGGATCTCCATCTGGGTATTGTCAGACCCATAGGTGAACGGCATGCCTGCAGAGTGAAACAAAATCCTGTCAGACCCGTAGGTGAACGGCCTATACATTGGAAACAAAATCATGTGAGGCCGATAGCAGAAAAATATTATGGTATGTGAACAGCAGGCCAATATAGCAGAAACAAGACATTACAATTTTGAAGGAAAATGTAACATTCAATAATTCATCAATTAAATTTTTAAAACAATCATGGTTACAGCAGAATTTCCTTGGATGTCCATCACTTTACAGTCATATACATGCACAGCAGAAATGAACAAATTAGTTTTCATCCATATTTTTATTGTCCTAGACATCTGAAAAAGTCCAATAATTGCGCTTTAAATAAAAAGATGATTGAGTCAGATGCAAGTAGACTCGGAATAGACCAAGCAAATGTACTTGGAGTTAGGCTGCATAATTAAGTTGCAGGTGTCAGCAACTACTGTTACATTTTCGCTTGAACTTGGTGTTGTCAGTTTCCGACCGCTACATACCGCTTCCGACAGCGGCCCGGTTCAGTTTCTCCTTGTGGTCGCTGCTAAATTCCAGGTCCTCCAGTTGAACTGAGGCAGAGGTAACGCTCGTGTCTGGGATAGGGGCACACAACTCCGCTACCATCGTAGTGCTCAGTCCAATGCTTTCATGAACCTGAAGAACCAGTTGCATTACAATAAAGAAATACATTTCTACAAAATTCCGATGGCCATCTTTCTACTCAGCCCAACGCTTTCATGACCACGAAAAAAGTCATAAAAGTTATATTAAATCAATGAAATACATTTCTAATAAACTAGAACAAGTTAAGATACATGTAAATTTAGCAATGACAGTTTGAAAATTAGCGTACTTTTTAATTAAAATCAAGAGCTGTCACTGAAGGCGAATATGCCAGCAAAGCGAACAACACAAACAGAAAGAAATAAGTATTACCATATTTCCAATAAAGACACACACAAAAATAAAACATTTAACAAGCACAATGGCTTCGTCTTTGTATACAAAAAAAGAACTGACATATACTATTGAGAATTCCTATTAACTGTAGCAGTTCCAAAAACATTTTATTAACCGATCAACAGCATGGAAAGAGCTTGTAATGAAGGATTTAGAAATAATATCAGTGTGAACCGCAATGGAACATCAAAATAGAAACCAAAGAAATAAAGAAAAATCAGTAAAAGTCAGTGGAGTACCACCTGAAAGCTGATGCTTTCCGGCCATTGGACGATCTTCATGCTGTATATCTGACCGTAATTCACTTTGAAGTCCTGGCTCAGTAGCCTGCAGAGAGTGTAGAAAGCAAAATGAAACTTTCTCAGCATTTCTAATGTCTTCAATATGAACTCAGGGCTTTGTTTGATACAAGCGCACTGGTAGCCATGCATAAAAAAAAACATAAACCAATTGAATTGAATTGAATAGAACTGGTATTCCCATAATTTAATGGCAAAGTCTCTAAGGACCTTTTTATGTAAAATTAAACAAAACCGAAATCTTTTTTAAATGTTTAAAGATATATAAAAGAAATATTGGCAATTGTTTACCAACAATTCACACAGATTTGCAGACGAATTCACTTATACGAAACACTATTTGGATCATTTCAAGTTGACATAGATTGCAAATATTTGCTGTTTCATTTTTACTTGGTTTCCCACAAATATTTTTTCTAGACTTTTTACAGCTAGAATGTTATTAGTTCTGCAATTAGTTTGAGGTTGAAACGTAGTTTGACTGGACTATACAATTTGCAGGAACAATTTTTATTCAATTAAAATTTACTACTAGTACATTTCAATCAATAAATAGCATATCAAAACTGTTTCAATAATATTTATATGTGTTGTTTCAAAAACATTTACAGCTTTTGTGAAGATTTCAATGCTGAATGATACCCAAACTTTTGATTGTTTGGGTTACCCCCACTTTTGATTTGTAGGGTTACCCCCACTTTTATTTTTAAGGTGACCCCCACTTTTGATTTTTAGGGTTACCCCCCACTTTTGATTTTTAGGGTTACCCCCTGCTTTTGATTTTTAGGATTACCCCCACTTCAGGTTTTTAGGGTGACCCCCACTTTAGATTTTTAGGGTTACCACCACTTTTGATTTTTAGGGTTACCCCCACTTTTTATTTCAGGGTATTTGCAATATTTTAAGGAGCATAAATAGAAATCTTTTTATTAAAAGTTTGAATTAAACAAAAAACAGAGATTGTCCTACTCGACTTAATTGTGTTGCAAGAGTAAGAAATGTGTTATTCTAAAAAATCACTTTATTGTTTCAGTTTAAATGAATATTAATAGGAAACAATAAAAAGTTTGGTGTCTTCTTCTATCCTTCCAAACTACAACTTTCTATTGACCAAAATACGAGATTTTATTGACAATGTGTTTAGTAGCCATTCAGAAAGCTAGGACCTAATGGTTTGACAGACATGTCTTGTACATGTAAAACATTCATATACTGTCAACGGTGTTTGTCAGAGTTTGACGTAAGAAGGCCTTGTTATTAAATCCATATAGTATCGTCAATTGGTGTTAATACCATTCCATACATATAAACTTTATTGTTATTATTGTTACTTTTATGTAATTGATAAACAATATACAAAAGGTTTAAATGATACATGCATTTCTTAAAGTATGTACATTGTATGATGGCAACTTCACCATTAAGCACCAAAATCAGCAGCTAGGATACACAAAACAGAACAAGAAACATAACACATATCTTACTTCATGTTGGTTCTTGAAACTTCCTTGTTATTAAAGAGTATCTTCACGAATATCATGCACTTTGAAACATCTGCCCTCCTCCTTTGCTCATCCCTGTTTAACAGAAAACAAACTTCAATGCTCAAGTTTGTTTTGTTTCTTTGTTTGGATTTTTCGCCTTTTTTAAACAGTATTTCTGTCATATCACGGCGGTCACTTAACCTACTCACACTTTTCCTGGGCAAACTTAGACGATCTAAGCGGGTTACCAGTACTAAGTGCACATACTTATGCCAGTAACTGACAACTGCCCGACTTGAATCAGAGGTAGGGGGAGAATGGCCGTAGAAATACACTGAAATCAGTATTAAAACTGAAAACGTTTACATATGCTAATTTTAGTAAATTAGGGAAATATACTTCTCACCATTGATTGCTAATAGAAAAATCACAGATAAAATAACATCATAAGAATATTTGTATACAATGTATCATGTTACAAAATGAATCAAACATAAATGTGGCAGTAGACTCAAGAAACAGCCAATCATTACAACATCTATAACATGGTGTGTCATATTCACTGTTAAAGTTCTAAAATTACATCACAATACAAAAACTTCAAACAAATAATACAACTCGACATGTGTCCGTAGGACACAGATGCCCCCACATTCCGCTGGTTGTCACAAAACTCTGCTGATGGAAAAAATGCACCAAAATACCCTGGTGTACAAGTTCACATGCTGATAAATATGTTTATAAAGTTTCATCAGTCTAGTAGTTATACTTTTTGAGTTACATGTAACACAAATCCAAAAATGTCATTTTTTGCTAAAAAAAGGGTCATAACTCCACTGATGTGGAAAAAGCTGCACCAAAATATCCAGGTGCACAAGTTCACATACTGATTAATATGTTTATAAAGTTCCATCACTCTAGCAATAATACTTTTTGAGTTACACGCGGCACAAGTCCAAAACTGTCATTTTTTGCTAAAAAAGGGCCATAACTCAGCTGATTTCCAAATTGCTGCACCAAAATACCCAGGTACACAAGTTCTCATGTTGATTAATATGTCAGAAAAAATGCACCAAAATACCCCGATGCACAAGTTCACATGTTGATTAATATGTTTGTAAAGTTTCATCACTCTAGCAGCAATACCTTTTGAGTTACACGCGACACAAGTCCAAAAATCTCATTTAAAAAAAAAAAAAAGGGCCATAACTCCGCTGATTTCCAAATTGCTGCACCAAAATACCCACGTACACAAGTTCTCATGTTGATTAATATGTATATAAAGTTTCATCACTGTAGCAGTAATACTTTTTGAGTTATGTGCGACACAAGTCCAAAAATGTCAATTTTTGCTAAAAAAAGTCCATAACTCCGCTGATGTCCGAAAAAAATGCACCAAAATACCCCAATGCACAAGTTCACATGCTGATTAATATGTTTGTAAAGTTTCATCACTCTAGCAGCAATACCTTTTGAGTTACGCGCGACACAAGTCCAAAAATATCATTTTTTGCTAAAAATGGGCCATAATTCCGCTGATGTCGGAAAAAAACTGCACCAAAATACCCAGGTGCACAAGCCCCGATGCCGATGAATATGCTTATAAAGTTTCAGCACTCTAGCAGTTATACTTTTTGAGTTATGCGCCACACAAAAATCCAACAAACGGACGGAAGGACGCACGGAAGGACGCACGGACGGAAGGACGGACAAGGGCAAATCTATATGCCTCCCCCCTCTAAAGTGGGGGCATAAAAACAAAAATGCTTTTTTACTAAAAAAAAATAAATAAAACCTGGAACTACTTACTGATTACAGTTCAGTGTAGGAGTGATAGTTGCAGTGTTGGAGAGCTCTAGATGTAGTTTAGGCTCACCAGGGCGTCTGCGATTCTCACGAGCTTTCTTCTCAACTGATTCTCGCACCATGTTTTCGTCAAACTGGTTCGGGGGATCGGGGGGCGTCAGATCTGCCTCTGCTAGGAGCTCCTGATCTTTCTGAAGCTGCTCCTGTTCATAGAAGCATTTGAATGAGTGTTAGGCATACCTCCTAGGTGACCTCATCTTTAAGCCTCATTTTTCAGCCTCGTTTTTGGTGCAGGTTATGATCCAAGTTATGCCTTGCAACAATTGCTAAAATGTTTCCTAAACATTTAAAAATTTGAAAGAATTTACTGTAAGTTTCTCCTATAGGATGACTTTATTTTTCAGCCTCAGTTTAGTCACAACGTGCAATTGCCTTGCATCAATTGTTTTGTTGTTTTTTTTTCCTAAATATATTAAGAAATAAATACAGGGCAACCTTTGCACTTTTAATACAATTCTATTCAATGGTACAACTCTCTAAAATAAATGTCTGTTATGCTTTCCGGCGGTTTATAGGGAAATATCAGTGAAATCAAATTTGGTAATTCACTGTTCTAAAACAGTGACAATAACATTTGTAATTAACTGTTTTAAACAAAAGGCAATCACACTGACAAAAGGCAATCACAAAAGCTCACCATGAGCATGTGTGCTCAGGTGAGCTAAAACCACATGTGTAAGCATACAAGTGTCTCACTTTGTGATTAGAATGACAGAGGCACTTCTCTTTTTACGGTTTTCTTGATATAATATTTATGATGGTAAATCTAGATTCTTTAATTTTTGCTGTTAAGACATTTTAAGATTTTTTTCAAATATATGAAAACCTCTAAATAAGTCCCTTTAATTTGCTACAGTAAAAGTCTATTTCCACATAAAATCATTGTTATAAAAATGTCATCATAATCCAAATCTAATATATGATAGTCTGCGAAAAAAGCCACTTAAAGCTGCAAGTGTAAAAAAACGCACAGAATCAAGGTCGAGCTTACATCATTGTAATCCTCAAGTCCTGAGGTCCCCGACATGCCACTTGCTCGACTCTGCTTGGACCCGCGTCTCTTGCGCATCTTCTTGTCTACCCTTTTCTGAGCCTCAGCCTATAAAATAAACAACATTACTTGGGTTCTCAACCCCACAATATGATGCTATGTTATGAAAAACTTATGCAAACAGGTTGTTACTTTTTTCTAAGACGGTATTCAGTTACTTACAAAGATTTTTGACATGACCAGGACGTTGGTTGTATGTGAATGACAAAATAAAAATAAGTTTTATATAACACAAAAAAGATACATCAGTATCATTAGAACAGCAAAAATATGATATGGTATCAACTAAAATATTCAGCTGAACAATAGTTTTATGTTCATGACACAACTCCAAATCTCCATACTGGCCATTAAATATCATAAAGATGTGAGTGATTTAAAAACAATATTCTCACAATACAAAACCATGTTATTCCCAGCCGTGAAATATGCCTCTAGTTTTATGCAACATATCATTAGAAAACCATGTGATTCCCTGCCTTGAAATATGCATACAGTTTAATGCAACATATCAAAACAAACCATGTAAACTTAATTCCCTGCTGTGACATATGCCTCTAGCTTAATGCAACATATCAAAACAAACCATGTAAACTTAATTCCCCTCTGTGACATATGCCTCTAGCTTTACACAACATATCAAAACAAACCATGATATTCCACACGCTGACATAACCTTCTTACTTTTGCCTGTATCTGATTCTGGTAGCGTTTGATCTCCGCCTCGCACGTCAGCATGTTCCGCTTGTACTCGCGCTCGTGCTCGTCGCGGAGCTCTTCAATCTCCTGCAGGATTTCCTGCTTCCAGACGCGCTCATCCTCCACCTTGTTCGCATCCTCCCTGAAGGGTGGAAAACACCGCAACTTGAAAGCATCATCTTATTACTACAACGACATTGACATTGACGAAATAGCACCCTGTGGGATACATTTAGCTGTATTTTCATACTGTGGGCTTTTAACAAAAAGATTGTTTTAAGATTTCAATATAGCCATATAAGGAAAACTGTCCCGCGCCCCGGCAGCCATTGTTTTAAACGAATCAAAATGATTTCCAAGAATTTGATAGAGGGTCACCCAAGGAACATTTATGTAAAATTATTTTGAAATCCAACCAATGGTTTCAGACAAGAAGATTTTTAAAGTTTTCAATATAGCCATATAAGGACAACTGCCCTGCCCCCTGGAGGCCCTGTTTTTAAACAAATCAAAATGATTTCAAGGAGTTTGGTAGAGGGTCACCCAAGGAACATTTCTGTGAAATTATTTTGAAATCCAGCCAGTGGTTTCAGACTAGAAGATTTTTAAAGTTTTCAATTTAGTTATATAAGGAAAACTTGTCCGCCCCACTGGTGGCCATGTTTTTTAACAAATCAAAATAATTTCAAGGAATTTGGTAGAGGGTCACCCAAGATTTCTGAAGATTTCTTTTTAAATCCAATCAGTAATTTCAGACAAGAAGATTTTAAAAGTTTTCAATATAGCCAAATAAGGAAAACTGCCCCGCCCCCTCAAATCAAAATGACTTAGAGGAATATGGTAGAGGGTCACCCAAGGAGCATTTCTGTGAAAACTATTTTCAAATCCAGCCAGTGGTTTCTGACAAGATTTTTTAAGTTTTCCAGTTTTTAAGCTTTTGGTTGCCATGACAACCAGAGTTTTCAATATATTTTAATAAATTGAAGGAAATTGGTAAAGGACCATCCCAGGAACATTCCTGCCAAGTTTGGTTAAAATCCGCCGAGTGGTTTCAGAGAAGAACTTGTTTGAAGTAAAATGTTGACGCCGGACACAGACTGACCACAATAGCTCACACTTCGTGCTCAGGTGAGCTAAAAACACAAATGATGATCATCATGATCATTTTGATGATTTTCGTGACGTCATTAAATTTTTGAGTGTTATTTTGTACGCTTTTTTTGTTTATTATCAAAATGAAGATACAAAATGATGCAATGAATAGAATACAGGGTGTTGAATAATAAAGACATGTTGATTTAGTGAGGCTTAGAAAACCTCATTTTCATGACAAGCCAATAAACTTAAACTCTGTTTCTTTGACATTGTCCATGGCTGGTATTCCTAAAGCTCCTAAGGGAAATCTGAACTTACGTCTCACTTCAGAACATTTCATATCAAATTTTAAATATGAAATTTAATAACGTATACTGGTAATCCGAAACTGATAAAACACATCTGTTATCTCTCTATTAAAATAAAACTTATTTATGTAAATTTAATAACATTTGAAATTCCTATACGCATAAGGAACTTTGTGGCTTAAAGACATTTAAACCCAAGACTCGCGTTTCCATTTACCTAATTAACCAATTGTTGTAAATATGAATATTTGCTCAATAAAATTCTGCTTGCCTACACTATTTTCTCTATATAAAAATCTACAAGTTTGTCAATAGCAGGTTTTCAACAAAAGGTCAATTTAGTCAATGAGAGCACTGCTTTTATATTGATATTTGCCGAAAATTGATGAGTCAGGTACATTTAATTAAACGCTGCGGTATTGGTACTGTATTTTTGTCTGTGTTATGTGTGCATTAAATACACATTTAGTTTGTTTGTTTGCCTGTTTGGATCTTTCGCCGTTTTAAACAGTATTTCAGTCATATCACGGCGGTCAGTTAACCTACTCACACTTTTCCTGGGCAAGCTTAGCCGATCTAAGCAGTTTAAGCGGTTAACCAGTACTAAGTGCACATACTTATGCCAGTAACTGACAACTGCCCTACTTGAATCAGAGGTAGGGGGAGAATGGCCGTAGAAATAATTTCATGACCAATTTACATTTAAGTTATGTGGCCGGGCTGGGTTTCATACTCATGATTCCCGGATTGATAGTCCAGCACTTTACCAACTGAGCTAGCTGGGCCCAGCTACACATGTAGTACACCAAGTGCATTTTTTCTGTACTTTTAATGCATTTTTTACAAATATTTACAAATAAGTGTATTAATGCACTAGAAAATACACTTAAAATTCACTTAAGTGTATTTTTTGAAGAAATAGTGTATTTTTCAAGGAGCAAAATACACTTTAAATGCACTTAAGTGTGTTAATGCATGAAAAATGCAGTAAACATACACTCGTTACTGTAATAAGTGTATTTTTTCTGCATTTTAAAGTGTATTAAACCCCCCAAAAATGCGGTGCCAATACCGCAGCGTTTAATACGCGTTAAATGAGCAGTAAATACATGTATTCAAGAAGGTTTATTGTGGGTCCCTTTTGACTGCACTCACTTTCTGATCTGCAGCTTGACGGGTGTGTTGGTGAAGGTCTGCAATTCGCGTTCCTTCTTGATAGCCTTCCACGTGGCAAGGATGTGACGTAGCAGCATGCGGTCCGTCTTCTCCTCACGATCACGCTGCTGACGAGTTTGACTGAAAACAGGAAATATAAGTACAGATTAAATGTCATTATTTTAGTATGATAGAGGCTTAAGGAGAAACTTTCCCCAGGTTGTTTTTCTCTTTTAAGAAAGAAATTTGAACATTCCCCAAGTAAAACAAGAACAATTATGAGACTCTGATGAGAGTTGCTTACATGGTACTGATAGAGGATAAATACTGAGGATCTAATGATGATAAAGACTGCTGACAGCTTAAAAAAACAAAAATGAGGCACGTCGTGGGAAAACCGGTCTTAAAAGCATGTGCGTAAAGTGTCGTCCCAGATTAGCCTGTGCAGTCCGCACAGGCTAATCCAGGACGACACTTTCCGCCTACAGTGGATTTATGTTTAGAAGAGACTTTCTTGAAACAGAAAATACCTTAAAAGCGGAAAGTGCCGTCCTGGATTAGCCTGTGTGGACTGCACAGGCTAATCCGGGACGACACTTTTCACACATGCATTAAGACCGGTTTTCCATCGATGTGCCTCAAATCTGTTATTTTCCGAAACAGCTCATCAGTGACCCTTGAATACATGCACACATTTGTTTGAAAAAAGAATAATAAATATATATTCTGTATAGGTGTTAAGATATTATGCATAACATGCACACAGTCTCAAGTCATAATAGAGATGTGGAATGATTCACTTAAGAGTATTTTATCATACAGGTTACAAGGTACCAACACAGTTACGCACATGATTTCTGCCCTGTAGTCCTGCAGACGTCTATCGTAGTTGGACCGATCTGTGAGGTTGTATTCACTCTGTTAAAAAAAGATTTTAATAATATTCTCGCCACTATAGTTGACAGAAAATATTTTGTTTCAAAGCAACGTTTTTACAAGCAGCAAGAAAAGCAATGGGGACAAGTTATCTCTAAATTAGTTCAAACATATGCAGTGTTTTAACAATAAATCTTGGTATTACAGCACTGCCAAAATGGCATGAATTGATGGAAGATACCTATTACTACCAGCTTACATAAGGGATAACTGGATAATTGTTAATTCTATTGTAGTACAAACATTCCAGAAGGCGGGGATGGCAAAGTATGATATTGCCATACTTGTCCTTTTTTGACAAATGCTGTTTGCCACTTGGCCATACAGTCTGTACAGTAAACTATAATTCTAGTGTAAATTCTGGCAAATGTTCACTTGTTCGTCCTTGCTCTGGGATAAGCTGGGCAACACCGGCAACTGATTTTGCCATCCCTGAATTCCAAGAATGTTCACAAACCTTGTGAGCTGCAATATGGTCTTGAAGGTGGAGAGCCGAGTTCTTCAATGCCTTCAACTGCAGGAGAAGAATACAATCAGTTAAATCCATTCATTTCAGATACTTAACAGGATTAGAGCACATCTTAAAAGAATAAATATATATATGAGGAGTGTCATGGGAAACCCGGGCTTAATGCATGTGTGTTATTTTGCTTTTGGTTTTGTAGCCCGGGACAACACTTTATGCCTACAGTGGATTTATGTTTAGAAGAGACTTCCTTGAAATAGAAAATACCCTAAAAGCGGATTAGCCTGTGCGGACTGGGTGACACTTTACGCACATGCATTAAACCCGAGTTTCTCACGACACGCCTCATATATAAGTTTTAAGTTTAAACAAATGTTAAGTTTCTAAAACTTAAACTGAGTTTCTTAAACATAAACTGAGTCCAATTACTTCAAACTTAGGAATGTACTGGTTACTCAACCCTTTGTGCAAAACCAAAAGGAAAATTTCCTTCTCAAACATTCATGTTTTTTTGAATGCATGTTTTTAAGAACTGGTCAATATATGTCCTTTTAATTGGAAATTATCAGAAATGTACAAATTCTAAAACACCATAATGAAACATTACAAAAATGCATATAATGTATCATATATTAACCAGGAAACTAGTTTTTAATTAGTTTCAATTCAAGCAGCATGATGAAGATTTCAGTACATTTAACACCTTTATTTCAAACTTTTAATTTAAACATTTTTATTTCAAATTACTATTGTTTCAAAGTCCAAAATTCAGTCCCAAAAGATTATTCCACACTTATTCCCAAACTGTTAAATCAAATCTCAGTAATGATAATGAATTGATGTTTTTCACACCCTCTATGAAATGATACAATAACATGTCCAACTATTAACACTGAATATCATGCATATTAATTTAGAATAAATATAAGGCGTGTCGTGGGAAACCCGGGCTTAATGAATGTGCGTAAAGTATCCGTCACAGGCTGAGCTGGGACAACACTTTACGCTTATATGATATTTTCAGTTTGATGTAGTCTCTTCTAAACATAAATGCACTGAAAGCGGAAAGTGTCATTCCGGATTAGCCTGTGCTGACTGCACAGGCTGATCCGGGACGACACTTTCCGCACATGCATTAAGCCCGGTTTTCCAATGACACACCTCATATGAACATGAAGCCATGAAAACACACCTTCTAAGTAAAACAACCTCATACCATCTCGCCAAGGAAGGCTCTCATTTTCTTTTTCTCTGCTATCACATTATGCTTGTACACTACATTATAGCATATTTTACAAGAATATACTATTTTTGTAGGGAAAAATACTTTATGAGGCCCAACTCCCCAGCTATACAAGGAAACAACCTCATACCTTCTCACCAAGGTAGGCTGTCATGTTTTATTTCTCGCATGTCACATACTACTCATACAGTACACCTTAACATGCATGGCGGAGGAAAAGCAACTCATACTAGGGTTCCAACGAGTACCCGAAAAAACCTGTATTCGCGAGTAAAAAAATTACCAGCGATTCCAGGCCAAAGTTTTCGTCAACAGTACCGGGTTGGACCTTCACTTTATGAAAAGGGAGATCACTGTGTAAACTTGTTAACAGATTAAACAAATGCAGTAAAATTTATTCTGGGATGAATATACACTGTAACTCCATTATATCGCGATTTGTGGGGTCCACGGATCGCGATCGCGATATATCCGGATCGCGATATAACTTGCCAGGCCATTCAGTAGATATACATGTATACACTAGCCTGTTTTTCCCCGATCTCAAACATAAATGTAATTAAGTAAATAACTCACCCTTTTCAATTTAGTTAACATCCATTATGTATTAAATCCATATGTAAAATATTCCATTTGTATATAAAAATATATTTTCCTTTAATTCCGTTGAATACATTTCAAATCGTGTATAAAAAAAGAAAGTCCGAAACACCTATTTAAATTTCACGTGAAGTAAACATAAATTCTATTAACAATTACAACACACATGTATTTCGTGTACATTCTTTGTTCTGTTAGAAAAAGCGTGCGAAAAATTGCTGACAATCATGTACAACATCACGTCGTCTGCATGGAAAGCGTGGGTGTATTGATCGCCATATAAAACTTTGTTGCGCAGAGAACATTGAGATCTTTACTTTTGTATAAAAGTTTCGTAGCACACAGCAACACAATTAAGTGTCTATCGCGAACGATATTCAGTTAGCATTTCTCCTGAAACAAAAAAGAAACAGATAAGCCATATCAATTACGTTATTGTCATTCAGATAGCGTAGTAGTGATTTATTTCATACAGTTACTGTATACACCCTCCACGTGGACTGCGTGTAATTCGGGTGCTAAATAGAGCAACAGCAGTGAAAGGACGTTGTCATGGGTAGCACGCGCGCTGTAAGCTGATGACGTCCAACTGTTACACTTTGATGTTGAGCGAGTCGGCGTTTTGTTTGTTGCACTACAAGAGTGTGAATAAAAGAGACGCCGTGAAGGCACGAAAATTCGGATCAAACTGGATTTATTTATGAGCATTTGGTAATAGGAAAATATTGAAGTACATGAAAAAAAATCGGGATCCACTGCCGATTCGTGATATATTGGACATCGCGATATAGCGGATTGCGATATAGCGGATCTGCAGTGTAATATGATTTCATGTTCGTACAAAACTCATGTTTCTATATCATAAGAATTTGATCATATGAGCTACATACAATCATGTACATGCAAGTTTTGTTAGAAAGTTTGAAAAAAAAAAAATATTTGCCTTTCCCTTAATACTGAAAACGATTGACATTATGTGATTAGTTTTTTCAATCTTAGATGTATTCCCATCGCAGACTCTGAACGTATGGAAGATTTGTTCCTGTTTGAAAGTTCAATTTTTACTGTACTTTTTAAATCTTTATAGCCACTGAATGATGTTTTAAGAAGGACCTTTTTTGTCATCCATGACTAACATTTGCTGATTGCTGTCAAGAATGTGGTAAATACTAATTTGTGGCGCGTTGTGGGAAAACCGGACTTTATGCATGTGCGTAAAGTGTCATGCCGGATTAGCCTGTGCAGTCCGCACAGGCTAATCCAGGACGGCACTTTCCGCATACAGTGGATTTATGTTTAGAAGAGACTTTCTTGAAACAGAAAATACCATAAAAGCGGAAAGTGCCGTCCTTTATTAGCCTGTGCGGACTGCACAGGCTAATCCGGGACAACACTTTACGCACATGCATTAAGACCGGTTTTCTCACGACGCGGCACATTTATTTTCTGTACAGTATTCAGTCATAATTAGAAAAATCGTTATTTCTGACTTGTCTGACATGTAATGCTGTAAAGAAAAAGGTTTGTAGTTTAACTTTTTTTAGAATTAACTCGTTTAATACCCGACCCTACCCGAAATTACCCAAACTTAAAAATTTTGACCCGGCGACCCGACCCAAATAAATTATTCGACCCATTGGAGCCCAAAATCATATCTTCCCGCCCAGGTGGGCAGTCATGTTCTCATTCTCTCATATGACATACTGCTTGTACAGGAGACAACAGCAAGAGTATACTAGTTTTCTAGGGACGAAATACTGAATAAGACAAGCTCATACTTTTTCCCCGAGATAAGCTGTCATGTTTTTCTTCTCCCGTATCACATACTGCTCGTACAGGGTGGTGAGTTTCTGGGCGAGTGCATGCTCCTTGCTGTACAGGTGGTGGTGCGTGAAAAAGATCTGGTTGAGGTCCACGTCTAGCTGGTAGTGGCCGATACCCTCCGTGGTGCCGTCAATGTACCGGTTGTCAAACTCGCGGATGACCGCCTGAGTGCAGAACATATATCAACTATGACTAAACACAGAATGAGGGCCTGAATGCAAGCATTTATCAAATAATGATGACAAAATATCCAGACATTTTAGTGATTAACTACATATTAACTTTGTTACAAAAGTGCTTCATAATAAGGTTCAACATCATGCACAGATTTGTCGTACCTTCAATTTAAAATTAACTGTTTTTGAAAATTTTTAAGTAAACACAGAATCGCTTGCAAAACATGCAAGTGCGTTTATAGTTTACCTCTTTCCCTTAAAGGTGTAACAACGTAACTCCCAATAATTCTAAAGTGTCCTACTTTCTTATAATCCAGCTGCAGTATGGGCTCAACCTCTTCAGACACAGGGGGTCGGGATGGGAGAGACCTGAGGGGGTCGGGCAGTGCCAGCAGCCGCCCATCTTCTCCAAACCACGCCCTGCTACTCTCTCTACCCTGGAAAATACAAACATTTCCAAGTTTCCACTTACTAGTATGAATGGCAATATCAATTGTCCACCATGCCATTCTTGCCCCAAAACATGTACAGGCAAGTTAAATTTTGCCAGAATTTACTACACATAAAAAATCACACAGACAAAATTTGGCAAACACGATTGTCAATAACGGACAAGGAAAAAAACCACCCCTGGTATCTGAGGCATGGTTAAGGATTTCTTGAATACTTTGGAATGTCATAAATATGTTTAAGAGCAAAAATTGAACAACATATAGACTTATTTTATGTGGTCAGGGATTTAAATAGATTTTGAAAAACCATGAGTCACATGACCCCTGGCTTGAAATTTCCAGGGGTCAAAATGTAAATTTCAGGGGTCAAAATAATGAAGTCAGAAAAATTGTGTTTCTGTATATTTGTAAAAAGCTATGCAAAGGACCATTCGTGTTAATAAAGGTAAAGAGATTGAACAATTTGTAAAAAGGTTTAGCATGATTAAAAAAATCTTATTTTCTAGTGCTTTAAAAGTCAGCAGATTATTTGCTAGTCAAAAATGTGTAAATTGCAATTTGCATGCGTCAACAAGTGCTGTCACTATCAGGATACATATACCCCCAAATGCACTGTCACTAAGTGCAACCTTTGACAACAAAATGAATCTTTGTAAATAAAAACTGTAAACTTAATTATTTTAGTCAAAATGACTGCTCTGGAAAAACTTATGAAAAACTTAAACAAAAATTTCTAAGTTAAAAAAACAACAACAAATTTATGGGGCTTGCTTTAACGGTCGGACAGACAGACGTTCGGACGGATGGTTCAGTTTTAATATGCCTTCCTTCGGGGGCATAAAAATCAGGATTTTGCATCTACTGAAATCCCTGGCAATAAGGCCTACCTTTTCAATCTCCTTTAGAAGCCTGTGCTCCATTCGGTTCTGGTTCCTCGATCCCGCCGAAGGTCGTTTGCCGACATAGAACCCTTCGTCCTCGAGCCTCCGAACCTCGAAGTCTTCTCCCACCTTCTGAGTGGCTGGTACTGTGGGCACAAGGATTTGCAATGGGTTATTACGCAGAGACTGGGGGCATATCCACAAAGGTCCTTAGGGAAAACTTCAGTAAATTTCTTACAATCTCAAAATTCCCCGTAATTTTGTTACAATCGTACAATGCCTTAAGTCTGTGGCGGGTTCATTTAAAGCTTATTTTGTCTTAAATGGTTTTACTCTGGTAAATAAGCGACATTTTTTTTTTTTTACCAAAATATAAAATATTGATTTTCACATGGAAAATTTTATTTGAAATTTTCCTTTAAATATAACTTAAGATTTTCCTTAGGAACTTTGTGGATATGGTCCCAGATTTTCAGAAAACGAAGTTATACATGGCTTCCCAGACACCATCAAGCCCAAACATTATTCTAAACATTACTCTTTTTTCTGAAAATGTTATGAACTTGCCTTCATAAATTAGGCAAAAGAATATATATTTATCAAAAATCGGATAGGCACCAAAGCACATGGTACACAACTAACAATGCAATAAATGTTATCAAGTTTCAGACAAAACATCAAACCATACCGATTAAAAAAATGAACCAGAATGGTATGGCTAGCACATATCAAAAGAAACTATTCTGGACCAAGACAATGTAGAAACTAGACATGTGTCCGTAGGACACGGATGCCCCCACATTCCGCTGGTTGTCACAAAACTCTGGTGATGTTGGAAAAATGAACCAAAATACCCAGGTGCACAAGTCCACTTTTGATGAATATGTTTATAAAATTTCATCAGTCTAGCAGTTATACTTTTTGAGTTACACTCGACACAAATCCAAAAATGTCATTTTTTGTTTTAAAAAAAGGGCATAACTCCACTGACGGTGGAAAACACAGCACCAAATATCCAGGCGCACAAGTTCACATACTGATTAATATGTTCATAAAGTTCCATCACTCTAGCAATAATACTTTTCGAGTTACACGCGACACAAATCCAAAAATGTCATTTTTTGCTTAAAAAAGGGCCATAACTCCACTGATGGTGGAAAAAACTGCACCAAAATATCCAGGTGCACAAGTTCACATGCTGATTAATACGTTTATAAAGTTCCATCACTCTAGCAATAATACCTTTCGAGTTACACGCTACACAAATCCAAAAATGTCATTTTTTGCTTTAAAAAAGGGTCATAACTCCACTGACGGCGGAAAACACTGCACCAAAATATCCAGGCGCACAAGTTCACATACTGATTAATATGTTCATAAAGTTCCATCACTCTAGCAATAATACTTTTCGAGTTACACGCGACACAAATCCAAAAATGTCATTTTTTGCTTAAAAAAGGGCCATAAGTCCACTGATGGCGGAAAAAACTGCACCAAAATATCCAGGTGCACAAGTTCACATACTGATTAATATGTTTATAAAGTTCCATCACTCTAGCAATAATACTTTTTTAGTTACACGCGACACTATTCCAAAAATGTCATTTTTTGCTAAAAAAAGGGCTATAACTCCGCTGATGTCCAAAATACTGCACCGAAATACCCAGGTGCACAAGCCCCGATGCCAATGAATTTGCTTATAAAGTTTCATCACTCTAGCAGTTATACTTTTTGAGTTATACGCCACACAAAAAATCCGACGTACTGATGGACGGACGTTCTAACAAATGAATACTTATGTGACTATTTCATGACTAACCCTAATGCCATTTTAGCCCCCTAAGGGACTAATTTAGCCACCTAAGGAAGTTTTTACTTACAAAGGGATACTTATGTGACTATTTTAGTCACCTAAGTATCCATTTGTATGTACGGACAGATGGACGGACGGACAAGGGCAAACCTATATGCACCCCCTCTAAAGTGGGGGCATAAAAACATATTGGATCATCATCATCATCATCATCATCATCATCATCATCTTATACCATATTTAGGAGGATATTTTTGTTTTGCGGTATTCAATATCTGTGATATTACTGGTGGGCAGAGCCTAACCGTGCAATAAGTAACATGCGTATAAATTAAAACTTTCAATTTACCGAACGCTAAATATGGTACAAAATGCTTGTAGCATACTTTAACCTCAATATGTTATTTAACCTCGCTCTGCGTGCTCGTTAAATAACTAACATATTTCGGTAAAAGTATGCTACAACTATTACTTGTACAGCAAAACAGAGTTTTACAATGACAAGAAGCTCTTAAGCACTAATGCACTTTCCAAAGCATGAAATATATACTTATGCACTTATCAATGTTTTCCCCCAGGGGGAAGCGGCAGGCATATATGGGACTTAGACTGAAAGCAATTCCAAACAGGCGGGAATTTGACACGTCAAATGATTACTGGTTCCGGGTGAAATTGACTCTGGTCGGATTTCAGATCCCGGTTATATTGGCTACCTACCATTTAAGGATCTCCCACTGAGAGGATTTAGACAAAAATGCTTGGCTCAAGGGTGGGGAATTAGATCCCAAAATATACATTATGTCAAATTCCCCTGGGTCAGCCCGCCGCTCCTCCCCCCTGGGGGAAAATATTGATATGTGCATTACTTTCGTCTGCAGAAGGCACAAAGTAAATCTCCTCCTCTTTTTTTATCTGTTCGTTGATATCCGGCGTGTACGCTCCACACATCACAGTTGGAAGGTCCGACACTATATCTTCTTGCGGAATCAATGGCTGCTCATCTTCAGCTTTCTCAGGTTTTGGTTCCCCTTCCTGAAAAACCGTAAAACGTGTAAATATCGCTGTCGTTAATTTTGGCTCTATTTGTGAACAATGACATTGCTAGGAGTTAGTAATGAATATTGTAAACATGACATGTTCTGTATCTGATTGCACAGTATGTTTACACAAAGTCCAAAGTTATATGTCAATAACAGACCAATTATCACACATGGCACATAGTATATGCTCCATTTTTGTTATTTTGTTAATAAGAAAAGACTTGTTACAATTTACACTCACTTAGAAAACACTGTTGCACGATGAAAACAATTCTAAACAGAAAATCGCAAAAGCAAGAAATTTAATTTTTATTTTGCAGCATTTGTGCTGACATTTCAAAATGTTAAAATAACCAGAACAACAAAAACAGAAGACATCTTTATTGTTGATAACGTAATTATCATTAAAATTCTCATGTCTAATTAAAACAGTGAAATAAAAAATAAAATTAAACTAGGGTGAACAAATTCTGCATTGGTTTAACAGTTTCAAGATTATTCTTTATTCTGACGTCTTTAGTCTATGAATGGGTTGTTGAATACCAGCCCAGGTCTTATGTCTCCCTCTTCAGCTCCTTCCCCCTCTGGTCTTACCTCTACACCCTCATGACCTATCATTTCCTCCTCAGGTTTTAACTTTCCACCTTTGCAGCTTCTTCCCCTCAGGTCTTACCTCTACACCCTCATGACCTATCATTTCCCTCTCAAGTTTTACCTCTAACCCCTCATGACCTATCATTTTCCCGTCAGATCTTACCTTCCCCCCTCGTGACCTATTATATCCACCTCAGACCTTATCTCTTCCTCTTTCATACCAATCATTTCCCCCCTCAGGTCTTACCTCTTCTCCCTCCATACATATCCTTCCCCCCTCCACCTCCATATCTTTTATTCCCCCCCCTCTTACCTCTTCCCCCTTTGCAGCTTCTTCCCCCTCCTTCTTCTCCTTCTGCTCAGTATCGGCTTTCTCGACCCCTTCCTCCACTTCCTCCACCTGCTCATCTTTCCACTCCCTTGTAAAGAAGTCAAATGCCTCCTCCGCCGTCGGCATCTGAAAACCCTGCAGTGGGAGGAAAGAAAAATTTAAAGACACCACAGCAGATAAGCTATGCCAGCTTTACCAGTAGCCAAAATAGCCAATTGCTACCAAAATTTTGGAATTTTGTTGAAAATAAAGCATATTTTTACATTTTCTAGGAAAAATATTTGGAAATAAATGACTTGGTTGTCGTTATTTTTTTGTTGTTGTTTTTTTAATTACTAAATATCTACTAATTGTTTTTCTTAAAGACAGTCAAGGATAAGCAAATGGGACACTGTGGTCTACTGCTCCTTGCCTATTAAAAAGCACCTTAGTATGTGACTGTGAACAATTTGATGCAGTGCTCACTGAACAAAACATCCTTTCAGTAAAATATTACTTTAATATTTTGATATATCAATGCAAAAAATTAACTTAATAAGAGGTAAAGGAAAACTGACCAATTGGTCAATATGTATATACCTGTTGCAATTCTCATATCTTTGCAATGCAGGAAAAACCTTTAAAGTCATGCATAAAATACTATTTCGATACTAAACATTTAACCCCAATTTAAATATCTTTAAGTGTGTATGTAAAATCTTTCATATCAATTACTTTCAAAATAAGCAGAAGAATAAGTTGAAATCAAACAGACAAACATAAGAAAGACAAAGGAAACACTGCAATATCGAATAAATCAATAAATACGAGTGTCGACGTTTGCATCGTTTATAAGTGTTGTGTAACCTAAAACAACTGCCGAGTCAACGTATATACATGTATTGGAGATTCCAGCTGTACAGCCCAAAGCTATCTTGTGATTAAAACTAGCTAATTATAAGTTTAACAGCAATTTATTCTTAACTTTGATTCCATTTTAAATAGAAATATATGCTGACTAACTTTATGTTGGTTATTTAGGTTAAACCTATTAATTTTAGCTCAATTGCAATTAAAGCCTTAGGCTTATAGGGACACTCTCGAGTCCAATTCCTGGGAAGAACCAGTCCTTGGGCGTCTTTGAACGATCCTGACAACGCTCCCTAGTGGGGATCGAACCCGGGACCTTTTCTTCCGTGTAATACAGCCATTACGAATATTTTTATCTTACACATGTGTACGATAAGATGTTGAGCGTTTTTATTGGCTACATATTCTTTGACTGACCAATCGCATTAAATTATTTAGGTGAAATGACGTCGTCAACATGAAATGACGTCACGTCAGTACACAATTTTTTGGATTTATCAACATCTTTTGGTAAAATTAAACGGTGTTATTTTTTGGTTTAGAAGCATGTGACAAAAAGATCTGACACTCATTGCCATTTTATACCATATTTTATTAAACTCGTCCAGGAAATTCGTTAGTAAGCTCGCCAAAAAATATGGTATGAAATGACAACTCGTGTCAGATCCTATATATGACTTTATGACAACTTGTGTCAGATCCTATATATGACTTTATGACAACTCGTGTCAGATCCTATATATGACTTTATGACAACTCGTGTCAGATCCTATATATGACTTTATGCCACTTTTCTGTTATAAGATCGTACATACACACTTAAAAATGTTGAAAAATTTCAGTTAACTATATTACCTCACGACCTTTGGCAGGCATTTTCTTTCGTCTCTCTAATCTCTGAAGGCGCTTCTCTTCGGTTATTCTCTCCAGTTGCTCTTCGTCAATCTACAAAACGAGATACACTTCCAAAAAAGTGTGCTTGTATTGATGAAATCAAACAGAAAATACAAGTATAAGCAAATTCAGATACAGTTAATATAGGATTATTATCTGAGTAATATATAAGCATTTGCAGAATAGAATATTAAAACATTTTATAGTGAGACATAATTGTATGCAATCATTTATATTAATATAATTATATACCAGTATAATAATCTGTCGCAATGAAGCCTATGTCACACAAAAAATGTAATGCAGTTGCAAGTGAAGGGGTTTGGTATAGTATTTAACGAAAATGAGAAATCATCACTCACTGATGAAAAACTGGTATATAATACAAAGTAAAATTGCTTATACACTTAAAATGCAAATTACTACAATTTCCTTTCTCTGGGGATCTAGTGATAGATCTAAGAGAGAAATATATCTGTGCACATAAAGCTTGAATTCATGTGATTTGACCAAAACTCAGACAAAAAGTGGCATTTTTTAATGTACGTGTCGACAATCTTAGAAAAATACAGGTCCAACGTAAATACATTTATAGAAATGCTCAGTATTAATTATTATAAAAGTGTTATAAGAAAACTGCCTTTAAGCAAAACAGAAGAAAGTTACAGTACTCATTTGCTTAATAAACATCAACAAATGAGTTCAATAAGTTTGTTAAATGTATCAAAATCTACATCATTTCACCAATAATTTCAAATAACAATATTGCAACGAATAGACTTTTCTTGGTTTTATCTAGCCTATAATCAAGTGACATGTTAAAGTCCCTTTATGACATATTGAAGTAAAATCCTAATTGCAATGAAATACAAATCATCAAAGAAATGTTTCTATATCCTTAAGAAATCTGTAATTTATCCACCAAAACTATAAACATGTGTTTCTATTTAGAATCTGGCTTTCAAAATGTTGGCATTAGCAGAGCATACTCATTTTTAATTAGCGAAATCCAACAAATTCCCTACCATTTAACCAATTTCAAAAATTAACCACTTTGACAGCATTTATTCCAATCTAACAAATTCCCTTCAATTTATGAGCATTTAACTGAATCCCTGATATTTATAATACATCAATATACTATCTAAAACATTTTCTGTAGTACCTGCTGCATACACATTAACCTTCATCTTGCTAAATGTCTGCAGGTTTCCCGCAACTGCATAAAATCACTCAGCCAGCAATTCCATACAGACACAGACATGCGGATACGGGTATGAAGACACACAACCGGTCCAACAATTTTCAATGTGTTCGATTTTTATACGGATACAGATATACTGATACAGACTTTTCAATGTGTTCAATTTTGATATGGATACGGATATACTGATGCTCAAACAGACAGTTAGCAATGTGGTTTCATTAAATGGATTCCTCCAGTTTAAGGCCATTTTCTTGAAAAATAAGAACACAATGCCATTTTTTAACATAAAGGAACTTTCATCAAACACACACAAATATGAGGCATGTCCAGGAAAAATCTGGTTGAATGCATGTGCGTAAAGTGTCATCCCGGATTATCCTGTACTTTCCTCCTACAAGGGATTTATGTTAAGAAGACTTCCTTGAAACAGAAAATACCATAAAAGCGGAAAGTGTCATCCTGGATTAGCCTGCACTTTATTACGCAGATGCATTCAACCCAATTTTCCCACGCCACGCCTTAAGTATATATTTTTTAAATATTTGCAAGGTTCCTTGACAAACATGAGGCACCCACAAAAAGTACTGCATATGGCACGGTGTTTTCTGGTAAGGGTAACACATACATAAGCAAAAGGCTTCCTGAAGAACGTAAACAATGTGCACACAAGAAGCACACTTTATCCCATCATCACAGCTGCATTGACGAAATAACCCCCGTGGGATAAACTTAGCTGTATTCCACCTTGTTGAATACAGCAAACACGTACATTATAATGACGCCATATTGTTTATTTTTGTGATGTCATTTTATGGTTTTTGTCAAATTCAGCAATTTTCTTTCAATTAATTTCAAAATAAAGACAGAAAATGATGGGATAAATAGAATACCAGGTAAGTGCTGAATACAGATACGTTTATTTGCTCGGCACGAAAACCTAAACAAGTCGCCAAGGCTCGCGGTTTAGGTTTTCTAAGTCTCGCTAAATAAACCTATCTGTATTCAACACTAACCTAGTATTCTCTATATGTTAGCAAAACAACCAAGATTTTCTGCACAAAATTGTGTAAAATGTTAAGACAAACGATGTGTAAATGTTACCAACAAAAACAGCAACAAGTGTAGCATTACCACATGTATCGACTTAAAGGACATATAAATGCAACGGATATCGGGGCTTTTATTATCGTAAATGGCATTTTATTGCAAAATTAACAACAACAACAACACGGTGCATATTGGTGAATGCATATAACCATGGAATGCTAAGTTACCTCGTCATAGTCTCTAGGGGTCTAGAATTGTAAAATATCAAAGAAACACAGCAAATAATTAGAAGTATTTAAAATATAGTGAAGAGAATTAACTAGAAATAATAACAAATCTAGCAATAATTAATAATAAAACCATAATAGTAAGACATACATGTATAACAAGTCCTGTCACTATAATGTGACATATGCCCCCGAATGCTCTTTGTGAAAAACGAGAACAGAATGATGAGGGCTGCTTTCCCTGGTGGAGAGGTTGATGGCAAAGAAGTATTCTAAGTTTCAATTAAATACCTTTGATAGTATTTAAGGTGTTGGGCTTTATGAAAAACTTTAACCAAAATGTCCTATAAATCTGTCAAAACACACAACAGTGTCATGGGGGTTGCTTTCTCATGTGGTGACATTGGTAGTAAAGAAATATTTAAAGTTTCAAGTAAATACCTTTTATAGTTTTACAGGGAGAGATATTGAACTTCATAAAAAAAAAATGTAACCTTGGCCGGATATACTCACGGACAGACAGACAGATGGTTTGATATTAATATGCCCACATTCGGGGGCATAATAAAAGTAGAAGTAGACACAGTAGAATAAAAGAATGAATTAATAACTGAATGAAAAATGAATGAATTAGTAAATAAATAAATAAATAAGTTAAAGAAAGCAGGTTGCTTTTACTGGTACATGGGTTAAAGTTTGAAAAGAAGCCACCAGATCTTCAGCTAGTAAGGTACCAAACATAATACATACTTCTAAACATCATCTACATTGTATTTCAAATGGCAAAGCTTTCGTTAAATTTCTGATATTTATATAAGTATGGTCACAATTATACCTTTTAAAAATGTGTTAATAACAGTATATTTGAATTAACTCCCACATACAGCATCCTAATATAAGCAGGGGTATAAGAATACAAATAGAAAAACACAAACATATCACAATATATACAGCACATTATGGTCGACTTTAAAAGATATTTCTGAGAGCCACTACAAGAATATACAAATCAACAATCTAGCAATATATTATCAAGCAATTCATGATTATATGTACATATAGACTGGTCAGTGTCCCCAACATGGATTTCTTAGGACTGATACAGAAACATGAAACATCATCTTGGTATACAACACACAGTAATAATTACAATTTCCTTTGGTTTCATCATTGACAGTGTTCTGATTGGCTGAAACCCATCATGTGACAGGCTTTTATTTTTCAATGAAGCCGGTTGCCTCAATTAATATTCTTAAGGGACTACTTTCTATATAGCCTCTAATGAATGTAGATCTACACAACGCTACTGCAGCGCAAGGGGCGGAGCCTACAGATGATACTTCGATGTATTGCTGCGTGAATTGCAAAAAAATAAATCCCAAATTATTTTTTCTTTTTAAGGTAAAATTTTAAAGTATACACACAATTGTAATTAGAATTGTAATTATAAGAATTGAAACGCTCTTTTCGGGGCTTCATCGATGTATGTCGGTCAGTTTATTGTGCATCTAATTTGTACATAAAGCCTTCGGCTTTATGCAAATTAGATGCCCCAAACCTGACCTTCATACATAGATGAAGCGCCGAAAAGAGCATTTCAATTCTTAAATGCTGATAGCATTATGCTAAATTGAATCTGTCTATACTGATTGTTTTGTAACTGATTACAATCCGAAGCTCTGGAATACAACAACAACATGGGTATTACTTGCAGTATAAGGAGATGTAATAATATGGATAAGAATGAAAGTGTGCAATTTTACATTTCTGAAATACATTATTTATCATTGTATATTGGTTAATAAACAATGGTTTAATTTCTGATGTATAGGAATGAAGTGTATTTTGTTTTTAAATTATACAAGCTCAAAAAACTTAATTTTGCAAATTATGACAAAATGACAAAGAACTGGTCCGGCTTAAGACCCTGCTCTTTGAAGATCAACATACTGTAACTTTTCTTTTCCTACAGCTTACCCTATAACATACTGTAACAACATACTGTAACTTATCCTTTCCTACAGCTTACCCTATAACATACTGTAACAACATACTGTAACTTTTCTTTTCCTACAGCTTACCCTATAATATACTATAACAACATACTGTAACTTTTCCTTTCCTACAGCTTACCCTATAAAAAAGGTTATAATTCAAAAGTTTGGCAAAAACGTTTGTCTGGCAAACTATGTTTTTTTTTCACTAAGTGCCAACTTAGCGAAAAAAAATCATATTTTGAAAACATTGTCCTTTTCAAGAGCAATTCACCCAAACACACAGAACTATTTCTGAATTTCTGCAACACATTGGGGACTCTGATAGCTATTTACTATATAAACTGAGTGTTGCAGTAAAACTGTATCACATTCTATATTTTATGCAGCATACAGTTATGAAGCAACAATCATAAAAAGAAAGAGTTCTTACTACATAAGGTTTAGTCTGCAGAAAGCAAGAAATGACAGTTAGTTACTTAAATACTGAAACAAAAGAATACAGTCACACATAGTTAGTCAATAAAAAAATAATTGCACACACTAAAATAAATCATACTCTGCATTTGAAACTGTTAGTAAGCCATATGGTTAGTGTATTTCAAATTATTAAGTATATTAACTAATCTTCATGAACGGTAATGAGCAATATAATTTGCTAGATACTCTATATACTGTATACGAATCAGATTAAGGTACTTGATCTATGAAACTATAAGTTATGTTGAAAGTTTTGAGTTACATGTCAGTGTGAAGCATTAATCATATAAAACCATTTTTCACTGAAAGTAACAGAGAATAATAATCAGGAAATTTAGGCACAGGAATTGAACTTGAACAGAACCGCACAGAAACATCAATGTTACGTCCAATACAACATTAACCACTTAATACATAAAATCCTGAAAAAAATTTAAACGAAGCCTTACATCAGTGTCAAAGCGTGTCGTCTGCTTCTTGTCCCGCTGCAGACGGCGTTCTTTCCTGCTCTCCTTCTCCTCCTCCTTCACCTCTGAAATGGCCTCCTCCTAAAAATGGAGTTCAGACGACAGTGTCAGGGTTTATAGACATACTGTGACACACTTTAAGCACTTTTTAAACACTTTTCAGCTGAGCTGACTAGCTCAATTGGGAGAGCGCTGGAGTTTGAACTCCAGCCCGGGCTAGCTCAATTGGGAGAGCGCTGGAGTTTGAACTCCAGCCCGGGCTAGCTCAATTGAGAGAGCGCTGGAGTTTGAACTCCAGCCCGGGCTAGCTCAATTGGGAGAGTGCTGGAGTTTGAACTCCAGCCCGGGCTAACTCAATTGGGAGAGTGCTGGAGTTTGAACTCCAGCCCCGGCTAGTTCAATTGGGAGAGCGCTGGAGTTTGAACTCCAGCCCGGCCACATGAAATTATTTTTATGGACATTCTCTCCCTACTTCTGATTCAAGTAAGGCAGTTGTCAGTTACTGGCAAAAGTATGTGCACTTAGTACTGGTAGGAAGTGTGAGTAGGTTAAGTGATCGCCGTGATATGATACTGTTAAAAACGGCGAAAAGTCCAAACAAACAAACAAACTTAAGCACTTTTCAAGAAAACAGATCCAAATTTAAGCACTTTTTTAGTTTGCCTAATTTATGTTTTCAAAAGTTTGAACTTAATTATTGTTGATTCCGAAACTGTTGAAATAGCCTCTAGTTTTGCTAAAGACTTATATATTTTGACTTAGTACTCAGTATAAGCCAGAGATGAAAAATACACACTACAATGGTGTCAGAAAAGGATTCTTAGCTTCTTAGTAAAAATATATGAGGCGTGTCGTGGGAAAACTGGGCTTAATGCATGTGTGTAAAGTGTCGTCCCAGATCTGCCTGTGCAGTCCATGCAGGCTGATCCGTGACAACACTTTCCGCTTTTATGGTATTTTCTGTTTCAAGGAATACTCTTCTAAACATAAATCCACTGTAGGCGGAAAGTGCCGTCCTAGATTAGCTTGTGCGGGCTGCACAGGCTGTTTCGGGACGATACTTAACGAACATGCATTAAGCCCGGTTTTCGCACGCAACGTCTCATATTAAATTTTGGCGTGAATTTGTGCTGGGAGAGAAACAGGACTGACTGAAGGAAACCCACCTGTCTTGTAGTGCTGCAACGATTCAACCATAACTCAATTTGATTTTAATTTCCAACATCATTAATTTGAATATTTTGATTAAATATTTTGTCATTATGAACACCATTTTTATTGGTTAATGTCAATGCACATTTGATGATGATGTTTCACAATTAGTTTAAAATAACAGCAACCATGATGCCATGGTCAATTTACATTATTAATCAAAACAAACACCATAATTTTGATTAATAATTTTATGACAAATAATCTATAAATATAAAAACGAGAATCGAATGCAAATTGGTTGGTTTAGTATCGAAAATCAAATCAGGTCATTTACAATCAAGTTATTGATGCATCGAAAGAATCATAGCAGCTCTACTGTGTGGTATGGTGACCACTCACCATTCTCCATGCTAGTGGTCACCATACCAGACAGGCGGTTTTTTTACTCTGTTCATTTGATAATTCTGGAGTCAAATATTTAAGCCATGTTCACAAAGGATTAGCCACTGGATATTCTAGCTCAACTGTGCAGTATCCCACATTTAAATTTAATCATGTACAATATGTATTTGACAAGCAGTTTAAATTGATCCTAATTTTTTGTAGATTTTTTAGAGCCTAATTCTAACTACCTGCCCCAAGTTAATCATTAACCCAAATATTTAAGGAAACACCATAATTAAAACTGTGCATTTATTTAGCAAATGAACATTAAGGTTTATAAGCAATCTATTTAATGAAAACAGTATAAGTATGTATCACAGTTAGCAGGTCAATTAAACTAATCAAGTAACTGGTCAAAATAACCAATGGGATGTATTCATATGAGGTATTGCTTTGTAGTGCCTAGTAGCTTCATTCAGTGAGAATCACAAGGTAAGCCCTCAAACAGTCTAAAAATTAATCATATACTGAAGAATAAACATTGAATAAACAATGAACCTTTGCTCTCTCCATCCTCCTCCTCATTTTGTCCCTCAGAGAGGCTCCCCTTGGGGGTATGACATCGGACTCTTCTTCTGGGACAGGGGACTTGGCTGGGGCCTCCTCCTCCTCCTTTGGGGGTGGGGCCTCTTCCTCTTCCCCTGGGGGACCTTCAATGGGGGCTAGAATGACATAAGCACAATGATAAACTCTGGGTTTAAAAAAAACAAATCCGTAATATTTTGCGAGTTACTTTGGTGTCAACTCGCAAAACGACAAATTAAACCCGCAAATATATATACTTATTTCAGGCAGAATGATAAACCAAAATATGACTGTACAACCAAAATATGACTGTACCAGTGTTTAATTTTATTTTTCTAACTTGCCAAGAATATCAACTTATTTCCTTTCTCTGTAATACAACACAAGCTAGATCACAGATATTTTGCGATTTTGAGCAATTGTATTCCTTTCTTCACTCACAAACGTTTGCAAGCTCAGATAAAAATCACTTGCATTTTCTACTACTAACTCACATCTTGCAAGTATGGCTTGAATGCCAATCCAAATATGATCCCCATGTTTCTTATTTTCCAGAGGATATTAACATAAACATTACATGAATTAAAGAGAGCAATGAAAATTATTTTAAATACTTATTTTTTTTACTTTCTTTGATGATAGTGGTCTGGATTGCAAAGACAATAATGAAGGCATGCCAAAGATAACCAGAGTGAGACATGCAATTTTCTGCTCTTTCCGTAACAAATTAAAAGAATAACAAGAGATGTTTGTAAAACATGTATGCCCCCCGACTTGCAGCCTTTGTTCATCACAGAAGTGTACTGTTTCTGAAAAATCTAAGCTGAGACATGTTAACCATTACCTTGATAGGAGTTGTCTTCTCTGCAAGAGCATTCTTCCTATCAAATTTGACGACTCGACCCAAGTATTCAGTAATTATCACTATGTAATAGGTCATCTACTCAAACTGACCATTGTACCTATATAGTTTGAGGACCATGTACATGTACCAATGGTTCATCCGTTATTAAGAGGAAATGTGTTCTTTTTACAAGCCTCTGTGACCTTGACCTTTGATCTCTTGATCTCAAATTCGATAGGGGTCTTCCTTCCCTCAAGACTAACCAGCATATTAAATTATATGATCCTAGCTTAAAGCATTTTCTAGATATTGTGTGGAAATGGTTTTCATGTTACAAGCCCCTGCGACCTTGACCTCTGACTGGATGACCTCAAAATCGATAGGCTTCTTCCTTTCCTACCGAGTAACCAGCATACTAACTTGGATGATCGTAGGTCAAAGCATTCTCTAGATATCCTGCGGAAACAAAATGGTCTACGGAGAAAACAGTTTTCATGTTACAAGCCCCTGTGACCTTGACCTCAAAATTGATAGGCGTCTTCCTTTCCTCCGGAGTAACCATCATACCAACTTGGATGATCGTAGGTCAAAGCGTATTCTACATATGATGCGGAAATGAAATGGTCTACAGCGCAAACAGTTTTCATGTTACAAGCCTCTGTCACCTTGACCTTTGACCTGTTGACCTCAAAATTGATAGGCGTCTTCGTTTCCTCCCAAGTAACCAGCATACCAACTTAAATGATCGTAGGTCAAAGCATTCTCTAGATATCATGCGGAAACGTATTTCATGTTACAAGCCCCTGTGACCTTGTCCTTTGACCTGTTGACCTCAAAATCAATAGGTGTCTTCCTTTCCTTCCAAGTAACCAGCATACCAACTTAAATGATTGTAGGTCAAAGCGTTCTCTAGATATCATGCGGAAACGAAATGGTCTAGCGGCAGACCGACCAACTGACCGACGTACAGGTGCAAAGCAATATAGCCCCACTTCTTCGAAGGGGGGCATAATTATGCAAATCATTTTTCATGGCAATGCTATTTTTCTTTTTGTATATATCATAGTAACACAATAAAATTATTTAATGTTTAACAAACTACATTTTTGTGATGCTTTCAAATTTACATGCATACATAAATACACTGTCAGTTTTTCATTGTAAACCAACTTACATTAACTTTTACAATGTTGAACATTTAAGGCAATGCTTTGCAATATATATGTATAACACAATGCCATTATCTGACTGTAAACAAACTAACATTAACTTACTTAATATTCAAAATGTAAGATTTTGGCAATGCTTTCCAATATACGCTGTACATGTATATACAAATACAACATAATTATTTTATAGTAAACTAGTATTAAAGCAGCTGTCCAGAAATATGTTAATAAAAATAAAACTTTGCAAAAATCATTTCAAATGAACAATTACCGATCAAAATACAAAAAACTGTATTGAAATCGGCAAAATAATAATGTTTTGGTAACTTTTTATCGTATGTGTATGTGACAGCTGGTGATGTCTCATAAGCATGTACATTGATGCATATTCCTTTTGTACCAAGCGTGTTTGAATACAGATATTATAAAATGCCTTTCGTAAATAAGAAACAGTTTTAAGTCGAATAAATGTCATTAATGTTCATTAGAACTAATGCCAATTTAAGGTGTATTTAATTATATTCTGTGGACTGCAGCTTTAAGAATTTATTTATTGGCAAACTAGTATACACTCTTCAGTGGGCTCCTCCTTCTTCCTCAGCTTCCTCACTTCCTCCGTCTCTGCCTCCTCCCCTGGGGCCGGTTCACCTTCCTCTCCCTCAGGCATGGGCAGGGTACCGTCATCCGTGTACACAGACATGGGGGCTGTCTCTTCCATCTCTTCTCGCTCGGCATCGTCCACCTTTTGTCGACTCTTCCTCTTAGCTTCTTTTAGCTGCCGGGCTAGGTCGTCTTTGGGAGAAATGACTTCATCTGCGAGCTGAAAAAAAGAACCATTCAAATCCACTGTTAAATGTTTCCTGTGGTTAAGACCTAATGAGAATGTGGATACAGTGGGACCAGTACTTTGTGTCCTGGAGCAAATTGTCAGGAGCATGCATCGTCTAGAGATCCAAACCAAATGACTTCAACAGCCACAATTAAAAATGAAGCATTCTATTTAGCGTTAAATGTTTTATGTCGAACATTTATGTCGATTTAAACAAATCAATTTCTTAAACCTTTTGAATTTAACTGACTTAATTGGATAGACTGGATAGACATTTTTCTGCGGAAATAATTCCTTACTTTATTACTAGATTATTATTTTGTTTTTATTTAGCCTAAGTAAAATAACATAAATGTGTTGACATTGACATTATCCACTTTCTTGGTGTCTAACATACAGTAACAGTATATGAGTGTTTTAGCTTTGATGTCTTACATAGATGAGCTTTTTAGCCAAGAAATTAGATTCAATTTGAAAGAGTAAAGAAAAGAAAATTTCAAAAACAGCTATACCTCCTTTTTCTTCTTCCTTCTCTTCGTCTTCAGTGTCTTCACTAAGGCATCTGCCTCGGCTGCCTCCATCTGAATGTCAAAGAAGGCAGGACATAAAATAAACTTTCAAACAAACTTGTGAAAGTTCACATCTAAAATGTATCATTTCATGTACATAAAGGTCATTTCATGTTGTTACAGCCAAAGAAGTTTGTATTACATTTCGAGAGTTGAGCGTAAAACTATTGCATCTTATATAGAAATATTAAGCAAATGTAATAGTTTCACACTCAATCCTAGCTTTATCTTTTTGGGGGGAGCAATCCATTTACATTCTACCGGCTTATAAAAGTGCTGTATAGTGCCAAGGACTGGATGATGAGTTGAGTATCCTTTCATTTTGTTAAAATAGTAATGGTAGTTAATGCTTTATACCTCCATAGTCATAATAAAAATGGGTTGAATACTTGATGAGCATACACAAAACAAATAAAATATGGAAGACAAAAACAACACACAAATTTATAAACGACTACCTCTGGAGATGAATCTGTTCCAGTCATCTCTGGCAAGTCTCCCTCCTGAAATATCAAAACAAACGTTTTATAGAGAGTTCAAATAAAGAAATTTTTTGAAACAAGTTAACTGTAACCTTAGTTCAATTATTAAATGTAAACCAATCAATCAGTGAAGTTTGGTTCAATCTATAAACATAAACAAACGACCAGTTCATACATTAAAACAGCTTTAGTACTTTTTATATTGCCTGATACCAGAATACCTTTTATTTTTCTTCTTTTCCAAAATATATATATAAAATATGCTGCTTTTTTCAAATAATTTTTAAAATTTTAGTAGCCAATAGCTAATCTGCCAAATGGTAGGCACTAACATAGTGAGTGTCTCCTGCATAAGGACACATTCCCTATCCCCAGAAGTGTTTTCCCCCATTGCTATGAAAAAAAAATCAAAGATCTGTAGGCAGTAGTGACACAAACCCAAATTCATAATAAAATTTAAGTTTATGTTGAAAATCATGACATAAATTGCATATTAATTTTATGGACAGGAATCATTACAATAAATGTGCCGATAGTTTAAATAATGAATGAATTAAATTGCATTTATGTTTGCCAAACAGCAAGATTTCATGATATAAACATTCCCAATGATGGCAATTTCATGGGTACTGAACAGATTCCCAAAGCTATGAAAAAAAGTCTGCAAATGAGTCATATACCATGGATGGATTTGATATGCCCTCTTCCTCATCGCCACTTTGGAGCAACCGCTCATCCTTCTTCCTTCGTGCATTACTAAAAGTATAGTTGCAGATATAAAGACAAAATCTCAAATCAAAGCAATGATGCATGGCTGCATTCACTGAAACACTCACGTTGTTTATCTTATGGATAACCAGGAATAAAAGAGGAAGTGTCACAGGATGAACTGCCCAACTACCAAAACATAGTGTTATTTATTTATATGCAGTTTGGCCAAGCAAGACCAGTCTTTACATTAGTTTTTCCCAGGCACTTGCCAAATCGAACAGACTCTAAACACTTTGCCCAAATCCATTTTAACTTGCCCGAACGGGTTTGATTTTTTATTCTAATGATGATTGATGAATTGACCTTGTTCATCACCAGCAGCTTCACTGAAAGGGACCACCAGGTTATTTTCGTATAATATAGTATCAGTTCCAACAATGTTAACTTGCAATGTCGGGCTTCTGTTTCAAGCAGGGCCTATATAAAACCAAGAACCTGAGCAAGCCTGGTTAAAAATTTAACAGGGTAGGGCTTAAGGACTTGTGTTAAACGTATATGTGACACTCTGTCATGAAATGGGACATTTAGCCAGTGGGATAATGCATCTTTCACCAGATAAACAGTAATACGGCAGATATAAGCAAATTAAAAATAATTATGTGAAATAACAATATAAGATTAGGAAGCACAACCGATAAAGTAGCATCTATGATGAATATATATAAATATGTCACGTACATGAAACTATACTGGTTGGCGAGTAGTATCCGTGAACTAGCAGTATCCGTGATTTGAATATTAAAAGGTGTAAAAGCTCACCAGCATTGAATGTTGAGTTTACACACATCACCTAGCAACTGTTCCAAACGCAGAATAAGTTGAAATCTCCAAAACTTCATATTTTTCAAAATATTTACTTTTTTGTTTAAAAAATCTCAAAACAACTTAACTCCTCGCTGGGACTTCACGTGCACGTCTTTGCGCATGCGCATTAATCTATAATTGGACCCCTATTTTTATCTTGTACTTCCCTATTTTCGGTTTACCAAGGGTGATCGCTAGGTTATTCATATAAAGCAGCAATTTTATTCAATTTTATTTCATTTATTCAACACGCATTCTTCGAGAAATAAATTTTCTTTAAAAAATCAAGAATTGCAGTCGCAAAATGTTTACTCAAAGAAAATATTAACAAAGAATTGCAATTTTAAAATGTTTACTAAATTATACGGCTAGTTTCCGGACGATTTTGACAAAATTTCAATGCAGGGGAAGCGTCTACTTTGATAATAACAAAGTTATCTCCCGTTTACAATCAGCAAATTTTTAAGGGGCGCCAAAGGGGTAATCAAAAGCCCATTTTTCGGCATCCACTTATGTTTGTAGTCGCATTATCACCGTTAATCTGGAATAGAATTTAATAATATTACATCATTATGATGTAGGTAATATAATGTAGAATAATACAGAGTGATTCAAATCTTGAAGTTTGTAGCACAAAAATCACATTTTCAATTGAAAGGAAAAATCACGGATACTACTAGTTTTATTGCGTCAAGTAACGCTTATTGACTACCCCTTTGGAGCCCCTTATATGGAAAAATCCATATGATGTCATGACAAGATATTTACATCCTTGTAAACAGGAGCCCAACTTTGTACTGCAACAAGCTTTTCATTAAAAGTATTACTTACGCGATTGAAAATAAAGAAATACTACTAAAAAATCACGAATACTACTCGCCAACCAGTAAAAATGAGGCTAGGAAATCATATAAAACACGAAATGTCTTTAAAAAAGACAATCGGCGTTGACATTAATATTGAGATACGATTTTTACCCTAAACATAATACAAGATGGCCAAGATGATCGGTTACATGGCTTCTCTGACCCCAGAATTTTCGGTCCCAACCTATATAAGAAGGCTTCTCGGACTCCAGCTATTTCGGACACCATACGACAACTCGTATCCCCAAATTAATTTGTGCGTATCCCCAAATTAATTTGTGATTCTTTCAATAATTATTAATATTTGTACCGTGAATAAAAGATCATACCGCCGCATGTTTTCAACAGTGATACATAAATAACCTAAATAATTAACGTTAACATCATTATTATATAAATTTGTCAGCCGAATATAACACATTAACAATGTACGAAAATAATTGCGGGAATGATTGAAAAGTATTTAGTGTCAGACGCGTATAGTTATTATTAAGTAATATGCCCTACCTTCATCTTGGAAGTTATCTATGCATAATACATACAAATTTCGAAGTCAATTAATCATTTATACTGTTTATCCTCAGGAAAAGCAATCTTCAGAAAACATTCAGCCTATTTGAAATAATGATGACTTCCATTTTTTATAACACAAATATTACAGTAGACTATGGTGAATTAAAATAATATTTGGTAGGAATATGATGTATCAAGGGTTTCTGTGTATAAATGGCATTGCAAATAATGTATTAATGCTACACAAATGAAGTAAAAGTAGCATGAATATCATTTCGACGTATTCCGGCAAGACTTATTTCACATGTTATTTATTGAAATGTATCTTTTTATAGATTGTTTAACATCTACTGGAGAAGTTGATAGAAATGTACAATTCTTATTGTTTTTTTATAGAACACAACGCAATTCAATTTCAAATTAACATGCACAGTATGTTTATAAACATAAATTCCTCAATTATTGAAATATTCGCTCTTATGTTTCTCTGTACGCTAATTGATGCATGTATATTATAACAGCTATACACCAGCAGCTCAACGCGCGCTATTTTTAGAATGATCGTGTGTTGAACTCGCTATCTAGAATCGATTGTTATTAACAGGGCGAGCCGCTAGGCTAAACAAAATAGTGGATTTATGCTGGGAATTAATATAATATTCTCTTCATGACATACAATAAGAAAATACGTTCATACTTATGCTCAGTTCTAGAGTATATGTTGAAGATATGTTTATAACTTCATTTTAACCGCTTATGTAAACAATTATGTAAACTTTTAATCCCCAAAAGTATGCAACAGCTATTGGTATACGTTAAACCATTGTTTGAAGTTTGCATTCCCTAGAATTAGAAAATTTGCCCAATTCTATTGGCATTCAATTTTCCCGCTGCATAATTATCGCAAGAAAATCTGGGTCAATAGTGATCTTAGACAGCTATGCCGAAAAAGGCAAATTCTGTAACTGTCTAACCTCATCTTGAATAGTCCAAAATTCTTTCTAGGCAAGCGTTCTTGACAACTGCAAATGTTTCAGTAAATGTTAACACATCTACTATGTGTAACAAAATTAAATTTCTGTGCTATACACTGTTATACACAGTCAGTGAAAGCATTGTTTTAAAACCAAATATATCTCTTGAAATATCAGTTTGTTTAGAAAATTTCAAGATTAAACTTGACGCGAGCAATGGCGGAGAGAGATCCTGATAGACGCTTGCATTGTAATGCAAATAACAAGGATAAAATATCCAATCGCCTGAGCAACTCAGAAATGTAAAACAGCAAATTATTTGTTTTCATTGTGAGAGTATTTGACACGTGGTTATCGTTCTTGTTGACGTGAAAGAAGATAAGACAATGTCAACTTTACTGAAACTGTTTTCTCCGCACACGTTAAGAAGTCTGCAAAATTTGCACGTTGCAGGATCTTCTTATGTGGTATGAAAATGTTTTTCTTTCACTGAAACGACTGACACTTCTGCATATTGAAAAAATATTCGAAACTATCTTGTCATGTTTTCTAGGTCATTGTGATATACAATGTCAGTTTTTTACTTAAAAACACCAGTTGGATATTAATTTGAAGAAAATATATTAATATAAAATTGGAGCAACTGATGCCTGTTATTTATTTATGAGACATTAATATAATGACTTACAATATTTTACAGATTGATACTTATTTTTATGCGCAACCTAACTGTTGATGCAATAATATATTATTGCTTCTTATATCATATTTTGCCATACAAATATTTCTCTCATCAAACCCTCTGTTTTTCAGGTATCATGCAAGTTCAGTACATCCAACAGACTTCTGTCCACGACGCACTACAAGACAGCACTGGAGGCGGTAGAGGACATCCCAAGTGACTCGAAACTGCTCGTGGGAGGTAAGCACTGTGGTGGTAGTTACAGTCTCCTAATTAACCCACTTGCCTGAAGCATTGTAGACAAGTACAAATCTATCTGTGCAACTGCAAGTCGAAATGTGTCTGCTTAAAAGGGCAAGGTACCAGAAGGATGAACATTAGGAAAGAAAAAAAAACATGCATTTAAGAAATGAATATTTTTGTCCAGGAATGTTGTCCTAAGTAAATAATAATCACCCGAGTTTCATTTCAAAGGACACTTTACCATCATCACTATCATTTAGATTGATGAGGTAAATTAATCTCTAGATGTTTTTTTGTTGTTGTTGAATTTGTATGGCTTGTGCCGGAATGGGCAAGTCCTTCCAAAAATATAGTGTGTTTGTATTGGGTATTATTTTTTAAAAGGGTGGAGATGTTAAAATAGGAAATACACTGTATATCTTTTGTTCTAGGTTTTGGACTGTGTGGCATACCAGAGAATCTCATTGGGGCATTGCTGGAGACGAAGCCCACAGGTCTCACAATCGTCAGCAATAATGCTGGTGTAGACGATTTCGGGTTGGGGCTTCTACTTAAACAGAAACAGGTATCGTAATTGCTCCCCATGCACATACTGTGTTGTACAGGGAATGATGGGGTACTGTATCCAGGTTCTGTTTTTGCATGCACCATTGCTGCCATAATGGCTTGGGAAAAAAGAGATTGTTAAGTTCCATTCATTATTTAAGATCTTTACATCTTTATATCTTACATCTATAATGTTCAAGACACCTAAAGGGATAGTTTGTCAAGAGGGATTGGTTTTTATCTCAACTATTCACCAAATAGTTTGAGCTATACTACTCACCCATTCGTCGGTGTCACCATCGGCGTAACCGTAGGCGTCAGCATAATGCTCTGCAACAAATTTGCGTGCAACAAATCCATATTTCTGTAACTACTTCAGATATTCAATTGAAACTTCGCAAATGTCTTCAGGGCCATTATGTGAGGTCACTGACCAAGGCCCATAACTCTGACCTGCAATTTAGGAGAATAATGCCTCTTTTTGTACTTATAAAATCAGGTTAAAATTTGCTCGCAACAACTCCATATATCTATAGCTACTACAGATAGTCAATTGAAACTTCACACATGCCTTCAGGGTCATTATATAAGGTCACTGACCATGGCCCATAACTCTGACCTGCAATTTAGCTGAATTATGCCCCATTTTGTACTTACAAATTTCAGGTTAAGTTTTGCATGCAAGAAGTATATATCTCTGTAATTACTACAGATATTAAATTAAAACTTACCACATGTATTCAGGGTCATTATAAAAGATCACTGACCAAGGCCCATAACTCTGACCTGCAATTTAGCTGAATTATGCCCCGTTTTGTACTTACAAATTTCAGGTCAAGTTTTGCATACAAGAAGTATATATCTCTGTAATTACTACAGATATTCAATTAAAACTTCTCACATGTAATCAGGGTCATTATATAAGTTCACTGGCCAAGGCCCATAGCTGTGACCAGCCTTTAAGCAGAATTATGTCCCTTTTTTGTACTGACAAAGGCCAAACTCTGACAAAGGGGTTTGAATAGTCGAGCGCGCTATCCTGAGGCAGCTCTTGTTAGTATGTTTATTTACTATGACTATCTAAGATCAACTGATTACAATACAATGCACAACATACACAATATAACATACATCTCATTTGCCTAGCCTGGATTTAGGTGGGGCTTATCAGATAGCGCGTACGCCTAAAACCTGTTTTTAACTTCCTTCATGTGCAGCAAATTCATGAATAGAAGCAAACCTTTTTATCAGTGAAATTAATTTATTCAGTCTCGTCCTCCATGCTTCTTTTGTCTCTATACTTTGTCCTGGTACCAGATCTTTCTGTTTTGGGATGTTCACCTAGCGCTTTGAAGTTGCCGAGCAACTACTTGCTGGCATGTTTGCTTTTTCCATTTTTTTTTGGGAGACTGAGTGAAGGATTTTTTTTATTCTGTACATAGTTTTTATTTTTATCGGTGTTTAACAAATATGATTCAATAACTTCCATGTAAAAATTTAATCATTAAATTTTGTATTCTGTCATTTAAATTAAATGTAAGTAAAGAAAGTGTTAAAGATAAAATGTGGTGGTGATTTCAGATCAAAAGAATGATATCGTCTTATGTCGGTGAGAATGCAGAGTTTGAGCGGCAGTATCTAAGTGGCGAACTTGAGGTCGAGCTGACCCCGCAGGTGAGAAAACGTGTTTGCAGTCTTCGTTGTCTGAAACTGATGCAAGGAGCATTTGTATTGAACCTGTTTTTGTTTCCTGAGTGGAATATAGAGTATTTCCTATACTTTTACTTTGTCATTTTTACTTCGTCATTTAACTGACTTAATTTGATTACAACAATTTTCGACTTATTTTCCCTTACACTGACTATAGCATTTGTTCAGATGTCTCCAGGTGTTGCATTGTTGATTGAGTACATGTATAATTGTTGTTAATATAAAAGTTTCCAATGCTTACTAAACAGCATTTCCTTTCAGTCTATTTATTTCCTTAAATGGGAAAAGATTGCTCTACTGTGTCCAAACGGAGCAGATCATTTCCTTCAGCCTTTACTTGTCACCACAATTATATGGTCGCCTAACTCTAAGTCAGTAAGGTATTTGTAATCACAACTTCATTGTTGTAAAAATGCTTTGAACTATTGTTTGGATTAAATCCGTGTACCATATGGTGCAGCTCAAGCAGATGAAATATTGTACCTGACGCCATGGAATCAGAATGTACAGTTCACATTATTACTTGGCGTATCTAAGTGTTATTGTAGCTGATGCCAGCCACATAATTTTTGAATCACTCCAAGTCGGTGTAGAACGGAAAGCTGATACTGAGTGACGCAGAGTAAATACTCAAGCAACTATTGCACAGCACACTGGTCTACTCCTCATCAACTAACCTCTGACTCGAATGCTTAAACTCTGCAACTTGCGAAATGTGTTTGCGTGAGCCATATTGTATGACCAGTCTTGAAATATTGTTTTATCGCAAATTTACTCCAATCACTCATTGCTTAAGCCACGGTTTTTTCTTCAGGGAACCCTAGCTGAACGTATCCGAGCAGGCGGAGCAGGAATACCAGCGTTTTTCACACCGACTGGATACGGCACGCTGATACATGAGGGTGGGGCTCCAATCAAGTACAGTCCAGATGGGGGAATAGCTGTTGCTAGTGAAATGAGAGAGGTATTGTAATATACAAGATCCTTACTATAATGTACAGTCCAGATGGGGGAATAGCTATTGCTAGTGAAATGAGAGAGGTATTGTAATATACAAGATCCTTACTGTCATGTACAGTCCAGATGGGAGAATAGCTATTGCTAGTGAAATGAGATAGGTATGAAGAATAGCTATTGCTAGTGCAATGAGAGAGATATTTTGATATTCAATGGCCTTACTATCTAGTACAGTCCAGATGGGGGAATAGCTATTGCTAGTGAAATGAGAGTGATATTGTGATATTCAATGGCCTTAGGGCAACCTTAACAAATGTTTTGTTTTCCATTGCCTACCCAAGGCTGCTGGTAATGAGCAGGTAGGTAGGCTTTTTTTTTTCAGAGCAAATTTATGACTGATCCATTTAGCGTCAAAATATAACATATAACACAGACATTGCTTTAAATAATATAATCAAGTGTCTGTTGATATAACAAGAGCTTGCTAGCAATCATCTTTAATATTAGACAATGAATGCTGACAAACTGCCCGTTGTTTTCACAAGTTTGATAAAACATTTTTAGAATTACATTTTGATATGGCCTATTATTAATTAATATTATTTATAAACCCAATGGAAAACGACGGAAATGAAAGAAGCGCGAACTTTTATTTAACCCAAAGAAAATATAGAACATTCTGAATTAAAAAAAAACTGGTTTTATTTAAAAAGAAAAAAACATTTGAGTAGGGGCCTTTTCGTCAGATAGGTAGACAATGGCAAACAAGGTTAATTTTAATTTTGGCCTTACTATCACCTACAGTCCAGATGGGAGAATAGCTAGTCCAGATGGGAGATTAGCTATTGCTAGTGAAATGAGAGAGATATTGTGATATTCAATGGCCTTACTATCAAGTACAGTTCATATGGGAGAATAGTTATTGCTAGTGAACTGAGGTAATATTATGTACAAGACCCTTACAGTCAAGTACACTCCAGATGGAGGCAGAGCTAAATTGCTAGTGAAATGAGAGAGGTATATACATGTACAAGAACATTACAATTAAAGGGATGATTTATATGAGACACAACAGCAGTCTTCACGCAAATTTTTTCAAAGCACTTGCCAGTTCGGGCAAGCTTGTTAGCAAAACCTCTTGCCCGAAATCTGTTTGACTTGTCCAAACTATTTAACTTCAAATAGTACTCTAGAGCAATATCAGAAAATGTTGTTTTCTGTAATTTTATTTATTTATGTTTTATTTCTATATACATGTGTGTCATCTTGTTTTTGTTGTTCTCCTCAAAATACATAAGGTTGGATCATACTATTTTGTGCATAATGCGTCACAATGTGATTAAAAAGATAAATAGGGAAATATATATGGTCCAAAAAGGTACATGGCTCTACTAATAAGGAGCAGTGTGGAAAGCTGGATCAATTTGTTGATATTTTCTAATAAATTGGTTACTCACTTAAATGCTTCTAATTAAGGTTTTTAAACAAAGTATATTTATTAAGTATTTGCAAAATAAATTGTATTTCAAAAGATATTCAACATTTCTGTGTTACCCAACCCAGAGGGGAAGCAGAGCGAATATAAAACGGATCAGGTTGCAGCAATCAGCTATTTCATTCTTGGACTTTCCCTTATTAAACTGCATGCTACATTTGACGAAAGTAGTTCCAAAATGATTCCTACCAAAAAGCAGTTTTTAAATGAAGTTTCACTTTGAAACAGCATGCGTTTTTAAAAAATTTCTATTCAAAATAGAGCTACAATACTTATTTATATATTTGTTAATTACCGACAACAATGCAAATATATGCAAACTTCAATATCAGACAAACTGGCACGTACTACAAAATTGCCCTTTCAACTAAAGAAGTCTTCTTATCTAGCTTTAAACAAAGAAGCGTTAAGTCGACTGCGATCAATTGTCTATATATTTCAATAAGCTTCTACACAATAATAAACACCACACAGCATGATGACGTCATATGTTTATGTGTAAATACTAGATTCCAAAAATACAAGGGGTTTTGTATGTTTTTTTTTTTTTTTGAAGAAAAACACCCTAAAATGCTATTTTGAATGAATTTTCTGTGTCCACACAATATATAAAGCCTATGAAAACACTTGCCCGATCGGACAAGCATTTGGCATTTTCTGCTAGCCTGAAATCAAATGTACTTGTCCCGAGCATCGGGCAAGCCAGTTACGACGAAGACTGCAACAGGGACTGAGTTTTTAGTACGTTTATTCCCTGTCACTGTCTAAGACTTAAAAAGCAAAATGCAGTGCAGGTGACCATTGTACTAATTACTAATATTGACCAGGCACTCATGAACTCCATTTGAATAAATTCATACTTTGATTATTTCATAAGTTTATGCTCGTTGTTGTTTGTGCAGGTGTTTTACACGTTAGTTGATAACTATACTGTCATTGAAATATTCTTACAGCAATTAAACATGATTAAATACGATTAAAACTATATTATCATTGAGATTTAACTAATATATTCATTGGTATTGATTATATTATATATGTATGCATAACGGTCATTGTCACATTATTTTTTTCTGAGCTATAACTGTATATATGGTATTTACTAGCAGCTGTACTTCTTTATGATATATTTGGTTGTTATTTACTTACAACATTAAATTATGGGGTCTGGATGGATTATCAGATAAGCAGGCGAAACAATGTCCATCAGGAGATGATGCGCGGAAGAACCTGGCCTGTAGTTTTAAGGCCAAGGTCACATTTAAAGGTTTTACCCAAGAACCATAACACTGGTGTGTCAGATACATATATTTTTGTGTTATATTTTATTGGTATTGACAAGCAGCTATACTTGGTTTTTTTTTTTCTAGTTTTTTTTTTTATCTTGGGATTTTTCTTCATTTTTAACAGTATTTCAGTCATATCACGGCGGTCAGTTAACCTACTCGCACTTCCTGGGCAAGCCTAGCTGATCTAAGCTGGTTACCAGTACTAAGTGCACATACTTAAGAGTACAATTTAAAGAGTGCAATTGTGGCGCGTAGTGGGAAAACCGGACTTAATGCATGTGCGTAAAGTGTCATCCCGGATTAGCCTGTGCGGACTGCACAGGCTAATCCGGGACGACACTTTACGCACATGCATTAAGTCCGGTTTTCCCATGACGCGCCTCAATTTACGTTTTACTGCCGGTGTTAAAGTATATTTTGCACTCAAGATTGACTGTATGTTTTTTAGTGTAGAAAAAAAAATAAACGCATGATTCATTATTCCATTCATTGGTTGTCCATCGGACAACTAAAATAGCTAATACTAGTTGTCCAATCAATATTTTGGTTGTCACGGACAACCGCTAATTTCGAAGACTGCTGGTGAAACTATTTCAAAATAACTGGTATTTTTGTGGATTATTTTAAGTCTGGCGACTAATGATACTTTGTTAGCGCAAACGAAGCTTCCTTGCTTAGCTTTGGTACACTCACTTCTCATCTAGATAACTGGGTTTGAGTTTTATATTAGCATATTTGAGTTCAATAAGGCCAAAAAAAAACTAAAGATGTTTGTAAAACATTTAACTTGCAGCCAAGTTGTGAATATGTGCAATTGTTAAGAAATTGTTTTTAATATGCAATCCCAAGCGAGGTCTCTATATATGGTATCTATGTATGAAGTTTCATTAAAATATCCTGATGCGTTCTCAAGTTAATGAGCGAAAACAGTTTTTCTATTTTTAGTAATGGTGACCTTGACCCCACCCACCCCATATGCAATCCCAAGCAAGGTCTCGATATAAGGTATCTATTTATGAAGTTTCATTAAAATTACTCAATGCTTGTCAAGTTATTGAGCAAAAACCGTTTTTCTATTTTTTAGTAACGGTTACCTTGACCTTGACCCCACCCACCACAAATGCAATCCCAAGAGAGGCCTCAATATAAGATATTTATGTATTCAGTTTCATTAAAATATCTTGATACGTTCTCAAGTTATTAAGCGGAAACCATTTTTGTATTTTTAGTAACTGGCACCTTGACCTTGACCACACCAACCCCATATGCAATCTCAAGCAAGGCTTCAATATAAGGTATATATGTATGAAGTTTCATTACATAATCTCGATGCGTTCTCAAGTTATTGAGCAGAATCCGTTTTTCTATTTTTAGTTATGGTGACCTTGATCTTGACCCCACCCACCCCATATGCAATCCCAAGCGAGGTCTCAATATATGGTATCTACTTATGAAGTTTCATTAAAATATCTTGATGGATTCTATTATTTATTGTTATTCAATTAGTTATTGAGCGGAAACCGTTTTTATATCTTTAGTAATGGTAACCTTGACCCCACCCACCCCATATGCAATTCCAACCAGGGTCTCGATATAAGGTATATATGTAGGAAGTTTCATTTAAATATCTCTATGCGTTCTCAAGTTATTGAGCGGAGACCATTTTCAATTTTTAGTAACGGTGACCTTGACCCTGACCCCACTCACCCCATATGCAATCCCAAGTGAGGTCTCAATATAAGGTATCTATGTATGAAGTTTCATTAAAATAACTCGATGCGTTCTCAAATTATTGAGCGGAAACCGTTTTTTATTTTTAGTAACCTTGACCTTGACCACACCCATCCCATATGCAATCCCAAGCGAGGTCTAGATATAAGGTATCTATGTATAAAGTTTCATTAAAATATCTCAATGCGTTCTCAAGTTATTGAGCAGAAACTGTTTTTCTATTTTTAGCAACAGTAACCTTGACCTTTGACCTGTTGACCTCAAAATGAATAGACTTCTTCCTTTTCTCCCAAGTAACCAGAATACCAACTTAAATGATCATGGGTCAAAGCGTTCTCTAGATATCATGCGGAAACGAAATGGTCTACGGACAGACCGACCAACCAACGGACAGGTGCAAAGCAATATACCCACATTTCTTCGAAGGGGGGCATAGTAAATTGTGTCTTTTGAGCAATGGTCTCAAAAAGGTTAGGTAGGGTCAAGATTGAGGGGTTTTTTTTACTCTTTTTATAGATACATTTCGTTCAAAATCTTATAATTATATAAGAAATTATTGTTGAAAATTATATAAATTCTGAATAATACGGATTTTACCGAAAACAATCGTCACTTAAAACTTAAGGGTTGGGAGGCTTCGCTAGGAAGGGTCGGGTTGCCCAAAACACAAATATTTTTTGTTTTTTATTTATTGGTCCAGTTGATATCTTGCTGGGTACTCAAGTTGCCACAGTGCATACCAATTTCAACAAGAGTGCCTTGATGAGCATAATATTATACGGTTTACCTGGTTCAATTAAATCTAAAAGCTTTAAATTACCTGTAAATTGCAGCTGAAGTTAAAAATGCAAAAAAAGTTAGGGTGAGGTGACCATACCCAGCACATTCAAACAAACAAGAGCTGTCTCAGGACAGCGCGCTGGACAATTCAACTGCTTTGTCAGAGTTAATGGCCTTCATCACTACAAAAGGGGAATAATTTTGCTAAAATGCTGGTCATATTTACGTGCCTTGGCCAGTTTAATTGAATATCTGTAGCAGATATACAGATATTAAGTTGTTGCACACAAACTTTAAGCTGAAGTACAAAAAGGGGCGTTATTCTGCTCAATTGCTGGTCAGAGTTATGGGCCTTGCTCAGTGACCTTACATAATAACCCCAATGACATATGTGAAGTTTCAATTGAATATCTGTAGTAGTTACATAGATATGTACTTGTTTCACGCAAACCTTAACCTGAATTTTCTCGTGCACGCAAACCTTAAAGTACAAAAACGGGCATAATTCTGCTAAAATGCTGGTCACAATTATGGGTCTTGGCCAGTGACCTGATATAATGACCCTGAAGCAGGTGTGAATTGAATATCTGTTGTAGAAATAGAGATATGGAGTTGTTGTATGCAAATCTTAACCTGATTTTCCAAGTACAAAAAAGGGCATAATTCTACAGGTCATGGTTATGGGCCTTGGTCAGTAACCTCTTATAATGACCCAGAAGACATGTGTGAAGTTTCAATTGAATATCTATAGTAGTTACAGAGATATGGACTTCTTGCAAGCAAACCTTAACCAGAGCATTATGCTGATGCTTACAAATGGGTGAGTACTGTAGCTCTAACTATTCGGTGAATAGTCAAGCTAAAAACTAAATTTAATTTTAAACTTAACCTTATAATAATTACACTTCTATTTCCTTTTAACAAGCATTTACATAATATTTTAAAAATAAAGTATTAAACTACATGTAAAAAGGAATGGAATGTTTGCAACGAATTTAGTTTGTTCAGTTCACTTAACATCAACATTAAACATACTGTGAACATATAGAACACTTTCTAATTCTTTGTAAAATCATTGAAAATAGCACAAATAGATTTGTACAAGAACAGTTATTCCAGACAATTGTTAAAAGAGAAAAATACATGCTGTGCCTACCATACAAGACGTCACATGTTTTTACAATTAATGTTTGTATTTTACAAACAACATCAATTAATGATTTTGAGGTGTGTCGTTGGAACGGGCGTAATGCACGTGTGTTAGGGGTGTCACAATATTAGAAATCCATATTGCAATATATTGCGATATTTTTCAATATATTGCGATATTGTGATATATTGCGGCCTTTGTATTTTTGTATTCAATAAACTTAAGACAGTTAAAATCACTATGGGCTGCGCAATATTTTATTGGATGTTTTTTTTAACTTTTTATTAACACTGATCTTGATGTTAAGCGCAACAATAGCAACATATAAACAGCAGATAGAAAAGCAAAACAATTAAGAGCAATACTCTCAAACCGTCTGTCATTGCTGTTCACTGTATTTATAATATTACATTCAGAGTGATTTTTTATATGTACAGGTACTCTATTCATGATGTATATTTGTTTTGTACATAAACTATGTATGTATTACACTCTTAATTTTAACTGGAAACAATGTCAATTTTAATGTATTATTACGCATAAACTTTTAATAGGAAACATGTATACCAAACATAAATGGAATATTACTGGTCGCAAGTACAAGTCTATAATGGTTGCGCTTTTGACCTTCACCCCTACAAAATCAGCTTTACAAAATTATACTGACTTTCAACTGTTTATCACTGACAATAAGCATGTTTTAATTCAGTCAAAAGTTTTGCAATCAACGTAATAATAACAAGAAATAGTACAAAACTGTAAAACGACCAAATAAATAATGCAACATATCGGTATGAACATTCATATTGCAATATTTTATTGCATAATCAAATATTGCAATAAAACAATATACAGGTATATTGTGACACCCCTAATGTGCGTTGTATCGTCCCCGATTAGCATGTGCAGTCCGCACAGGCTAATCCGGGACAGCACTTACCACCTACAGTGGATTTATGTTTACAAGAGACTTCCTTGAAACAGAAAATACCATACAAGCGGAAAGTGCCTTCCCGGATTAGCCTGTGCACACTGCACAGGATAATCAGAGACGACACTTTAAGCACATGCATTAAGCCCAGTTTTCCAATGACACGCCGCAAATAATTTAATATTACTTGCACATAATAAATGTTAGCATAACCAGTAGCCAGAATAGCCAAAGACTTTAGATTTTTAAACATATTTGAAAAAAAGGTTATGTTTTCACCTTTTCTGATAAAAATATTTCAAAATGACTGGTGTTTTGCAAAATTGAATATTTGGCTACTAAGATTTATTTCTTAGCGTCAACCTAGATAATAAATTTATGCTGCAATTTTAGGAGTAAAGAAGTGTGAATGAACTACAGATGAATTGGCAACAATAACAAACTGAACATAGCCATTAGTAACCATCAGCAATTAATAGCTGAAACCTCAAACATTGTGCGTTGGAACAATTCAAAAAGTTCAACTGGAGTTTTTGTTATTGTTGACCACAACAATAGCAATGATGATGCCAGCTATTACTAGCACAGCAATTAGAATTCCAATGCAGCATATCTTCTTTCTCCGAGCTTTGTCTTGGTAGGTCTTTGCCTCTTGGAGCTGCACCCCTGCAGATTGAACCGTAACTTCAGTTTCCAACACCCGACGTTCGATCGTATCAATGGTTTCCCCTTGCTCCATGATAAGAGCGTTGATTTCCTTAAATAGTGCATTGACTTGGATAACACTGTTCTCTATTTTCTTGATTTCTGCATCTCTTTGTTCATTCTCGCTCAATTCCCATTTCGCTATCTGAGCCTCCATCAGGAAATCGGCACCAAATACTGACGCCTGAACCTGGCTTGGGTCTACGGCTTCGGACGTACTTACATCTCCGCCAACTATTTCCACTTTTTTGTGATGAATTTTCTGCGATTTTTCTATGTAATCCACTTGTGCTGCGCGAAAATCATTCATCGTCCTCGTTACATCCTTGCTTAACCTGTCCAGGTGGGTTTTGATGACACGTTCATGATTAGGGTCCAGATACAGATCACTGACTTCCTGTCTGTAACTCGTAATTTCCTTTTGAATCTGTGTTGATGTGTTGAATACCCTATCTGACGTCTGATCAAGTCGCTTGACCTCACTTTTGTCTATCAGAGGGTTTGAAAGAATATTTCTCTGTAATTTACTCATTTCTTCCACATCATCTCTCATCTTGCGGATCTTGTTGTCTATAAGTGTCACATGATCGAGACATTCAGTAAGCTGCTGTTCAGAACTTAACAAAGGTGTTCCATTTTTCTCCTTTTTCGTTTTCGCTTCAGCATCTTCAGTGCTGCGTGCCGGTAGTTCCGCCAGCCTATCCCGTACCATCTTTCTGGAAGGGTAAAAAGGAGATTTGTATAACAATCAATTGTTTCACTAGATGCAAATTTGAAACATTGTTTCAGAACTCGCTCCCTTACCTCAAAATATTTTACGAGTTAGACACTGTCTTACTGCATGTGTGTCTGGAGTGTGAAATCAGTTGGGCAAGTATGGTCAAGCATATCCCAGGGCATGTACAGAAATGTGAAATTTTGCTACAATTCACTTTATAATGACAGGTGGCAAACAGCATTAATAACATGTACATACTGGTACTCTGCACATAATAAAATTGGTACCTTGGTGGTAGCGTAACCATTTCATTTAATTAAAAAATATCAACGAGACCAACTTTTTAAACAAACAACCTTTTATGGTAATCGTATGGCATTCACTATTATGTATTTATGGTAATCGTATGCCATTCACTATTATGTCAATTCAGTTCACGCCGTAAAACAGATTATCACACCTTTATTGTATATCTGGCTAATCCTGTGACACCTGTTGATAACACTTTATTAAGCAAATCAATAGGACCTATGACAAATTAACATGTTTTGAGAACTGTCTGTTCCGAATGTTGTTATAACAATTCGGATTAGTGCAAATTCTATAGATTGGTTCCTGTATATTTCACGTCAGAGTCAGAAACCAAATATTCCAGTTATAACGGGTACCAGTTAAATAGAAAACAGTCTGTTCCCACCAAAATTGTGTCGGAAGTCAAATATTCAGTTATAATGAATGTGGCTGTAAAGAGGGTCGGCTGTATTCACACACACACTAAGCATTGGCAAATTAGTGTTGCACCAGGATACAAATGTTACTTCAGTATTCTTTATGATACAGTAGTTAATAATGGCTTTATACAGTAGCCTCTTTTCCTGTATATTCGCAATTCAATTGTCTAAAATATAAACAGTGTAGTAGAATGCTTAGACTATAAACAATTACATTAACAATGCGAGCCCTGTTGATTTTAAGTATTCAGCTAGTATTGAGCTAGAAATAGGTTTTCAGCAAAGGTTCCCTATTCTCAAGCAAAATGGTAGATCTAAACACAAAATAAATTATCACTGTGACCAGATTGAGCCAGAATCTCAATTGCCTACAACAGGTTATATTGATCATTATATTTGTTTATGTTATTCAATAACTTTTAACTGGGTTTGGTAACAAATTTTCATCAGGTGTTTAGATTTTTTAACCTGTTTTATATCAACACAACGAAGAACATAATTTGATCATTGACATTGTGTCTGCTTGCAAAAGTTGCATTATTAAATTGCCATAATAACAACATACTTACATGTTATTTTAATTCTATATTTTCACAAGATTAAAACTCTAACCACTCTTAAGTATCCAAGTTCACATTCCTTCAGTAAATCTACATATTTAGCTGTGTAAACGTGGTGTGTGTTAATGTCCTCTTAATCACTAGAGTCATTTATCATTGAGGTCAATACTATTTTTAGCAACAACTGGTCATTTCTAAATTTAGCCTTGGGGTTTCCAGTTTCATTGTGTAAAGCAAACAGAATGGGTTACATTCCACATGTGTTATTAATTAATTCTTGAGGCATTCTTTTTATTTATTGACTAATATACTAGTATTAGTCTTTTAATTATTATTAGTAGTATTATTAGTGTTATTTGTATTATAAATTATATAATAATTATAAAGTATTAAAATAAAAAATCCTGGTCTGGCAGTTGTCAATCTTTTAGACAGTTAACAAAAATGTTACTTCTTCATATATATAATTCCGCTGATATGCTAAATATTCGAATACATAAATATAATATAGTCTTCAACTTATTGAAAATCTGTATTAAAGGTAAAATCACATAATACATGGGTACCTAGGTAACTGTTGGCTACCCGGGTAGTGGCTTGACAGGACCCGATACATGGGCACTCGAGTATTTGTCCCAGCCTTGAGAACAATTACATTGTTGTAATAAGTAAACTTCCGTAATCAGAGAAAACCAATTTGAAAATGGATTTTTCAACTGCGTTTGTTACAAATTTTGTGGGTTATATAAAAATGTACAGCAGATACAACACTTTCACGCTCAACTTCCACAGTGTTGTCTGCCACTGGGCTGTACAGTATTATATAGTAAATTCTTGCAAAATTTCACAAGTCTGTATGTGTGCGTATACATGCCCAAGGCAAGCTGGGCAGCATGGAAAAATTATTTCGCCGCCTTTGGACTCGTATGTAAACATTCTTGTCTTTCCAGTCTCGGCTGTTCAATGGGCGCAACTACATCATGGAGGAGGCTATCACCGGGGACTTTGCCCTCGTCAAGGCCTGGAAGGCAGACAAAGCTGGGAACCTGGTGTTCAGGTTAGTGTCCTGGGCCAATATCCACAAAGTGCCTAAGGACAAACTTAATACAAGTAATATTTATTAAAGGGAAAAACATCCTTATGAAATCAGTTATTTATTAAAATTTGATAAAATACTGGTAATAATTATTTGTTGATTCTTTACCAGATTTAAACCATTTAGCACAAAATAAACTTCAAATTAACCAACCATAGACTTAAAGAAATTTTATGATTCTAAGACATTTACTGAAGTTTGCACTAAGGAGCTTTGTGGATATGGGCCATGAACTTTGAAGTTATAGGTATTTAGATGTGTGGCGGGACTTGATATACTGGTTGTCAGGATTGATAGTCAGTATTGGTTTAGTCAAGGTTTGATGAATTAGCATATTTTTCCTCATTGAGTTCCAGATACAACAGTATTTTATCACAGTCTAGTTAAGGAATGGAGGAAAAACCTTAATGTCCCATGATTTTTCTCTACAGTTGATCCAGTATTCATTTCCTCAATGTTTATAGAAAGAAAACTGCCAGTGCATGTGATTTTGCATTAGTAACATCGTAAGTATTGAAAATTGTGCAAATTCATACACATTTATTCTATTGTCATTACTTAAAAACTAAACAGGATGTGGCCATTCTGTATTTTTGGAGAAAACAAAATAACAATTAAACAGACTTGAACATACAAACTAAAAAAATGGCATGGCCAAAAAGAATTTCGGAAAAAATTGTGTAGATACATGTATACAAACTTTAGATCTACTATTCTTTAAAATAAAGATACCAAATTCTGTTTTCATCTATGAATGTTCTTAGTATTTTTATAAGTTTTTGTCCATTAGTTACTATAATTATAATAAAAACAATGTGTTCCAAATTTTAGAAACCTGACTTCAGTATTTTCAAAATTCTGCATGTTCACATTTAGACTGGGTATACCAATTACTGGGAATTTAATTTTCTTCCTGGCTTGCAACATATAACAAAAAAGAAATAAATAAAGAATGGTGGCATATTGTAACAAAACAACATTCTTCTATCAAAATAAATCAAATTTATAAAAAAAAAATACAAGTTTAAACAACTGTTGTGTCAACAAATTGTGCATGTCATCAGCCATCTATGTTCTGGCAATACACCGATTACCGTGAATCTGAATATGAGCCAATCAGATTTCAGAAAAATCATGTTCAGGGTTTAACAAATGATACTGCACAAAACTATAGTCATATCACATAATATTTGCTAAAATTTAAATCTTTTTACTTTACATATTTATAGTAACTGATAATTTATGTTTACAATGCCTTTGAAAACAAACTTTTACAAGACTAAGACATTTAATTGAGTTTATTTACCTTTAAAAACGACATAATTGAATGGAAACCAAAGTTGACTGCAGCTAGCAGTAAAATTTTAACAAAGGGATGGAATTTGAAAAAAGTTGTTTGCCCATGTGGGCGATATGTATGTCTTTTGGAAATTCCTGTTAATAGGGATATCCCAGTAATTGGAGTAAATACTTCCTTCAATAGGAAAACCGCCAGAAACTTCAATGCTCCAATGTGCAAGGCAGCCAAGGTGACCATCGCAGAAGTTGAAGAGATTGTGGAGAATGGACAGCTCGACCCTAATGACGTCCACATTCCACATATCTACGTGCATCGCGTCATCAAGGGTCCAAAATATGAGAAAAGGATTGAGGTGAGGTGATTTTACCCCTCCCCAGTTTGAAGAAGGAATGTTATTAGCATGTTTGTATTCAGTACTTATAAAGTTACACATTCCTCATATCTATGTGCATCGCATCATCATGGGTCTAAAACATGAGAAAAGGATTGAGGTCCGGTGATTTTATACACACACAGATGAAGTTTAAAGAAATAATGTTATTAGTTACATTACCAGCACTGTTTTGTCTGTATGCAGTATTCATAATGTATTGCATCCAATTTGGTCCTATATTTTTCCCTATTTTCTGGTAGAAACTAGAAAATCAACTGCTACTGCAGCTATATAGCCTTTCTTAAAAAAATGTTTGCATTCATAGTTTTGCCAACACCTATGAATCTATTCTGTGGATGGAAAGTAATTAATTTGTAGTAATGTCTGCATGTTAGTTCTATTCAAGACACATTGTGGCATTTGGCAAGATAACAATTAAATTAGCAAGATCACCATAGCTTTCTTTCTTTTCTTTTTTCTTTTTTGCCAGAAAACAACAAAATGTAATTTATTGTTGTTAAAAGCATATGTCCAAGCCACATGCTTATCATGTACATGTTATTTCAATACAACAATGAAAAAAGGCATATAAATTGCATTTTGCTTGTTGGGGTTGTGGAGATAGGCATACCTATATGTATAGCACAAGTTATATTGTGATTGTGACCCACTGACCCAGAGAATCGCCTTATAATGGAGTTGCAGTGTACTTATATATGTTATATGTTGTGTTACATGTTCAGCGGTTGAAGCTGTTCAAGAAGGAAGTCGCCCACGAGATGTCTGCAGACGAGGCCATGAGAACGAGGATCATCAAACGAGCCGCACTCGAGTTTCATGACGGCATGTATGGTATCCTTCGGTTTGGAGCATTAGAACACTTACAACCCTGGGCTCACATTTATAAAGTTTTTTAAGTTTGCTTATTAAAGTCGGTCAGTTGGTCAATAGATAGGTCTGTCGGTGGGTCAGTCAGTGGACTACTTTCGTTTCAGAGTCCAACAGTTCTGATCCAATCTTCACCAAACTTCATGAAAATGATTGTGGGCATTATATCTTAGCCAAGTTCAATGATCAACCAAATATCCCAAGAAACTGCAGAGTTATGGCCCATGATTTATCTTAAACTGGGCTCTTTAGCAGTTTTCACTCTCTATTCCTAACAGTTTTCATCAAATCTTCACCAATCTTGATATTTTAAAGTTTGCTTTTAACCTAGAGGGGATATACATAATATACCTGTTTTACAAACAGCTCTTTTTCTTAACGTAAGTTGAAAAAAAGTTTAAATTAGAATTTGCATTTGAAACACTATGCTCTGGAACAAGACCATAAAAAATACAAAATACTAATATACTTGGAATTATAAGGCAACTTCTTTGTCAAAATCTTCAAACAACGCATTGATTTGTGAGAAAATTTAAGAATTTTGACATTTTTCTTAATTTTTGATTATAATTCTTTATAAATTCCAGCACTTTTAAACTTGTTTTATAACAGGTAGAACCAAAAAACAATGAATCTGAATGCAAATTTATCTGCTCTTTAATAGTTTTTTTTACTTACCCCTTCTTAAATTCTTAAAGAAGTATCATCTTCAGTACCTATGATACTTTTCTTTTTCTACAGCTTTGTTATTGTTGTTCATCCAAGGTTTAAAGCCGTTCAGCACCTAAGGTAGCATTATGTGAGGACTTCCACATGTTGTCCAGCAGATGGTAACTTAGATGCCTAAATTAAATAAAGGGGCCAAACAATAATATATATATTTACTATTAAACATGTTATTTTCAATGCCTATAAATTGTGTGAGTTTGTTATTTCAGTTTCCTTAACATTAGTGTAGCTAATCTTGGTATTGGCATGCCAATGCTGGCCAGTAACTACATTCCTCTCGGTATGACGGTTCACCTACAGAGCGAAAATGGAATCCTGGGATTGGTAATTCGTTATTTGTATATGGCTTGTTCACAGCTATGTAACTGTTGTCATGTGTCTTAAAGTTTTCAACTTTTTTATGCCCCCGAGGGAACTTCGGGGGCATATAGTAATCACATTGTCTGTCCGTTTGTCCTTCCGTCGGCCAAGCTTCTTGTGCTGAGCATAACTCCATTAGTATTGCAGGGATTCAAATGAAACTTAATATAATGATAGAGGACAATGAGAGGAAGTGCACAGTTCAAGGACCACAACTCTTTCTTCAATATTTTTGGAGTTATAGCCCTTTATTTTATTTTCTTGTGCGAAGCATTAATTTTCTTGTGCGGAGCAAACTACTATTAGTATTGAAGGGATTTAAATGAAACTTCATAGAATGCCCTTTGTTTAATTTTCTTGTGCTGAGCATAACTCCATTAGTATTGTAGGGATTTTAAATAAAACCACATATATTGATAGAGGACGTTGAGAGGAACTGCAGAGTACAAGGACCATAACTATTTCGTCAATATTACAGAGTAATTACCCTTTGTTTAATTTTCTTGTGTGGAGCAGAACTCCATTAGTATTGAAGGGATTTTAAATAAAACCACATATATTGATAGAGGACGTTGAGAGGAAGCGCAGAGTACAAGGACCATAACTCATTCTTCAATATTTATGGAGTTATTGCTGCCCTTTGTTTGTTAAAACTACATATATTGATAGAGGATGTTGACTGGTAGTGCATAGTATAAGGACCATAACTCTTTTTGTTGAAAGCATCATTTTTGCCAACATGTAACTGACAAGTCATTGAGATAGTTTATTAGTTACAGTAGTACAAATACAAAGTTAAGTAATTAAATATATTGAAGAGAATATTGGTTGGTCATTAAATCTTTTCAAATAGTATTAAGAATTGAACAAATTGTTAAATAATTTCAGCGATCGATTTTATTACAAATAGAAGTATTTAAATTAATTAAATAAGAGGCAGTTGGTAGTTTAATCTCTTCAAATTTTTATAATGTTAAGAATGGGGCAGCATTTAAAAATTTCAGCACTGGGTGACTCTTCTTTGATTATCAGATTTTTTGCCAATAATATCGACCCAGGTGTATAACAGCAATTAATTTCTGTACCGGTATATGACCTAGGGAAAGATCTAGGACAGAAAAGGTAAAGGGTGCTGTTCAAAACAAGCAGGCACAAAAGTCGGACCATTGGTTTGATATTTACTAATATGATATAACATCTTGGTATAAAATCCTGGGTTTGTATCATTTTAATACTTCAAATAATTATTAAGGGTTTTGAACATGGACTCTTCATTTTTCATTGAATAATAAATTTAGGCATATAGTGATTGTCCTGTCCATCCTTCCGTCTGTCGGTCTTTCCGTCCGACTGTCCGTCCGTGACAAGGTTAAGTAGATTTTACCGTTTCCTCTAGCACCAACACCGCTTACTACAACACTTTAATACTGACACAGTTGTTGCTAATGACCATTCCCTATCCACCCATATCACCCGACCTCACTTTGACCTTGACCTAATTTGCACTTAGAATAATTGATATGGGTTGTTTCTAGGTTAACAAGATTTTACCGTTTCGTCTAGCACCAACACCACTTGCTACAACACTTGGATACTTACACAGTTGTTGTTTATGACTATCCCCAATCCACCCATATCACCCAACCTCACTTTGACCTTGACCTAATTTGGACTAAGAAATGGGCTATCCAGCACCAACCGGGGGCATGTGTGTTTATCAAACACAGAATCTTGTTTTGCTCTGGATCTTTCTGAAGGTGTATTCCTTTGTCCCCTTCAAGGGTCCCTTCCCGACCCAAGACCAGGTGGACCCAGACTTGATCAACGCCGGCAAAGAGACGGTCACAAATCTTCCCGGAAGTAGCTTCTTCTCCAGTGATGACTCATTTGCTATGATCCGGGGGTGCGTACATGTTGTAATTATGTTGACATTAATTTGGGTTGTTATATGTAAACAAAAATCGTGTTTGTAAGATATTTTGTTTTAATAAAATATTTACAAAATATTTCACAGGCACTAAATCTGTCTTTGTTATGTTGACCAGTATAAATATTGTTTAAGATTTAATTTGGGTTATTACTTGTGAATAAAATTTATATAATCTCCAATTCACATAACTTATTGAACTATTTCTCTTGTACAGTTTTTAATTGAATTAAACAAACAAAAGTAATTATGTATCTCTATGTCGTAAACTAATGCAGATATTTTGTTGTCTTTATAAGTGGGAGACACTTTCCAGAATGACAATGTTAAATAAGAAAATAGAAAATGGGTATTTGTTGATTAATTTACTGCCTTGAATTAAAATACTTTTAATCGCCATGTGGTGTCAATGTTAACAGAGTTGTTTGAAGAGCACAGATGTGGTGTGTAGGTCACCAGAGTGGTTTTAAGATCACAGCAGTAGGGTAAATGTCACAGGAGTGGGTCAAGGTCACAGTGGGTCGAAGTCACAGTAAATCAAAGTCACAGTGAATCAAGGTAAGAGCAGATCAAGGTCATAGTGGGTCAAGGTCACAGGAGTGGGTCACAGTCAGAGTGGGTCAAGGTCAAAGTGGGTCATGGTCACAGTTGGTGTATAAAAGTCATAGTGGTGTCAAGGTTTTCAGACCGGTCACAGTTATGTCAGTCTTACATGCTGTCTGTTACAGCGGCCATGTGGATATCACCATTCTCGGTGCCATGCAGGTGTCTCGTTATGGCGACCTGGCGAACTACATGATTCCCGTAGGTGACATAAAACCTTCTTGACATAAACTATAATGATGAGGTTTTTAAAAATATTGAATAAGCAGGGCTTGTGCCACTGCTTGCCAAATTAGCCGTAAAATGTGAATTTGATGAACCATGACATATGCATCTTAAAAGGTTTTTAAGCAACTTCCTTATTTAAGACCTTGAAAACGAATATCACAGTTATTTATTGCAGAGTTACACAATCATTTGAGTTGATACATGAAGTTCAATTTATTCAAATGTAGCTATAAAAATATGTGCTCCAAAATTAAAATTGGTTGTATTTTTCAGGGTAAAATGGTAAAAGGAATGGGCGGAGCTATGGATCTGGTATCCAGTGGCAACAAGGTCATTGTGACCATGGAGCATAATGCCAAGGGAGGTAAACCAAAGATCCTGGAGAAGTGTGATCTCCCTTTGACTGGCCAGAGATGCGTGAACATGATTATTACAGAGAAGGTAAAAATCAAAACATTGATAGGGTAAAAAAACTCTTTGGCGAGAAAGTTTTCTAACAGAAAGGATTTGTTTAAGTGAAATTAAATTTCTGCAAGGCCATTTTTACACAAGATAAATAAAACTACTCATTGATTTACTCTCTACTTTCAATATCTTGGTATATATATAATTGTACACGAACTACTTTATGCAAATGCAATAATTTGCATAACAGTTAACATGCCAACTAATCCTAAATGGGAAAAAATAGCCAATGGAGTGTAAAAATTTGGGGTTATCGATTGTTAGTGCTTTGTAGGCTGCAAAGTAAAAAGTAGGTCACTTGCTTCAATCTGTCGCCCTACTAAATACCATTGGCTTCTGCTGACAGTCTAAAAAAAAACAGGGCCATGATGGCCCAAAGCGCTCACCTAAGAACTGGTACAGATGAAGACCATACTGTTGTGACAGGTTTGAAAATTAAGGTATCTGAAAAATACGCAGAGGGGGAAAGGATCAGTTTTGATTTAAAACATCGGTTAGTGCAATGGGCTAACTAAAGTATGAGTTGGGTAGTGGATGTGCGTTTTTTTTGCTAATGGGTCTCAAATCATTTTTCTCGATATTCTTACCTGACCCTTTTTCATTAAGTCATTGACAATTCAGGAAAATGCAGCAATAGTAGATTTTGATGTCTTTTTTGCAAACAGTTTTTGAGAACTAGTTGCAATGTGATAATTGTGATGGCTGTGCTATAAGGTAAAGTTTTGCTTTTTCTTTGATAATGTTCTGTCCAATGATGATAAATGATGTTAAAGCAGGCTCTGAAGACATCCATGTTGCATGTACAAACAACTGCATGTAAGTCTTGCAACTGTTGGAAATCAAATTTTATCAATCAATTTGTATGATCATGTGCAAACTATGTAAGTTTGGTCAACATTGAATCAAAAATCGTGTGTGCAAGCCAATCATTGATAACTTGTTGATGTTTTTTTCCAAACACAAGGGGCAATAACTCTGATGTTTCTGGCCCGATCATGCTTTTATTCAATTTCACCTGTAGTCTATCATTCATAGACAAACTGTACACAATTGGTGAAGATTGGATGAAATATTAAGTCTCGATCCTGAATAATGTCCATTTTTGCATATTTTTTTCACAAACAAAGGGCAATAACTCTGGTGTATCTGGTCCACTCTTGCTTATCACCTTTAATCTTATGGTCATAGACAAACTGTGCAAGATTGGTGAAGATTGGATGAAAAATAAAGTCTCTATCCTGACTAATGTCCATTTTTGCTTCTTTTTTTTCACAAATAAAGGGCAATTACTCTGATGTTTATGGTTCGATCTTGCTTATATTTTACTTCAACTGTAATCTCATGGTAATAGACAAACTGTGCAAGATTGGTGAAGATTGGATGAAAAATGATGTCTCTATCCTGAATAATGTCCATTTTTGTATATTTTTTAATAAACAAAGGGCAATAACTCTAGTGTTTGAAACACGATCTGGCCCATTTTTGGTGTCTGCTGAGATCTGATGATTATACACAAACTTTGAAAGTTTGGTTAAGATTGGATGGCAAATAAAGTCTATACGTTGGAAAAGGGCATTTTTGCACTTTCTTTGCATAAAAAAGGGGCAATTACTCTGGTATTACTGGTGTGATCTGACCCAATAACAATCCCATCTGAGATTTTATGTTCGTACACAAACTGTGCAAGTTAGGTCAAAATTAACTAAAAAATGTAGTCTTTATCGCGATAACGGTCCAAATTGTTGACGGCATACGGACGACAGACAACGGATGACGACGGAGAGGTCCCGTATACCAATAGCTCACCAAGCACTTCGTGCTCAGGTGAGCTAACAATGCTTGTTTTTTTAAAAGTTATAGTAAAGTCTATATAATGAAAACTAGTTGGTTGCAGAGTTAGATATAGTAAAGTTTAGTTAATGGAAATTAGTTGACTGTTGTATTAGATATAATAAAGCTAAAATAATGAAAACTAGTTGGTTGCAGTATTAGATTTAATAAAGTTTAAGTAATGAAAACTAGTTAGTTATGGGAAAACTAGTTAGTTTTGGCTAAGCTTTATAACAATAGATAAAATTGACAATTTCACATGTGAAAATCAGTGTTTTAGTAGCATCATATTCAGACTTCCTCCCTTTAATTACCTTCTGTTAAAAAAAAAAGAAAAAAAAGTAAACAAAATAAGTAGGAATACTACATTTACGCCTTAAAATATTTGCTTTATTTTGCCTAGAATCTATTAATTGATTTATTTATGAATTGTGTCATTAATTAAGTCTTTAATTAGCCATCCAATCACTATTCAAAAATATTTTAAAATAAAATTTACAAACATGATACTGAAGGGAGATGTGAAGAGTGGTTTGCAAATTCGTACACAGAATAGGACTATAGGAATAGACAATAACAGTTCTTCAATGTGTTTCTAGTGCGTGTTTGAGGTGGACCCAGAACGAGGCTTGATCCTGACCGAGATTGCAGACGGCATATCCATTCAGGACATTGTCGAGTCGACTGGTTGTGAATTTGAGGTAAATGGTGCCAGTCTATCACACAAACACTTAGCTTTTTTCTGTTGCGTATTAAACTATATCGGTATGCAGACGAAGAAAATATTTAGTAAGTACCTTGTCCTTTAGAGATTGATATGAAAGTAGGAAAGAATCCATAGGTTATATGTTGATTCATGGCAGAACAAATTTAGCTTTTTTAGCTCGATTTTTCGAGGAAAAGACTAGCTATTCTACTCGCCCCGGCACCGGTGTCGGTGTCCCGTCTAGGTTAAAGTTTTACGGTAAGCTAGTTTCTCAGGAATGGCTTGAAGGATTTGTAATTCTAGTTTGAAATTTGTCAAAATTATGGGCCTTTTTACACTTAGAAATTGTACATATAAGCTATTTAGATAGGTTAAAGGTTTTTTGGTAGGCTATAGTTTCTTAGGAATGGCTTGTGGGATTTTATTCAAACTTAAAACATTTATTCCCTATATTAAAATAAACCCATAGGCCAATTTTGATAACTCTACTTTGAAATGTGTTAAAATTATGGGCCTTAGAAATTTTACATGTAAGCTATTAAAATAAACCCATAGGCAAATTTTGAATACTCTAGTTTGAAATTTGTCAAATTATAGGCCTTTTTACACTTAGAAATTTACAAACCCGCGGGTGGGGTGGCACCATCAGCTTTTGATTTCCACTCTCTAACTCGAGAATGAATCTTCAAACATAGATATCCTACAGTACTACTTTACTTGGGATTGCATTTGCGGTGGGGTGGGTGGTGTCAAGGTCAAGGTTACTGTCACTGTTACTAAAAATAGAAGAAACAGTTTCTGCTCAATTACTCGAAAACTAATTCAAATATTAATTATAATGAAATAATAATAACTTAATACATAGATACCATATAGCTAGACATCGCATGAGATTGCATATGAGGTAGGTGGTGTCCAGGTCACTGTTTGAAAATTAGAAAAATGCTTTCCACTCAGTAACGCGAGAATGAAATTAACTTTGTTTAATTGGCCCCTACTATCCAATACAGTTTGTTTTAGAAAAAAAGTGCCAGTAACTCAGACAAGCATGAGGAAAAGTCGAGCGCGCTGTCCTCCAACAGCTCTTGTTTCAATTGCTTGTTACACAATATCGGACAAAGGGACTATATAATAAGAACTTAATGTTGTTTTATACAAATCAACATTGACATCAATTGACATTCCTAAGAAAGTAGTAGGAAATTAATTATTAAGGAAAAATTGTCAAGTGGAGAAAAGACAAGTTTGGTTTCTTGAACACCTTTCAAAATAGATTCTATGAGAATCTGTATTACATATGTACATGGATCTTAAGCTGAAATGTTTTGTTATAAATTTTGTATGCGTTTATTAATATTAATATTTTGGCATAGAAATTGTGAAGTATAGACTCTGCTTGTATAGAATTTTTATTTGCATATTAAGCTTTATATTCATGGTTTTTATTTTCACATCTGCTTTGAAATAGTTTTAAATTTCACTTATATACAGTAATACTTGTATATGCATATATTAAGCTTTATTTACATTATTTGCCAAATGTTTTTTTATTCCTCTTTGTTATATGTCATTTTGCATTTAGTGTTTTTCACGTATGCCTTGGTGCTTTACTTTCGTGTTTTCTCGCTGGCAGACGGCGGACACTGTGAAGCCAATGGGACAGTGAGGCTGAAACCTGTAGGTGCTCTGGTTGACGCGGTGCTTACCTAATAGTAGCATTGTTAAAGCTGCATGTTTTAGGCGAAGATTTATTTAGGGGCCAAAATTGTGCTGAGATAAGATGTGCTCATATTCTCACGAAATTGGCAAGACAGCTAAACTAGTATGCCTTTCTTAATGCCACATTTATTTTGTTATACTTTATTTTATTTGTATATCATACTTGATTTTAAATGGTAAATTTTCGTATTAACAATGGCAAGACAGCAAGACCATTAAATCTATTTCTGAAATCAAAATGTATTTTCTGTATAAAAATTACCATTTTGTACTTGATTTTCAAAAGAAGTGAGTGGACTGGTTAAAGCTGCATGCTTATAACGTTTATTTTAAATACTAAACTTCATTCTTATTTTATACTTGATTGTAAATGGTAAGTTCTCATAACATTGGCAAGACATCGTTAAACCTGATTCTTGATTAAAACTTATTAGGTAATACTTAATTTTGAAAAGAAGCGAGTGCAATTCCATATGGGTGAACACTAACAGTTTTGTAATATTTTTTATTTTGGCATCATTCTTTCATGAGATTAGTTGTAAAATATTGAGTTTTTTATAGCTTGACTGTGTTCATACAGCTTTAACAAGGTCTGGGGTTCTGTGATTGACTGCGGTTTCCTTCAGCAAACAGAAATGCTTGGATGTCAGTCTTGATGCTGCATTTGTTATTCCTTTTACCTGGATACCCAACCTATTCCTTACAAGCTAATTTGCTTCACAATTGTGAGACACCAAAACACAAACCTTTTGCAATACAGTTAAGGTAAGACCAAAAAAAAAATTCTGTGTTTCCGGCAACCCGACCCTACCCAGTGAAAAAACCCTGACCCTAAAGTTGTTAGCGACTATTTTTTTCAGTGAAATCCGTATTCGGCACATTTTAGATAATTTTCAATGTTTTTTTTTACTGAAATGTGTTGGGGTTTTTGTAAGTAAAAAAAAAGTATTTTAGACATGTACAGTACTTAATTATAGTTGGAAAATGTAAGGGAAGTAGAAACTACATATATATTAAATGGTGAGTAAATATTACTTCTAAATGTCTAACAAAAATCTCATTCCACCTCACATATTAATACCACAAATATATTACATACTGTATTTGGAGTAAAACATTGCGTGCCATTAGCTGGTCCGTCTGTTAGGAAATGGGACCCTGAGTTGGGGTGATGTCAAGTAACGAATAAATGTAGCCTGTAGATGTCTTTATTTTTGCAAGCCTTTTGGTTTGTTAGTTTTCTTGAAATTATTCTTATTCTATAGAACAGCTTTTCTTTCCTAATTCTCTCTTTTGTCTACATTCATGTGCTTGAGCATCCTCCGTCAGATTTGTTTTAGACTGTATATTAAAATAGCTATTTTGTCTCTGACATTCATTGCTTAAAACCATCATCAAAACTGCTAACATTTTTCATTACTTAATTTGTATTTGGTAATAAAATAATCAGCTTAGTCAGTTGAAGATAATATTTGTTCTTGAAGAATGTGAATGTTTGATTGTGCTTTCCTTATGTTCAGGCATTTTTGTGTTAAGTTTAGGTAACGATTGGTTACAGTCATTGTTCCTGACTTTTCATGAGTAATGTTTTGCATAAAATCTCCAAATTCTATGCCCGCATTCACCAACCCATTCTTAGAATTAAGATCTAAAAATAAAGGATATTCTTGACGCTGTTCTTTTCTGAGAATGCTGATAATTGAAATCTTGCTTGGTTTTCGCCAACTCTAATGATAGCATTCTTCATTTTTGGTAGAACAGTTTGTTATTGTCATTCGTACCCAACATATTTGCAAACGCAAAAGTATCTTTTCTTGAGTCTAAGTCTGTTCTGTATTCTTTAGTCTAAGAATCGGTTTGTGAATACGGGAAGGCGGGGAAAAGTTTATTGTCAGAAGAAATGAGGCACGTCATGGGAAAACCGGACTTAATGCATGTGCGTAAAGTGTCGTCCCGGATTAGCCTGTGCAGTCTGCACAGGCTAATCTGGGATGGCACTTTCTGCTTTTATGGTATTTTCTATTTCAAGGAAGTCTTTTCTAAACATAAATCCACTGTAGGCGGAATGTGCCGTCCTGGATTAGCCTGTGCGGACTGCAGAGGCTAATCAGGGACAACACTTTACGCACATGCATTAAGTCTAGTTTTCCCACGAAGCGCCTCAAATACACATCGATACCCTTGTATTTCAAACTACATTCCTATAATTTCAGGCTGCAGAGACCCTCCGAACAATGGGACAGATAACAGACAGCTGAAGGACAGAATCCTCATAACCTCTGTAAATTTTCATACAAAAATTATCAGCAATTATCGTGGCAAAAATGAGTATAATGAACTAGGGTATAAAGAACATTTCGGGGGTTGAAAACTAGAAAGAACCAACTGCTATTGAGTTATATTTCTAAAGATACAAAAGCAGCTTATTCTCAAGCCTCTTGACCATTTGGTAGTTAGCAGGAAATTAAAATGGCATTATTATCTTGTAAAATATGCACTTCAATAAAAAAGCTGTTTATCATCACATGTAAATTTAGTTGTTACAAATCAGACTTGTTGTACCTATATATTGTGATATGGGTTTAAGATTTGAGTCTGAGAACTAATTAAATCATTCAAAGTGTTTATATGTTTAAGATTTGAGTCTGAGAACTAATTAAATCATGTGAAATGTTTGTAGATTTGAGTCTGAGAACCAATTAAATCATGTGAAATGTTTGTAGATTTGAGTCTGAGAACTAATTAAATCATGTGAAATGTTTGTAGATTTGAGTCTGAGAACCAATTAAATCATGTGAAATGTTTGTAGATTTGAGTCTGAGAACCAATTAAATCATGTGAAATGTTTGTAGATTTGAGTCTGAGAACTAATCTAATCATGCAAAGTGTTGGCCAATGTCCCCACAGTGACAACATTTTGATCTTCCGTGCTTTCACAATTAATGGATATTTTCTATTAAATCTTTCAGAGTTTAATCATTTTATCTAGAGTTTTAGATACGTTTTATACCTTTGAGACCATTTGTATATTTCTTATTGTAAGCTGGTGAAAACATGTATGAACACTGATATTTTGTTATTTGTTTTCACAAAGAAAATATTGGGCTCGATGTAATATAATGTGAAGTCATGAAATTGCATTGATATTTGCCTGTATTGAAATCAACAACTATCACGTTATAATATATATGTTGTTGGATCTTTTACTTAGAACTGTTATATATCATGTTTGTTTTGAAGATGTACACGTACTGGGTAGTTACTTTGAGTTGTTGCACTGGTAAAGGAATTTAAGCAAATAAATATGTCTTTTGTATTATCTAGCTTTCTGTGTTCTTGATTATACCATCTTGATGAAATACTACATTGCCTTTGTGTAATTAAGAAATAATTTTCAATTTTGAGTTGTTGATCGGCTGTTAAACAACAATTACGAGTACTGACGCATAGGAATTAAACCGCAAGGGTGTTAGCCCGAGTGATTTAATATACCTGCATCAGAATCACAAATCGTTGTTAATTAGCCGATAAACAATGATAATATGAAGATTATTTTGATTCTAACATGATCTGACAAATGTCTGCAATTACATTGAGAACTACATTTTACTATGCACCCATCTTCCCGCGCGAACATTCCAACGCGCATCACGGCTGTGACATCATTAATTGATACAAATTCAATGTGATGTCACTTCCATTGATAAAAACTGAAGGAATGAGGTCAGTGTCGGAACTACTTTGCATTGTTTATTGGTAGTTTAACAAACTGACGTGTTGTTCTTTGTCTACAGAAAAATCTGTGTTATGTCAGAATTGAACATTTTGCTCAAGTATTTTGTTGTTGCTTAAGGTGTTGTCACTAGAATCAGTATTATTTAAGATCTTTGACTCAATGATTACGTCCATCCTATGTTATGGTTCCCAAGTGTGTGGCTACACTCAGAATTAGTAGAATCGGTCCACAATAAGTTTTGCAGAAAACTTCTAGGAGTAAGACCAACAACTGATACATGCTTGGCTTTAGGTGAATGCTATTAACAACGTAAATTAAAGTGCTGACATGAATAGTATAATTCGATTGCTATTACTTTCTTATCATAATGTACTCAATAAATAATTGTTTGTGTAAGTATTTTTCAATTTATAACAGTACGAAATGTTATATGTTTTGTTACACAACTCGATTTATGTATGCTGTCTCATTGTAAGCCATGTATTATGGGCCGGAGGCCTATATGTACCAAATAAAAACTTGAACTCAGTTGTTTTTTTTTACATATGGAAACAAACATACCTTATTGATATATGTGTTGTCTTTTCCCCAAAACCTGCAAATATTTGAGACTTTGACTACATGCAGTGTTGTGTTTTCAAACCGAATTCTTTTTTCCTGTATACCCATTGCTACAGATAACTATTACAATATATATTAATTTAACAAAATTGTTAAACAAGCCTTAGCTTTTTATTGCGTATTCCATGCTGAAATATTGATAAAAATGTATTAAAATTATTATGTTGTATTAATGTATTGAACTACAAATGAATTGATTAAATATTAAAAGCTTCTTAACCATTTGTACATCATCAGACCTTTAAAACCAACCTTGAGTTTGTAATTTTGCATCTTAGTGTTTAAATCTCCTTTGAATTTAATTTACACTGATACACCTAAAGTAAAAAAATATCAAACACTATAAATTATGTGAAGTTAGAAGAATGAGACATCGAAAATAGAATGGACATGAAATACTGTTATTTTGTTGTTGTTTTTAGCTCACCTGAGCACAATATGCTCATGGTGAGCTTTTGTGATTGCCTTTTGTCCGTCGTGTGTCATCAACATTTACCATGTGAGCACTCTAGAGGCCACATATATTGGCCAATCTTCATGAAACTTGGTCAGAACATTTGTCCCCATGATATCTCTGCCTAGTTTAAACTTGTTTTCGGATTTTAATAGTATAAAGATAATTTTCAATCCATTTTATGACTATCGATATGCAGTTCAGCCGTACTCTTACACAATAGCCAAGTTTGACACTTCAAAAGCAAATATTAATACTATCAGGCTGCAAAAACCTACTTTAAGCTCAACAATATTTCTGGTGACGACTTTAAGTACAAAATAACAACTGGTAATCGGGCATTACCTTACAAGTACAATATACACTATACAGTTGTTTTTATTATTTGTTAATGATGTTAAAACCTCAGATCTTTTGGTATGGGTATACCGACCATGTAATACGATGTAGATGAAACCAATCAATTAATTGAATCTTATAAATGTATTTAAAATATAATTATAAATGGTTCCTTTCGTTTTCAGTGTTATCCAGTTGTATGATACTGCAAGCACCATCATCTTGCCTTGGAAAAGAGGCTGTTTAATATGAATTGGGTCGTAACACTTGTGCTGTAAATTGATCAATAAAGGTGCTTGAATATCTGGAAGTGATTTGTTCCATATTAATTTTAATGCTAAAAATAGCATTAACTCTAGCCCTTTCGGCCCGTAAATAATAGTTATGCATTCCCTGACTGATGATCAAGAATGCTAAATTGTTTTATTAAGTAGACCCAATAGCTGGTTAGCCGTCCCAGCTCTATTGGCATTTAATTTAGCACATTGCTAATCATTGTTCTTGATCGTTTTGTGTATATGATTCCATTAATTATTTTATTGTATACTAGTAAATGGGGCAGGTGATAAAAGAACAAATTATAAGAGTATCGCAAATGACAACTGAAGACTTTGAAATAACATAATTTAATTTAATAATGCATTCATATTTTACCATGTATTCAAACAATTTAATACATATAAATGGAAGACACAATAAACATATATCATGATACTACTTCAATACTAAATAGTGAATATTCAACATATTTATTAATTCCATAAACTGATGCTAGAATACATTCCAAACACCAACAGCACATTGTTTGTTCCACTTCAAATAATATTGTTGGACTGCTACAGCTAGTGAACAGTTTCCTGAGTCAACCGTGAATGGACGGAAAGTGGTCATCTGATCATTGCGATTGGAAACTCGCTCGCTGAAAACATGAATTAACGTGAAGATTAAATAATTTATAAGCAAATCATTTAAAAAGGATTAATCAATATTTAATTACCTCATATGTAACACTAAAATATCATTAAAATAGTTGCACAACGATAATGTGATTTTGATGATTCATTAAATTATTATAATAGTTATTTCATAGTTTTCCTTATATTAATTCCATTCAATTAGGTGATTATTTAAAGTTCAAACGTTAAAGTGTAATGTTTTCAACAACGTATATACAAAACGATTGTTATATTTAATGTTGATAATGCAGATATATGGATGTATGGAAGAACTGATTTAGCTGCGTATCTGCAAATCAAATTCTTTGCTTTGAAACGTTAATACCTGATAACCAGTTGTTATCTTGTGCTTAAAGTCGTCACCATAAATATTTTTGAGCTTAAAGTATGTTTTTGCAGCCTTAAAGTATGAATAATTGCTCTAGAAGTGTCCAACTTGGCTAGCGTGTAAGAGTAAGGCTAAAATGCATATCGATAGTCATAAAATGGTATGAAATTGTCTTCAAACTATTAAAAATGCGAAAAAATGTTGTGAGATTAACAAGTCAAGAACACACCTGCACACACTGAATCTTCAATAACTTTCTTACATACAAGTTATAGTCTTGAAATAAAACACATGATTACATGGAATATCGGGCCACAACATGAGCATATTTTTGGGATGAAAAGCAGAAAAATAGCCGTACGAACCATAGAAAAGCATCCAGAATTTGTTCAAAACCAGCCATTTTGAGCACCAGCTGTTTTTTGCCTCACTTAAAGGTAGCCAGAGTTCACTTTACGATCTCCCCCCCTGCATTTGGGGTCAAAATCTGTCACTAGGTCAAATTTAAGACAAAGCTTTTGTGAACACTCTACAAGTCACATTTTTTGCCCAATCAACATGAAACTTGCTCAGAACCTTTGTTCTGATATCTCCGAGTTTGAAAATGGTTCCGGTCCTTTAAAAAACATGGCCGCCAAGGGGTGGGGCAGTTTTCCTTATAAAGCTATAGAAAAAGCTTGTGAACACTCTAGAAGTCACCCTTCGTACATGAAACTTGCTCAGAACCTTTGTTCTTGTGATATCTCGGCCGAGTTCAAAAAATTGTTCCGGTCCGTTGAAAAACATGGCTGTCGGGGGGGGGGCAATTTTCCTTATATGGCTATAGGAAAAGCTTGTGAACATTCTAGATGTCACATTTGTTGCCCAATCAAAATGAAACTTGCTCAGAACCTTTGTTCTTATGATATCTCTGCCGAGTTAGAATATGGTTCCGGTCCGTTGAAAAACATGGCCGCCAGGGGGGGGGGGGGTCCGGCGAAGTTGTCAGCAAAGATTTGCATGTCCTAAATAAATGGTTTGAAGTCTTTGCCATTAAATGATATTGAAAAACCGCAATATAGTTCTAATATGTATTTAAAACTCTGTGTATTTGCCGCATTTTTTGCATTGGTGGTGGTTATATATACCACACAATTAAGTCATTTTAGTAATACATTTCCATCAGTTCACCATTATTGCCTCCGATGATTGAATATTCGAATACGTCATCAGTCGAATATTCGAATATCATTTTTGGTATTCGTTGCCATCCCTATGTTTTACATAAAACTGCATTTATTGTAATTATTTCCAAAGTTAATTAGCCATTAGCATAAGTGGGGAATAGTTGTAAGCAACTGGGTCCTAGATGCATTTGGACAACCGATGTTTGACATGATGGTCATTTTGTCTTGTATTCTTGTAAGGATCACAAGATTATGCTACCACATGAGACTGGGTTTGTAACTACCACATGAGACTGGCTTTGTAACTACCACATGAGACTGGGTTTGTAACTACCACATGAGACTGGGTTTGTAACTACCACATGAGACTGGGTTTGTAACTACCACATGAGGCTGGGTTTGTAACTACCACATGATACTGGGTTTGTAACTACCACATGAGACTGGGTTTGTAACTACCACATGAGACTGGGTTTGTAACTACCACATGAGACTGGGTTTGTAACTACCACATGAGACTGGGTTTGTAACTACCACATGAGACTGGGTTTGTAACTACCACATGAGGCTGGGTTTGTAACTACCACATGAGACTGGGTTTGTAACTACCACATGAGACTGGGTTTGTAACTAGAGTTTGACAATTTTATAGTTTTGCAGTTGTAATCCTTATATAATGTGCATCTATTGTAAAGCATTATTTTCTGTTCTAACACGATACTCGCTAATTTTTCTGAAGACAAAGAACACAATTATCGTTGTTAAACTACCCAATAAACAACGCAAAAAGTAGTCCTGATTCTGATAAACTTTTTTTATTTAATGCCCACGCATCAGAACTCCAAATCGTTGTTCATTGGCCAATAAACAAGATAAATTGAAATTTATTTCTAAATTCAATCGATTCGATTGATGCACATACTTGTCTCATAAGTTGAAAGCTTAGAAATTTGCAGGTGCCAACTATCGGTCTGGCTTATCAAGCGCATACAATATACTTGAGACTATATGAGATAATACTAGTGACGTGTAACCTTACTTGCGAAGATATTTGGGAGATTGAGCCGACAACAACAACAACAAAAGACACCATACACAATTATAATTACAGTAAAAAAAAATTAGTTTTAAATTAATGAATGTAAGTTTATCTCAACATTTATTTTAATTTAATTTAAAAAAGATCATGACTTTCTTAGAATAAATGATGGTTTAGCATTTCTGGTGAAGTACCTAAATCCGGACAGTACGTTAATCCGAACACCTCAGAAAAAATGTGTTTGTACGATCAAGACCTATAATTCTGTGGTATCGATTGATGCACACACCTGTCTCATCAACGTATGTGAAGTTTCAACAGAATTAATTATTAATTCATTTATGTATTTTATTGTTTCCTTCCTTTCAAATGTAAAATTTGCAAATGGGGGATTCAAATCAAAACAGTATATCCGATAAATAAAGCTTTACAGAGAAAAATGTGAAAGTAAACACCAGAACAAAGCAAACAAAGAAGAACATGATTACTGACCAACAAATTGTAGTTGAATGTTTATTTTTATACTTTTTGTTTTTAATAAAATATATTTTTAAAAAGTGTCCAGATTTAGTTACTTTCTAGCTGTATTTCGAAATGTGTTACAGACATTTTCCCAACACATCATTCAGTGACTTTTAGATAGCTGATTGCACTAAGATTTTGCCAAAGCTTAAGATTTAACCTAACTTAACGGGTATTATGTTTAACTTTATATTTTCGTTTGATTCAATTATCCAGAGAAATTGTCCAAAAGCCAGCAAAAGTGTCCGGATTTAGGTACTTCCCCAGTATGATAATCACTTTATTTTTATACAAAATTTTACAGTTATGGATCCACAAAAGAAAACTGGAACAGATGGGTAGAAGTGGCGATCACTATTGCCCAACAACATACTTTCATAAAGTTAGCACTTGCTGGATTTATAAAATCTTTATTTCCCATTTTGAAATAGAAATTGATACTTTGTCTTTTAGTTATTTCTCTGTGCTGCAATACAGATTTGCCTTGAAACATCCGTTAGTGCCAACATTATTCAACAAACCAATAAACTAATAAAAAAAACATTATTGCAGTTCAATTTGAACAAACACCAAAATAAATATAGAAATATAGATAAAATATACCGGAATACGACAAACGATACAACACAATGGTAAATCATGTATAATATCCCATAACAGTGATTCACGTCACTTCAATATGTACATTATGACTAAGCAGTTAACCGAACAACAATGTACAATGATGTATATTTTCTCTGACATGGATTTCCTTCTAAAAAATCAATAAAGTTTACATGTATAATGTAAACAGATTTAGGCATATCGAACAACAAACATAAGCATTTTTTAGCATGGGTTTCTTAAATAAATAAGAAAAGGAAAAAAAAAATGCATTTCAGATAAATTTCATTATTTAATTTCATTGTTTGCATGTAACGGTATATTTATATTATATTCTTTGATTTTTTTTTTTTAAACTAATCCCCCTATGATCTATGAAATGCTTGTTAGTACATCTATATAGGCTTAATATTTGGATAAACCAACATAATTATAACATGTAGTGCTGTTTTAACAAAATGAACAAAAATGTGTACAGTGTTGAATACAAGAAAAAAATTATTATTTTCAACATAATACTGGTGGACCTCTAATGACTGAAACAAGCTGACTAATAAATAATTAACAGGTGGAGTTTCACAGTTTTTTTTGTAATCAAAGATTTTCTAAAATCAACTTTTTCTTCTTTTAAAATACATTTCCATACATCTTTTTATGATTCGAAAAGCACAATGCTTTTGCAAAGTTAATATTTTGACGAATATCTGTTGTGTTTCTGATAAAACAAATGCTACCTGGTAAACATACCCTAGTATTTTTTTTACACAAAATAGCATAATAAATATCAAAATAATTATGTTTTCCAAACAAAATTGCATAACAGACAAAAAGTTTTGATAGATTCTGCAAATTCCTGTTTTAAAATGAATTTTTTGGAGAAATATTTTTTTCAATCCCAAACTGTGAAACTTTCCCTTTAATGCTTGTGTGGAAATTGCCCCCCCCCCCCCCAAAAAAAAATAAAATATTTTTTTGTTAAATACAACTTAAGATTTTCCTAAGAAGTTTAATGAATAGTAGCCCTGATCAAAGACTTGAAGTTGAATACTCGTACATGCATTAGTTTCTTACTGAAATCTTTTTAAATAGATGTACCCCTACGACTATTCCACTGAATATACAGTTACAAGAACAAAACTGAGTATTAATATAGGGAATAATCTGAGCATGAAATTATGCTAACGTCACGCATCTCTGGTCAATATGTTTAAGCTTTAACATCTACCTGAGAATAGTGTTCAGGAGTATTTAGAGGCGACATCTATTGGTAATTTGCAAGAACTGGTAGACTAGTAAATCAGAGATGCATCATGTGTTGGTACAATGGGTCCAGCTAAGGAAAACAGTTTATACTGATCTTATAATTCCATTGTTTTTGAAATTCTGGCAAAGTTATGGCATATTTCATATCTAAATAATTCAAGAATAATGCACCTATCCATATTTTCAACAGGCGGGAATTTGACACTCCAAATGATTCCGGGTCCCGGGAAATACACTTTGTTTGGATTTTAGATACCGGTAATATTGGCCCATGGGCCATTTAATACACCAATTAAGCATCCCCATTGAGGGGATTTAGACAAAATTGCTTGGCCCCTGGGTGGGGAATAAGATCCCCAAAAATACAATTAGTCAAATTCCCCTGGGATTGCCAGCCGCTCCCCCCCCCATTGATAGGTGCATAAAGTACACATTAAATAAATAAAAAGAATTATAAATATATATTATATGTATTTACACAAACACAAGATTATGGTGAAACACCAACATTTAGCTAATTTCTGGTTCGATCTAATATAGATTGTGTTTGATAATTTATATTGCACTCATTATGCCCAAATATTTGAATTGCTAATACTAACTTGTCTTATGTTTCCCTTTGTCCGATGTTTAGAAGGTTTGGAAAAAATCCCCTCAAGAAAGTCTGCTTTACCTATATTCAAAATGCAAACACACGATAAGTGGATGGGGAAGGGGGATAACTCAAGGTGGGTGTGGCAACGAAGCTTCGGTCTTACGCTAGGTTTGTGCTAAGAAATAGGAATTTGTAGTCAAAAATTCGGATTTGCAAAGACACCTGTTGCCATTATTTAGAAATAGATTCCTCAGAAAGTTTGAAAATTTGCTTGATTTTCAAATAAATTCAGAAATTTTGGTAGCCAATTAAAACTTTTAGTAGCAATGGCTATTTTGGCTACTGGTAGCGGTATCTTTGGTCTAATGACAAGTTGGTGTACCGGTAGCCAAAAATACACAGAGAATGTTTGGGTGTAACCGGAATATAACTGGAAAATACACAGAGAATGTTTGGGTGTAACCGGAATATCCCTGAGTATTATTAATAATATACCTTGTTATGTCAAAAGGTCATAACAAGATTTACCCGTGACACAAATAAATCAATTTATATTACAGCCAAACCATGGTGACATAACATCGTATTTCAGTCTAAAATTGCACCAAAGAGCTGTTAAGTCATACTTATTTCACTTTGACAATTATGGGAATTATTGAATGCGAAAAAGAAACTGCATTCTGTAATACTGCACAGACTATCTTTGGACTTCAAATCGACAATCATATAATTGAATCATAACTAGTCAAAAAGGACTGATCTTGTCAATGAATACTGATAATATTATAGTAACATTACATAAAAACATGCAATTTAAAACAAAAAACTACAAATACTGGGCAAAATATGAGTAATAAAGTACCTATGTTCAGTTACTGAACAATTAATATCACACCCACATCCGTGAATGAAACAAGAGATGTTTGTAAAACATGTATGCCCCTCGACTTGCAGCCAAGTCGTCAATATGTGCAATTGTTAAGAGATTTTTTTAAATATTATATGTGCACATTAACACATGGGGAGGAAATTAAAGTTGATGCTTTAGAAAGTAAATATAAAACTGAAAGAAAGATAGAGTATAATTATGGATTTATTTTTACAGTCTATTATATAAGGATACCTGTTTTCTGTTTGATTTAAACATCAAATAGGCGAAAACATCTCTAGATATCCTGCAGAAACAAAATGGTCTACGGAGAAAACAGTTTTCATGTTACAAGCCCCTGTGACCTTGACCTTTGACCTCTTGACCTCAAAATTGATAGGCGTCTTCCGTTCCTCCCGAGTAACCAGCATACCAACTTGGATGATCGTAGGTCAAAGCGTATTCTACATATCATGCGGAAACGAAATGGTCTACAGAGGAAACAGTTTTCATGTTACAAGCCTCTGTCACCTTGACCTTTGACCTGTTGACCTCAAAATTGATAGGCGTCTTCCTTTCCTCCCGAGTAACCAGCATACCAACTTGGATGATCGTAGGTCAAAGCGTATTCTACATATCATGCAGAAACGAAATGGTCTACAGAGGAAACAGTTTTCATGTTACAAGCCTCTGTCACCTTGACCTTTGACCTGTTGACCTCAAAATTGATAGGCGTCTTCCTATCCTCCCAAGTAACCAGCATACCAACTTAAATGATAGTAGGTCAAAGCATTCTCTAGATATCGTGCAGAAACGAATTTCATGTTACAAGCCCCTGTGACCTTGACCTTTGACCTGTTGACCTCAAAATCAATAGGCGTCTTCCTTTCCTCCCAAGTAACCAGCATACCATCTTAAATGATCGTAGGTTAAAGCGTTCTCTACATATCGTGTGGAAACAAAATGGTCTACAGACAGACCGACCGACCATCCAACCGACCGACGGACAGGTGCAAAGCAATATACCCCCACTTCTTCGAAGGGGGGCATATTTATGAACACAGCAAAGCAAAATTTATACAAATACTGCTCCCAAATGCATTAATGACAACCCTTTCTATCAAATTTCTATGATTTAAAAGATATGAGGCGTGTCGTGGCAAAACCGGGTTTAATAATTGGGCGAAAAGTATCATCCCGGATTAGCCTGTGCTGTCTGCACAGGCTATCCCAGAACGGAACTTTCGCCTACAGTGGATTTATGTTTAGAAGAGACTTCATTGAAACAGAAAATACCATAAAAGTGGAAAGTGTCGTCCCAGATTAGCCTGATCCGGGATGACACTGTACGCACATGCATTAAGCCCGGATTTCCAACGACACGCCTCATATGTAATATAAAAAATACATCAATCTCAGTGCATACTAGTGTCTGAATTTGCAAGTATCAACATTCTTGGATTCATAATCTTACTTGTAAATCCTATTATGATTTAAAACATTTCCTTTGAATACTCGTACTACTACATAACATCAATATACAATTTTTCCTATGTGTATGTACTTGCAATAAAATTAATATAGTATTCAAAATACACAGAAATAAATCCGCAGCTTGGTTTGATGTTATAGTAATTTTCATACTATGTAGTTCTAATAATCTAAACAAATATATAAAAATCAAACGAGGTCGATTTTTTTCACTGAGAGAATGGCTGATGGAATTTTAATGCATACATATGAAACAAAATTATGTGGCAAAAAACAACAGTTGTTATTCAAATTAACATTTTTACAATTTCAAAAAATAAATTAATGTTGAATAATAAATATTAATTAAATAATGAGACAAACTTTTAAGTACCACATGCCAAATGTTAACTTTAAATGATGTACAATCAATGCAACACTTATGCTGAAACAATACAGCCAAAGTTCGACATGTCCGAATATAGACTCTTTAAAAGTATTGGGAGATAACAACTGAAAATTGACATGTGCAAACATTACAATACTGGTAATTAAAAACAGCTATATCTGTAACATACCTTTGCAGTCCGCACAGGCTAATCTAGGACGGCACTTTCCACTGTTATGGTATTTTCTGTTTCAAGGAAGTCTCTTCTAAACATAAATCCACTGTAGGCGGAAAGTGTCGTCCCGAATTAGCCAGTGCATGCATTAAGCCTGGGTTTCCCACGACCTGCCTCAAATATAAATGATATGGTGAAATTTGTTAAAAGCAGCAAGTATGACATGGGAAAACTTTGTAAGTATACAACTACATAAAATTCATTTGAAAGTGTTTTATATTTTTTACAGTTTTCATTTTGTACAAATACTAAGGTAAAGTTTAATTACATATCTTTGGCATATTTGTTCACTGGAATTATGAAACTGTAAGATTTTATTTGACTTTTTTTAAATACTGTCACACATTCAAACTTGCCCACTCAAATTTCCTGTGAATAAGCTGAAAGAATTTTTCATTCTTGTCTGCAAAGAAGGCACGTAACTTGATCAAAAGTTTTTCGTCGACAGGAGGATGTGGTCTCCCTTTGGTATCTCCAAGACAAGGGGAAGAACTGTCCAATCGAACACAATAAAAACCTTTAGTATCGTTTAAATAGAAAGTGCTTTTTGGGATCTTGTGTCCTACACCGAGAAAATGTTCTGTTTCATAGATTTCATGATATGGATTGCTTATAAACTTATCACCATCGACAATGTGGATTTGTTGTAAATCGAAAAATTCCAACCAATGGAGAATGTGTTTAAAATACATCGAGATTTGGACAGGTTTGTAATGCAAATTTACCTCGCCATTTTTATCTAGCACAATGTGTTCTAAAGGAGGATACGTAAAATTTTTCTCTCTATTTTTCACCACCAATTGAGTGTAATCGGAGAGTAGACGTACAACAGGATCGCGTACTATGAGTATTAGTTTCACAGAGTGGTTCATTCTGTAAATTCGTTCAGGGGCCATTATGTCAACGAAATACTTTGGTGTCTTTTCAATTGTGATTTGATGATCGAAGCTGACTGGCATTTGTTCACGGTAGTATTCCAGGCCTTTGTGATAGTTCTCGTCATTGCTAAAAAAATGTTGCTCCAATGTATTTACAACAATATCAGGATGTATGCCCAGAAACTGTAGCAGAGCCCTAGTTCCCGCTTTGCGTATACCAATTATTATAGCCTGAGGAAGACGCTTGCCTGGATTGTTTCCGATTAATACTCTTTCAGTGGAATTACGAGTTATGCCATCACCTAATTTGAGTTTCGCTGGCTTCAGACTTGAGAAGTTGCAAATCCCCGAGCAGTGGGTACCGCAACTCAAACACGAATATACAACCAGTATACAGGCAACAACTATGATCACGACAAGCACAACCAGTTTGGATCTCAAATTTTTCAATGAATGAAGCCTCCCAATCAATGACGTGATGCATTTTACGTCGGTCCGTGACCCTCTACGCTCGATCCTGACATCAGGGGCGGAGTCTTGGAGAAGTGGCGTCAAGGTATCACCCAAACCAACGCTCATATCCGACAACACCACTAGAAACCATCACTAGCCCTGCAAAATAAAAAAATATTTGAGGCAAGTCATGGGAAATTGGGGCTTAATGCATGTGCGTAAAGTGTCGTCCCGGTTTAGCCTGTGCAGTCCGCACAGGCTAACCCAGGACGGCACTTTCCGCTTTTATGGTTTTTTCCATTTAAGGAAGTCACTTCTAAACATAAATCTACTGTAGGCAGAAAGTGTTGTCCCGGATTAGCCTGTGTGGACTGCACAGGCTAATCCGGGATGACACTTTATGGCCATGCAGTAACAGACATGTGTAACTTAAGATATGATGTTCCAGGTTGCAAAGACAAGTTATATGCAGCTAAGATTTGTGTAATGTATAAGAAATAAATGTAAGCATACATTTAAGCCACGTTACAAGCTGGTTATTCTGCTTTATACTGGTACATATTGTGGGTTCATAAAATATGGAACTGGTAACAAAATAACAACAAAATCTGCATCAGAAGACAAATGCTGCAAAAGCCTGTGTCTCTGGGAAAGTCTGGAGAAATCTCTATGCAAGTGCACATAAACAATCCAGCGCAATACAGTTATAACTTAAAATTGTTTACCATGAAGTTACAACATTCTTGCACTTAATTCCCAATGCAATATTCTTGCTAATCTTTGGAGTTGTAGGTATGAAACACTTTGTTGAAACGTTGATATCAAGGTTGCCTCAATAACATTTTATCATCTATTTATATCCTATTACTAGTATTATTTTCATTATGTTTATCAACAAATATTTATCATGTAGATGAACAGTTTCAAAAATAGTCTATTTGTACACCCAATTTATGAAACAAAAATGAATGAAATACGCTTCTACGAGGATGTTGGTCCAGGGCCCATAATCAAAACATTCCTAACAGATGTTGGTCCAGGGCCCATTTTCAAAAAGCTCCTAAAAGGATGTTGGTCCAGGGCCCATTTTCAAAAAGCTCCTAAAAGGATGTTGGTCCAGGGCCCATAATCAAAACATTCCTAACAAATGTTGGTCCAGGGCCCATTTTCAAAAAGCTCCTAAAAGGATGTTGGTCCAGGGCCCATTTTCAACAAGCTCCTAAAAGGATGTTGGTCCAGGGCCCATTTTCAAAAAGCTCCTAAAAGGATGTTGGTCCGTGCCCATTTTCTAAAAGCTCCTAAAAGGATGTTGGCCCAGGGCCCATTTTCAAAAAGCTCCTAAAAGGATGTTGGTCTAGGGCCCATTTTTTAAAAAAGCTCCTAAAAGGATGTTGGTCCAGGGCCCATTTTCAAAAAGCTCCTAAAAGGATGTTGGTCCAGGGCCCATTTTCAAAAAGCTCCTACAAGAATGTTGGTCCCGGGACCATTTTCAAAAAGCTCCTAAAAGGATGTTGGTCCAGGGCCCATTTTCAAAAAGCTCCTAAAAGGATGTTGGTCCAGGGCCCATTTTCAAAAAGCTCCTAAAAGGATGTTGGTCCAGGGCCCATGTTCAAAAAGCTCCTAAAAGGATGTTGGTCCAGGGCCCATTTTCAAAAAAGCTCCTACAAGGATGTTGGTCCAGGGCCCATTTTCAAAAAGCTCCTAAAAGGATGTTGGTCCAGGGCCCATTTTCAAAAAGCTCCTAAAAGGATGTTGGTCCAGGGCCCATTTTCAAAAAAGCTCCTACAAGGATGTTGGTCCAGGGCCCATTTTCAAAAAGCTCCTAAAAGGATGTTGGTCCAGGGCCCATTTTCAAAAAGCTCCTAAAAGGATGTTGGTCCATGGCCCATTTTCAAAAAGCTCCTAAAAGGATGTTGGTCCAGGGCCCATTTTCAAAAAGCTCCTAAAAGGATGTTGGTCCAGGGCCCATTTTCAAAAAGCTCCTAAAAGGATGTTGGTCCAGGGCCCATTTTCAAAAAGCTCCTAAAAGGATGTTGGTCCAGGGCCCATTTTCAAAAAAGCTCCTACAAGGATGTTGGTCCAGGGCCCATTTTCAAAAAGCTCCTACAAGGATGTTGGTCCAGGGCCCATTTTCAAAAAGCTCCTAAAAGGATGTTGGTTCAGGGCCTACAATCAAAAAGCTCCTAAAAGCTGTTGGTCCATGGATCATATTCAACTACAACTCCGTGAGTCGGATGTGTTGCCTGACTACGATGAGAGCAATTATGCTGAAACCGAACTTGACCTAACACTTCCATAAAGTTTCATAATGATTGCACAAAAGATTTTCAAGTAATTGTCTGCACAAGCCTTTTTTTACTTTTTTTTTGTAAAAAAAGGGCATAACACAAGTATGATAAGAGCAATTATGCCGAAAACCAAACCTGATCTTCCTTTTATGCCTACTAACACTTTCCTAAAGTTTCAGAATGATTGCACAAAAACTTCTCAAGGTATTGTGTGCACAAATATTATTTGAACTTTTTTTTTTACAAAAAGGGGCACAACTCAAGTACGATAAGAGCAATTATGCCAAAAATCGAACTTGACCTTCCTTTCATGCCTACAAACACTTCAATAAAGTTTTATAAAGATATCACAAAAACTGCTCAAGTTATTGTCCGCACAAGCCTTATTTGAACTATTTATTTTTACAAAAAGGAGCATAACTCAAGTACAATAAGAGCAATTTGGCCGATAATCGAACTTGACCTTCCTTTTATGCCTACAAATACTTTCATAACATTTCATAATGATAGCACAAAAACCGCTCAAGTTATTGTCTGCACAAACTGAAGGGGATGCCGCCGCCGCTGACGCTGCCAAAAGTAACACCTACATGTCGCCTTTTCAGGCGACACAACAAAAGCTGTCTCAGGACAGCGCGCTTGACTATTCAAACTACTTTGTCAGAGTAACTGGCCTTTGTCAGTACTAAAAAGAGGTATAATTCTGCTAGAATGCTGGTCACAGTTATGGGCCTAGGCCAGTGAACTTTACCCTGAAGACATGATTGTGTGAAGTTTTAATTGAATATCTGTACTTGATATAGTGAAGTGGAGTTGTTACATGCAAACTTTAACCTGAATTTTGTATGTACAAAAAGGGGCATAATTCAGCTAAATTGCAGGTCAGAGTTATGGGCCTTGGTCAGCGACCCTACATAATGACCCCGAAGACATGTGTGCAGTTTCAATTGAATATCTGTAGTAGTTACAGAGCTATGTACTTGTTCATTCAAACATTAACCTGAATTTTCTAAGTACAAAACGGGGCATAATTCTGATAAATTGCAGGTCCCAGTTATGGGCCTTGGTCAGTGACCTTACATAATGACCCCGAAGACATGTGGGAAGTTTCAATTGAATATCTGTTGTAATTACAAATATGTACTTGTTGCTCGCAAACCTAAACCAGAGCATTACACAGACGGCGATGCCTACGAACGGTTGAGTAGTATGGCTCGAACTACTGGGTGAATACTCGAGCTAAAAATGTCCTAAAACAATTTGGTCCAAGGCCCATATTCGAAAATGTCTTACACATGTATGTAATTTCTTGAGATGAATTTAAATGGAGAAATCACTATTCATAGATGTACAATTATTGAATACAAACATATGTTGTAGACATACACAAATTTTGAGTAACTTGAATCTTAACTAAAATAATTCACAAGTAATTACTTACATATAAATTTCCAAATTTAAGTACTGTATTTTAGTCGGACTTCTAAGGGACATTATGAACACCCTCCAAGATTTCACTTCACTTTTTTTGTTTATTCACCGTTTTTTGCATATTTTATTAGCATTTTTTATGATGGTTATGGTGATGAATGCCTAATTATTTACTGTAGAACTGGTTTTATTTACATAGGTTCGCTAATATTCATAATTTTATTTCCTCACGAATTCAAAACCTGCGCAAATAAATGTGCGACAAACCTGAAAAGGTGTGGAAATCTGTGAAAGTAACCTATTGTTACTGCGCGTTGTCGTTTTTAAACTATAGTCAGAACAAAAACACTTGCGGCGCTAGTTTAAAGAAGTACATGTAAATTTATAATTAATTAATCATAGATATGATAACCTGATCCAATAAATAATATTATTTTTCCTTAATGGTAGGATAATGCTAGTTCAGGGTTGCCAGCACCTGGGGCAAAACAAATCCCTGACTTTTCCCTGACTAAATCCAGTTTTTCACTGACCAAAACCACCCATTTTCAATGGCCTTCTCCTCCCCTCTTAGCTGTTCACCATCATCAGGAAGGGAAGTTCATGTGCTAATCAGATTTAAGTCACACTAGGACATTTACAAAAACTGTTAAGATATATATTTTTGACTAAACATCAGCATATTATTTATTTATACATACATTTTAGTAATTCAAAACACATTTAGACTGCTTTAGCCATAATCTGCTAATTTGTATAAATTATTTTTTTACTGAAACTTCAGGCATGTTTTTCCCTGACTTTTCACTGACTTTTGGAATTTGATTTTTCACTGAATTTTTTTTCAAAGTTCCCTGACTATTCACTGAACTTGAAAAAATATCAAATTTCCCTGACTTTTCAAGTCTGCTGGCAACCCTGTAGTTGCAGTCTATATTAATTTTCCTATTAGGTTAATCTTTCAATTTTGAATTCGCGTCATGACGATGACGCGAATTCGAGAACACGCAAATAAAAAATCTTATCCTTTTGGGCGAAAAACATGAAAATTCATCCTCTATAATTTAAAACATTCTACAGTATCAATTTTATCTCGATCTCACCATCCAACAAGAGTGCAAAAAAACTAACATACTGGGTGTAGTTGCACATTTTCATCTGCATCTAACAAGTGCATGGAATTGCATACATTATTATGTCATTGTGAGGAATGCGTGTGAAACTATGATTGTATTCCACAATAATCTGTGACATAAATGATTCTAAACAAAATTAATTTTCGAGTTTTAACAATTGACAGCTGAAGGATTAAGTGGGCAAAACTCTTTTTACCATTTTCCACTTGTGATTTATTGCAAAGTAAACAAAAAAACAGCATGATTTTGTTCTTTAATTTTAGCAGAAAAAAAATCCCTACATTTCATGTAATAAATCATCCATATCAAATGTTTCCACACGTCTCATTTAACAAATGCATATTTGAATTAGCAATACAAATGCTTGCAGCGACGAAATGTACCGACCCCCTAAATTGAATAATATGTTAGTTCTAGAGTGCACAAAAATATTCCACTATCAATAAATATGTTCTAGAGTACACACAAATCTTCCACTATCAATAAATATTCAAATTCAATTTTCAAGCAATTCTACCCTGACAATTGCATTACAAGCTTTACAGTGGCCTGAGGGACTAAAGGAAATCTATCATCAAGTATTAAATGTTTGAATGGCAGAAAACAATGTGGAAGAAGTGTCCAATTTTCTAAATTCTATTGGCACAACTTTTAAGACTTTCCAATTTCAAAGCTTACTGTTCAAATGGAAAGTGTTTTTATAGGTACCATATAGCAGCCAAGAATTTGAACAATGAATGTTGAGGGCTGTTTGCAAGACTTTAATGTTAATTCCTAGAATTTTAGTGACGTGCAACCTCGACTATGTCTTAAATAATAAACGAACACAAAAGTGGTCAGGGTGTGTCAGGTTGTGTTACAAGAGAAATGTTATGCTTGTACTTTTGTTATTCTAAGCAATAAAAACCAAATAATGTTGTTTTCATGCCCCTGGCTGTTGAAATCACCTTAGCTGAACAAGAAATGTTAATTCTTATGAAAAGCAAGCTATTTTATCACAAAATGTTTTACTGTACTTTTTATAAATTTTGAAATGAATGACAAATATTCACATGTGTACTAGAATAACCTGTCATTCAGAGCCGTTGGTTTCAAATCATTAAACACTAAGACTAATATAATGAATGAACACCCAGAAGCACTGGAGAAAATGATCAAAGAAAGACTGTGGGTATGTATATCTTGGTCTTTGCCTGTTATTGCTTAAATTTGTAATAATATGTTATATCATATGTCTGAGACAAACGAAAGATAACCTGGAGCACAAAACACAGCATGACAAAGGAAGGTATTGATATTAGCACAAGCCTGTAAGCCATGTAAATTTCCGTTTTAAAGGGACTGAACTCCAGATGGTCCAATCGTAAAAACGAAAGAAAATTGTCAAAAATACATGATTTTCTTACATAATTGTATAGAACCCATTAAAAAATTAGACACATCTGTTTTTATTTACCTGAAAAACTATGATTTTATATGGTTTTCTTCCTTTTTATTGCCCTAAAATCTATAGCGTCTGCAGACACTATAACCCATCGAGTAATTAAAAAACTCCGCCATTTATATTTAGGATAATCACAAGACACTTAAGTTTTGTTGAGTCACGCATGAGCACACTTGAATCAGGAGCTTGTATTGGGCAAAGCCGCGGTATTTTTAAATCGGGAATACCACATGTTTTTACTGTTTAGGCATAACTACAAAGAACACACATTTTGAAGCCCATCTGGAGTTCTTTAAGAAAGGCGGGCTTGTAACACCTTCTTGCTCAAAAGTAATAATATAAGAATTCTTAAGAATGCTTCACCAAAACACTATTTTGATGACTGTGATGCATCTATCAATATTTTGCCCCTGGGAGGGGGGAAGCGGCGGGCAAACCCTGGGGATTTTGACTTATTGTATTTTGGCGGTCTTATTACCCACCCTAGAGCCAAGCATTTTAGTCTAAATCCCCTCAATGGGGGATGCTTAATTGATGTAGCATATGGCCCTGGGGGCCAATATTACCGGGATCTAAAATCTGAACAAAGTCTATTTCCTGGGACCCGGAATCATTTGTGTGTCAAATTCCTGCCTGTCCGGAATTGCTTTCAGTCTAAAGTCCCTTATATGCCCACTGCTCCCCCCTGGGGGAAAATATTGATAAGTGCATGAAGGACATCAAATTTTTGTGGCCGAATAGCTACAGTGTGGGCTATGTTTCTTCTAGTCTTCTAAGGCCCACTATAATGTAGAATTTCTGGCACTGGTAATTCATCACATCCAAATTAAAGAATAACACAAATTAAATGGAAACAAGACATCATTTTTTGTGAATCTCAGTCTTGAAAGAGGGTTTGTTTAATTTGTCTGATATCAACAAGAATATGCAATCCCATTTTAATTCACATGAGATCAAAGGCAATTAAAATATGTGGAATAAAATATTTCTCTAAAATATACCATTGCCATGGGAACAACAAACAAATATCGGAGACTTAATCTCGAGCAATTCTGACATTTGATGAAAAGATGTTTAAAGAAGCAACTTCACATTTCAATTTTTTTTTTCTACAATTTCTGATTAGTAAAGATTCACCACAAAAAATTTATCAATTTGTCAGTTCACTTCTAGCCAATAATCTATTCTCAGTAAAAAAAAATAAGTTTCATGAAAGTCTTCACCACAAAATTCCCCTCTGCAATTTAAAAATATAATGTCCTATGCTGATTACGACTTTTGAATTTTACTTAACTTTTTTTAATTTATTTATTAACACAGAGAACATTCATACAGACACTGAAAAAATGCAGAAAAAACTGGATCAGTCCTTTAATTTCTCTACATTTATTCCAGATTTTAATATAATTTTATGTAAAAAAGAGGTAATAGCATTCAGCAAAATCAAACCATCTGCAAACAGTTGGTCTAACACAAACAAGAAATGTCTTGAAAAAAAGACAATCGTCAATGACATTAATATTGAGATATCATTTTTAAACATAATACAAGAGGGCCAAGAGGATCGGTAACGTGGCTTCTCTGACCCCAGAGTTTTTGAGCACCATACGAAAACTTCTCAGATCCCAAAATTTATGTGTGATTAATTTAATAATTTGTAACGTGAAAAACCCGATCATACCGCCACATGTTTTCACCAGAGATACATGAAAAACCTAATAAATTTACGTTAACATCATTATTATATAAATTTGTCAGCCAAATTTAACAAATTAACAATGTACGAAAATAATTGCGGCAATGAATAAAAATTATTTTGTATCAGACGCGTATAGTTATTCAGATCTTAAGTAATATACCCTAACTTCATCTTGGAAATTATCTATGCATAATACATACACATTTCGAAGTCAATTAATAATTTATACTGTGTATTCTAATGAAAAGCAATCTTCAGAGAACAGTCAGCGCATTTGAAATAATGATGACTTCCATTATTGATAACACAAACATAAATTTCATTAGACTATGGCGATTTAAAATTATAATTGGTAGGAATATGATGAATCAAGAGTTTCTGTGTATAATTGGTATTGCAAATAATGTATAAATGCTACGCAAATCATTGAAATGAAGTAAAAGTAACATGAATAACATTTGGACGTATTCCGAGACTTATTTTACCACATTTTATCTATTGAAAGATATATTTTCATAAGTTGATTAACATCTACTGGAAAAGTTGATAGAAATGTGCAATAGATGAGTTTCACATTCCCCTTTTTAGCGATTATCACCAAACAATAATTTATCTGCGACTTGAAAACGAGGCTTGCGATGTATTCATTAGTGGTAAATACTGGTTTCATAGCGGTCATTTCAAGTTTATTACTTATAAACAAGAATTAATAATCGGTTATTTTACTTCATAACAAACAAAAATAACAGTGTCAATAATACAGTTATGATATATTTTAATACAGTGTCAGTTTTATTAGTATATTGTCGCTTAAATTAACAAGCTGTCAGACGACAGCCCGCTCGACTATTCGAAGTATTTCAGTTGGTACATATTTTGCATAGTGAAAGGGGCATAAATTTGTTACAATACAATATTAGTAAGTGAAGTCTTGTACAGTTTATAAATTTTTGGAACACAAACTTTATCCACAAAGTCTATGTAAAAAGTGGGCTAACTATGTCGAAATACAAAACAGAGTTATGGGTAATGTTGTCCCTGATACTAGAGTTGATGGCAAAGGTTAGTTCCAAGTTTCAAGTGAATAACTTATGTAGTTTTGAAGTACTAAAACTTTTGAATATAAATTTTAAACAGAAAATCTATCTGAAAAGGGGACATAACTCTATCAAAATACAAAATAGAGTTATGGGGAATGTTCACCCTGATACTGGAGTTGATGACAAAGGTATATTCCAAGTTTCAAGTGAATAGCTTTTGTAGTATTGAAGTTACAAAACTTTGAATATAAACTTTAACCAGAAAATCTATGTGAAAAAGGGGCATAACTCTGTCAAATACAAAACAAAGTTATGGGGAATGTTGCCCTTGATACTGGCGTTGATGACAAAGGTTAGTACCAAGTTTCAAGTGAATAACTCATGTAGTTTTGAAGTTACAAAACTTTTGAATATAAACTTTAACCAGAAAATCTAAGTGAAAAAGGGGCATAAATCTGTCAAAATACAAAACAGAGTTATGGGGAATGTTGCCCCTGACACTGGAGTTGATGACAAAGGTTAGTTCCAAGTTTCAAGTGAATAACTTATGTAGTTTTGAAGTCACAAGACTTTTGAATAAAAACTTTAACCAAATTCAGACGCGGACGCCAATGCTGGGGGTAGTAGGAAAGCTCACCTATTCTTTGAATAGTCGAGCTAAAAATAATGCAATTTACTAGTAGACTGAGGTTCTTTTCCTGAAACTGACAGAACTCTTATTGCCCCAACATTATTATTAAAAATCATTAGATTAGATCATAATCTTGTATAAACACATGTCCATAATTACGTAACTGGCATGCATAATTATATTCAGGAACTAATCTTAAAATAACGCATGTCACAATCACGTTATCAACATGCGGAACGATTAAACTGGTGAAGTAATACACATGTCATTGTGTTGGCAGCTATGCCATTTACTACATGCAGATAGTTGACAACACTTATAACTTAAGTTTTATCATTTAAAATGATAAACTGACTTTATTTAAATCACAAATATAATTTAATTAGCAATAATCCTGCGTTGTTAGAATTCATGATAGTGTTTACAAATGGGAAGTATTTGTCGTCTTTGTACACAAAGTTTGAAGAAAGATAACAATAATTAACAATGCTTTTGGTTTTAAAAATGATGTTTTATTTCTACATTTTTATTACTTCATCACATTTTTTGGCCCCTATCATTAGAGAGTACAAAGATAAAACTTATTTAGGTCTTGTCAATTCTGGTGAACTTGGTAGAAGTTGTTTCACTCAGATAAACAAAAATGCACACTCTGTGACATCTCTTTGTTGCTTGTACTGAATACTAATACTGAATACAAATACTAATACTAATAAATTTAGTGTACATTTTAAATTAAATATTATATTTATATTAATAATGACGATGTTACTGTCAAACTGTTAATTGCCCAAGCCGACAAAACCCGGAATAAACTGCTCCTGTTAATTAACTAATTAAGTATGCAAACTGCAATAAATTCAGCTATTTTAGACTTATTCCAGTCATCCAAAATTAAGATCTGAATATAAAATGTTTGGAAAAAGTCATATATTTATAATGTCAAACATAGTTTCGTTTGCAGATTTGGTTATGTTTTAATCGTTAATAAATTACATTTCTGCATTAATATATTTAACAATTAAAAACCAGTCAACATACACATAATTTACTTAACAAAACAGAGACTACTTTCATAAAAACAACAACAACATTTTATTATATAATTCAACATTTCCTTCTCTGAACATTATTTTCCTGTATTGGCAATCACAGTCAATACATCGTCAGCCTCGTTCTCGACTCACTTAATCAAGGGAGACAACTCCTACACTACTCCATTACAGGAATGTGAAAAGGGTCTATTCTATTTAATTTTTAATAGAACGCAACTGCCATTCAATTTCAAATTTACATCCACAGTAAGTTTATATACATAAATTCCCCATTTGTTGAAATTATTCGCTCGTATGATTCTCTGGACACTAATTGATGCTTGTATATTATAACAGCTATACACCGACAGCTAAACGCGCACTAATTTAGAATGATCGTGTGTTGAACTCGTTAGAATAAATTGTTATTTATAGAGCTAACCGCTAGGCTAAACCAAACAGTGGATTAATTTTGAGAACGAATATAATATTCTGTTCTTGTCATACAGTGAGAAAATATGTTCATAATTATGTTCAGTTCTAAAGTGTATGTCGAAAATATGTTTATAACTTTATTTTAACCGCTTATGTAAACAATTATGTACATTTTAATCCCCCAAAGTATGCAACAGTTGTTGGTACACACTAAACCATTATTGTAAGTTTGTATTCCCTTAAAATAGAGAATTTGCCATATTTTATTGGCATTCAATTTTCCTGCTGCATAATTATCGCAAGAAATCTAGGTAAAAAGTGATCTTAGACAGCAATGCGAAAAAGGATACTTAGCAAAATCCTCATGCTATCTAAACTACACCAATGAATAATCTGCCTGTAATAAACAGAACTGCTTAGTAGTTCTTGAACTATTTACTTACTTCTTAAGAGTAGGATAAAATCCCACAAGTGTGTTCTAGTCATCTCAACCAAACTGGTCAAGCAATTGATGTCCATTAATGGTCAACACTTCCACTGGACTAAGGACCATTAGCTGAAGATAATATAGCACCCTATATAACTTGAAAATACCAATATATCTTATTCCTTTACTTTCTATTGCAAGTCATCACTTTTTAAGACGTTCATGAAAATGTTATCAAACAGGCAGGCACAAATATCAATGCACCAAATGTATCAGTTAACTACTTATTTTCATGGTCAGACATGTTTATATTATTATTATTATTATTATTATCATTATTAGTGAGAATAAACTAAAACATAGATACAGCATATGGAGTAATTTCCACTTCAAGGCTTCTATTTGTCTCTGATATTTTTTCATTAAGTACTTCCTTAAAAATTGACTGTGATTCTTTTCATACAAACTTGCAAAAACAAATGTTAAGAACCTAACTTTACTACACTGATAGTTGAAATACCCTGTAATAAAATATTGTTTCCCATGAATGCAAATTAATAATGCAGCAACAAACATTTGCCCATTCTTCAATTAAACCCCTAAATTCTAATATGTTTGATGCAATATCCAGCAGAAATAATACTTGTAAATTGAATTACACGAAAGAAAAAGAACTCAACTTCATTTATATTTCTTATTTATTTCTACAAAAATGATCGACGGTGACATGCACATATGAAATGATGACATTATGACCATAATAACATATTGATGAGAATGAGTAACATTGCACTTTGAGCATCACAGAGCTCACAACAAGCTTTATGCCAATTCAGCAAAAAAATAAGTGTATACTTCTCAAAATTGTTAAACTGCAGTGCTAAACTCATCCCCAAGAAAATCAAACTGTAGACAAACAGTTAGCCTTTGTTTAATTCTCTAACATGCACAGCTTTATCAAGTGTGTTTAGAACTTTTCTTTTCACTTGAAATACAAAAGTTCATGTGTTCATCTTTAAAGCTGCAGTCCATAGAATATAATTCAATACATCTTAAATTGGCATTAGTTCTAATGAACGTTAATGACGTTTATTCGACTGAACACTGTTTCTTTTTATGAAAGACATTTTATAATGTTTATGTTCGAAAACGCTTGGTACGAATGGAATATGCGCTAATGTACATCTGATTTACTCCAGAGGCATCACCAGCTATTGCATACAGACAACTATACGATAAAACGTTACCAAAACATTATTATTTTACCAATTTCAATGCAGTTCTTGGTATTCTGATCGGTAAGATGTCCATTAGAAACGATTTATGCAAGGTTTAATTTTATTCACATATTTCTGGACTGCTGCTTTAATGAAGAAATCCTTGTGATGTTTATGAATAGTAGTGTTCAAATTATTTTGAAAAGTATACAACAAAAACATTGTTTTTCAAGGAATTTCAATAATGTTCATCAGAAACAGTATATCAAAATATCATCAAAAGATCTCTGATTGACTTTGGGTATTGCACGATGAAATCCATTTATACAACTCCATGAGAATGTCCAATGGTCAACTGGTTAACAAATATAATGCTAGTTATTAAAATGTGAACAAAACTCTATACAAGCCTTCGTTTCATATATCCATTAAAACAATTAATATTACATTAATAATACTGTCTTATAAGCAAGAACATATTTTTGTAAACAAAATATGATGAAGCTAATATACATTTAAAATTCTCTTGTGAAAAAAATGCCATTTTTTGTAAATGATTAGCATTATTACCTGAAATGTATTCATTGCAAATGCCATAACATTAATTATTACCTAAACAAAAACATATCCAAACATTTACACCTTATAATTTATATTATCATCAGATAGTATTACCTATATTTTGTATACATTATTAGTACATGTATGTAGGTCTCAAATATCATGTGGTGTCAAGTAATACTAATACAAAGAATCAATACAACTAGATGTGTCACAGAGACGGATGCCCCCACGACACATGTTTGGACACAGACAAAGTGCTTGTTGCCAACACTAATTTTTGCCTCTACAATTTTTTTTTCATATATAATCTATAGTGGAACTAGACATGTGTCCGCAGGACACGGATGCCCCCACATTCCGCTGGTTGTCACAAAACTCTGATGTCGGAAAAAATGCACCAAAATACCCAGGTGCACAAGTTCACATGCTGATGAATATGTGTACAAAGTTTCATCAGTCGAGCAGTTATACTTTTTGAGTTACACGCAACACAAATTAAAAAATGTCATTTTTTGCTTTTAAAAAAAGGTCATAACTCCACTGATGGCAGAAAAAATGCACTAAAATACCCAGGTACACAAGTTCACATGCTGATTAATATGTTTATAAAATTCCATCACTCTAACAATAATACCTTTAAATTTGAGTTACACACGACAAGTCCAAAAATGTCTTTTTTTTTTTGCAAAAAAAAAAGGGCCATAACTCCACTGATGTCTGAAAAAACTGCGCCAAAATACCCAGGTGCACAAGTTCATATGTAGATTAATACGTATATAAAGTTTCATCACTGTAGCAGTAATACTTTTTGAGTTATGTGCAACACAAGTCCAAAAATGTCATTTTTTGCTAAAAAAGGGCCATAACTCCACTGATGTCTCAAAAAACTGCACCAAAATACCCAGGTGCACAAGTTCACATGCTGATTAATATGTTTATAAAGTTTCATCACTGTAGCAATAATACTTTTTTAGTTGCACGCAACACAAGACCAAAAATGTCATTTTTTGCTAAAAAAGGGCCATAACTCCGCTGATGTAGGAAAAAAATGCACCAAAATATCCAGGTGCACAAGCCCCGATGCCGATGAATATGCTTATAAAGTTTCATCACTCTAGCAGTTATACTTTTGGAGTTATGCGCGTCACAAAAATCCGACGGACGGAAGGACCGACTGACGGACAGACAATGGCAAATCTATATGCCCCCCCTCTAAAGTGGGGGCATAAAAAATTACAAAGGGCCATAATTCTGCCAAAATTAGTCGCAGCCAAAGTTCCTTTCTTTACAATCACCTACGCATTAAGGTTCTTCAGCTGTGAAAGTTTCAGTGAAATCTGCCCAGCAGTCAGAGGAGTTGAGTCCATACAATTTCGGGACGTCCGTTCATCCGGACGCACGGACGGACAAGTGCAATGCTTAATACCTCCTTCTTTGAGGAGGCATAAAAACATCATTTTGGTTCCTATATGGGACAGGATGCTGTTTCGTAAGTTCGTTTAGAAGAGCACTCATCCTGTAACGGAGAGGTCCCGCCACTGGGTTTGAGTACCGGACTGGCTGCACAATTTTCTTGCCCTTTGACATTCACAACTGATAAATAATTTATGTAAATAAAAAAAATACATGTAAACAGATAGGGCTAATAAAAACAAGTTCACAGACTAACTAAATGAATTTTTTTTTTTCCTTTTTTTGTTTGTCACCGATTACACAAAGGAAAGAAAGAGTACCATAATAATGCACTTGTATAAATACACACCATCAATATATTAAAGCCTTTTTTTCAAAACAAGAAAAACTAAATATTCTATGCATGAAAAATACCTGCTTCAAAATGCAGACAATGGATTCCATTTGTTAAGGTGTCGTAAATTCATTTGTTGTGCAAAATACTAATATTGTTCTTCTATCATTATGAAGATCACGATTTTAACGCTACTCAAAATCTGATTTCATGTGTTAAGGTGTAGTAAAATTAATTTGTTGTGCGAAATACTAACATTGTTCTTATATCATTATGAAGAGCACGTTTTTGACACCTACCCAACATCTCGGCACCCATTATACGTGTACATAGTATTATGCCCAATAATATCCTGGAGTGTCCATATTCCGATGACATAAGATATTCAGTGAACTTTAAAAAATCAAAATATCTACTATTGAAAAAATAATCATTTATCTACCAACTACAACAAATTATTTGCACTTTTGTCACATAAACAGGACCAACAAATGGAAAATGCATTTGCCAGTACCATAAATCCGCCATCTTGAATTTGTTCCAAATTCCGATGACACAATGAAACAACATGAAATATACTTGTTTTGCTTTGTTTTTCAACATTACTTCACCTTTTATGTTATTCATTCATCAATTGTCAACATTGCAGATAAAATTAACTAGAGGTTTCTTATGTACTTTTACAGAATCTTTGACACAATAGTAGACACCGTGTGAAAAATAACAGAAAATGTGGCTGTTTAACATATTTCATGAAAATTTACTCTAAATAAATAGTTTTTGATTTTTTTTCTGTCATTCATGTTTTTAAATCAATTTCAACAAAATAAATAAATAATTCTACCCAGAAGTGCACTGATTATTTAAAACAATGGATTATCGGAATATGGTCCCACTCGGAATTAGGGCCTTTCACGATAATACAAATCAGTTTTTTGTTTGTATCAACTGTGACACTTATATGCAAATCAGAAACAAATGTTTTGTATCATTTAATACTTATAATATTCGAGGAAAAAAACAAAATGGTGTTAATAAAAATACTTGAAAGTCTCATCTGCTCAAAGAAAGTTAGATACAAGGAGTTGTGTCCCTTTATTTAACATTTTTTCATTAACAAAATGGCTGTTATACAGCCTAAACAACTGTATAATGCATATTGTAACAAATTGCTAAATGTTTATTTTTACGCAAGGTTTACATTTATGTATAATATGCACCTTATAATTTTCAATGTAAAAATGTTTGTACATTACTTTTAGACAATAATTATGGTGAAAAAATACCAAAGTAGCGTGGCTGATATAAAAAAAAAACTTATAAATAATGCATGATTAAGGATAAGTTGTCTTTTTTATATATAAAGGATATAAAAAGCATTAAAATGTGAAAATAATTTTTATAAAGATCATTGGAAACAAACATCATTGTTATAGAATTAGCATACCTTTGACATGAAGTCTTTGTGGATAAATGTACGACATTTAAATAAGAGGTGCTCTATTCAAAATCCGACACTGCAGTTCTGTTTTATTTTACTGGATTTTGATTTTTTTTTTAATCCAGATACCGGTACTTCAGTTTGTATGTGTCATAAGCACATTTTTAAATTTCCAAAACCTCAGTTTGTATTTGTCATAAGCATATATTTTTTAATTTCCAAAACCCATGAACAAGTCCCAAAAAGTTATTTCTTATGATTTGTTTTTCATTACACATATTATATTAAAACAATACAGCAGCTGCAATTTACACAAAGACCTACTCATTAAATAACAAAAATTGCAGAGTGTCACAACTGATAAATCAGATCCTATTCTCACATTATCCAGCAAGAATTATAGCTGTGAAATATTGGTAACTCAAGTAAACTCATTTCCCATTTACATAAATAATCAAACATGGATGCAACTTTTTTCTCAGACAATATAATTAAATGGACTTCTTCTAATCACAGATATATATATAGATATATATGCCTGAGCATTGCTATTCAATCCCAATCATATTTTTCCCCTATCATTTCAAACAGTTTTTTATTATACGGGCGATAGAAGTGATTCATCTTCTTTACAACTGAAGGGTCTATCGCTGGATGTTTCCGCCCTTTCTTAGCACCAAGACAATGTTGTTTATCACCTGACTGCATACAGAAAAACCCTCGGGTCTCGTTAAAATAGACGTCCTTTTCTGTGACTAAGTTTGGTAATCCTAAGAATGTTTCAACTTTACGAATTTCTTCTAGTGGATTTACAATGAGATTATCACCGTTTACTACATGAATTTGATGTCTTTGAAAGAAGTGAAGCCATTGAGTCAAATGATAATAATACATGCTAATCCGCACGGCTTTATAGCCTGTATTCACACGTCCTGTCCGTTTACTGATCACAATGTCTTCGAAGCGTTCTATTGACTTATTTCGCTCCAGTTTATTCTGATATACCTGAGTGTAGTCTGAAATTACCCGCGTTGTTGGATTCCGGAAAATGATTATGAGTTTAGCGGAACTGTTGAATTTATGAATCCTTTCTGGAGCGCTTTCAGAAATAAAATACCTTGGTGTTTTTTCTATGGTAATATCTGAGGCAAATGAAAATGGCATGTATTTCCTATACCAGTCATAACCTTTCTCGTAATTTTCATCCTTATTGAAGAAATGCATTTCCATGTCCGCAATACGGATTTGTGGGTGAAGGTCGAGGAACTCTAGTAAAGCTCTCGTCCCACATTTCCGTACACCGAAGATAATACACTGTGGCAGTCTTTGCTCCATTCCTTCACTCCGCAACCGCTCGATTTTCGCCTCCTGATCCTCAAGAAGCTTTCTTAATCCATACCCTTCTGAGAGATCCATGTCGTCCAGGAGCATGTTTGAATTAAACACCCTGCGAACCTGGCTGTTGAAGATCAAGGTCACACAAAGTAGGACACCTAATGAACTGATGACTACCCAAGCCTGTCGTTTCCGTGGAAACCCCATCTTAAATATCACTCTTGGCCATTGTTGTACGGTGAAGGCAGTCAAATCCATCAGCACTCAATGATGACCACAAAATTCTCCATCTTCTTTGTTAAATCTGACAATGCGCCCTTTTACACTGAAAATATACAAAATAAAAGATCCATTCAAATCATGTCTTCAGTAAATTACTCAATCATTGTAAACAGAAGTTAAAAAATGTCCAAGCTCAAAATCAAAAAGGTTAAGCAAAAAACTCCCAGACATTATACATAATGAACGCATTGAAATTAGATCGTGCTAAGTGCAGGGTTCATATAACAAATTCAAACTGCCCATAATCAAGTTACACCCAAAGTGTGATATATATTAAAATGTCAATATTAAAGCTACATGCTAACATGTCTTACATAACACTTTTATTGAAAATATTGAATTCAATAATACCAGTAACAGACAAAACGAACATATAACATTCAGTGACAAGTATCTTGTAACACATCTATTAAATATTCAATATGGTATTAACTCGATAAATCTTCGATGTACTTCACAATACAATAAGCAACATGTCTGCTACATTCAGAGGAAGGTGTCACAAAGCAGGTATAGGGAGAAAATTCATTATATAAAAAGCAGTTGTGTCGCAGACAGGGGCTAAGATCGATCTCTAGTCTATGCTGGATCACTATCAAACAGAAAATGTTTATCTACATAATTATGCAGCGATTACAAAGATAGTAAATAAGCACACTTTTAAAATGCATGTTTATCATCAAGTGCATGTGACCTGGTGTAAATTTATCAATGTAATGCAGTTCTCTAACTACTTTTAATATAATAATTTTTTGCTGTTATCTGTTAGATTGGTAGGTATAAGCATTTTGAAAGTATAATAATTCCCAGAAAGTCTTGAGTGAACAAATAAAGTTCAATGTTATGATCACATGATCGGTATGTACAAATGAAGAGAAATGGAGAGTGTCATCATCTACCTGGGGGATACAATAGGCCAGCACAGAGTGAAGACTCTGTGAAGATGCAAGAGGACAGATTGAGACACTAACAAAGTGTCGACCACTTGAACTTCTCTTTTTAGTGCACTTGAACACACTTCAGTTTGACACCACTGAAACTTCACATTGACACTAATCAACTGTCACTTTTTATTATGTTGCAAGAAATCAGTGGAATTTCTTTGGGAGAATTTAAGTGTGAAAAGAAAATGTTTGGAAATTTGTCAACAGATTGTTTGTATGGAATATTCGAAACAGCAGAGAACAGATGGTCTGCTAAATCATGTGTTAAATTTTTAATTTATTGAGATAATAATAATTGTAGAATAATTTTAACTGATTAAACTGTGATGTGTCAGGCATATACTCAGTAATGTATGAAACAGAAAACTATGATTAAACTATGTGTCAGACATTTACTCAGTAATGTATGAAACAGAAAACTGTTACTTTTGATATTTAAGTCTTACATATTGAATGATATAATGTGAAAATACATTCCAATAGTTTATATCACATGATTACAGACAAGCGTTTCTGAGAATTGTGCTTACACTAACAAGTTATACTATTGGTATACCTTAATATCATTTTTTTTTTAAATTAACAATTACAGGGACTATGTTATCGAAAAGGTTCTCAAGGAGGCAATTTCTTTAAATAATCTGAAATTTGCATATTCATACTGGCATGTAATAACGGTTAAAACAAGATATATTTAATGGGAAAAGAGTGTACGCATTCTGAGAGAAAAATAATCAATTGATAATATGGGTTGTGTTTGTGTGGCCCTTGTCCTGTTTACATTTTTGATGTCAGAATTATGAGCATTTTGTATAACCATAGTTTACAAACGACTCCTTACCAAGTATTATAGCGCAGTTGGTTAAAGCGCTGTCTACTGTAATTTCTTTGTATGGCTTCATATGGCTCCTAAGTCGTGAGTTTGATACCCTCTTGGGATGTTCACTTTTTTCAGACTTTTTTGCTAATTTGTTTTTATCAAATATCTTATTATTGTGTATTATATTATTTTATATTTGTTTAATGCACATGTCTTAGTAAAGCACATTTCTTACAAAAAAACAAAAACAGTGTATAACATACACATTAAACAAATTCTCAGTAGGTTATATTCTACCAAGAATTTACCTGCCAAACTAAAGTGGAAAAAACTTCAAATGTCACGACAGGTGACATAAGATATCAGATCTGTCACGCAATTTACATAAACATTCTAATATCACATTTAACCATCTGGAACTTACATGCAATTAATGTGAAAGGCCAAAAATAGCACTTGCAACATGAAAAATTGGAACAATTAACTGGGGGCACTATATGACTCTCTTTAGATCTTCGTTACCATATCTTCCAACTTATAAAAAAAAAAGAGTTTAGAAAAATAGAAGAAAATGTTTTATCATGTGACAAGTGCACACAAATTTATACCTGAACACAATAATCAGACATAAATGCAACTATGAAATTTAAGTTTTCCGTAGCTGGTACACTTCCAGCTAAAATATTTATAATACAAGGCAAGCTTTTATGCATTTTTACCATTTCATATAAAGCAGGGGCCATAACTTTTAACATATTCTTCAAAAAAGCAAAACTTGTGAACACATATTGAAACAAACTTGAATACGCAGAATCTGAGTCCTCATGGACATTTTTTGACTCATTGAGAATTTATGTTGAACAAAATCCTTGCAGTAAAGCAATTTTGTATTGTAAATAATTATACTTCTTTAAAGACACAAAATCAGCTGCACCTTAGAATATCAAAACCACAAGCATATATATGAATGGAAGTTCTTGGAGAGATTATTTACAAAAAACATTGCACCCCGTTTAAACAGCAAACAATGCATATAAGCATATTAGGACATTGGATACGACCATATATTACTATGTTCAATTGACTACATAATGTATTAGATAATTTCATTGGCCAACAGTGCAGAAAAACAATTCTTTACGTTCTTTTATAGACAAACCGAAATGTGGAGATAAATGGTAAGGAAAAATGTTGTACAAAACATGAGCATGTATCAATACTTTTTTTTTCTAAAATTTCCAAGAAAATAACATGTTTTTTTTCCTATTGCCAGTGACACCGGTTCAATTTAAAAGTTACAAAAACATGGTTTACAATTGATAATAAAAATAATACAATCTTTCCTGAAGGCACATAAACAAATCATTAATTATTCCACAAAGCCTCGACCTATCATTTAATTACAAACTGCCTTTGTAATTCCACCCAGCTGCGGAGTGATGCATAAATCATTTATCAAGCCGTAAAGACCTGTGATTACAAAGTAACAACACAGCTATGGTCATAAAAACATGCTTACAATAATGCAATGTCATAGATAAATCCCGAGGTAATCCAATATGACACTCTATGTAAATATTTGCAATAGCTTCCAAATACCACCGACATATTAAATCACAAGTATATCTCTCTGTCTCTCCATAGTGAACAACTATTTCACCTCTCTGATACACAAAGAATAACTTCAGCACGGACGAATACACAACGTTGCACGATTGTCTCTATCCACACAGAAATTAATACATATCGAAAATGCATAATGATGTAACTCGACACCTGTAATTACGCCATTAAATAGGCTATACAAGGCTTCTGGTGGCTTGAAGTGCACCATGCTTTGTTAATTGCCGTGTCAAATCAAGGTGCTTTATTAATCCACCATGTAACAATGCTGGTACCACTTTGTTCTAATTTTCTATGTCCAGAAACTGAAAGCTAATTTTTTTTTTTAAATAGTAAATTTTACTGCTGTGCACAAACCTTTCTTTTTTAATTGCTGTGTCAAGTTAATGTGCTTTATTTATCCACCTTGTTACAATGCTGGTACCCTTTGTTCTAATTCTGCATGTCCAGAAACCGTAAGCTGATGTTTTATTTTTATTAATACCAATTTGACTGCTGTGCAAGTTAATTGCCGTGTCAAATCAACATATATTTTATTAATCCACCTTGTAACAATGCTGGTACCACTACAATCTAAAATTCTGAATGTCCACAAACCATAATTTGGTGATAATTATTTTGACAAACATTCCAATTTTGAATGCTTTAAGTGCAAAAAGCTTCGCGAATGCAGTGCACTGTCCTTTATTAATTGCCGTGTCAAATCAACATACTTTATTAATCAACCTTGTAACAATGATGGTACCACTTCAATCTAATTCAGCATGCCCAGAAACTATAAGCTAGTGATAATTAAGTATTTTTTACCAAAATACAAATTTTGAACTCTATAAACCATTCTTTGTTTATTACCGTGTCAATTCCAAATGCTTTATTTATTTACCTTATAAAAATGCCCATACCATTGCACACTTTCTGCATGTTGGGATACCACGAAAAGATTCACAAAAATACCAATTTTGAATGCTTAATAGTCCCTTATGCTATGTTGATTGCCGCGTCAAATCAAGGCGTTTATTAATCAACCTTATAAAAATGACCCAACCACCTTAAGCCAATGCTGCATATCCCAAAACCATTAAGATTCACAAATATACCAAAGATTCACCACGAATTGAAATTGCAAATTCATTTCAAATTCATTGAACTTACTATCTTAGTACCCCAACCCAAAATCTGGGCAAGCTCCTAGTATCAAATTCAACACAAAATGGCATTATCTATCTGCCCAAGTAATCAAATACTATGACCCAGTAATAACACCAGGGGTTTACCAAAAGTCCTCTTTAAACTACTTAACGTAGAATTTCTCTGTGCTATTTCACTGGTTGGTAACAATTTACATCTGTCAGCCTGGGATGGCAAGCGTTTAAACAGTGGCCTGACCAAATAGTATTTTGTCTTATATACAATACCTTAATAATATTACCATAAATAGGTTAACATCTTTTCTTTTTTTTTCAAAATTGTTGACACAAAATAAAATTATCTTTATTCTTCACCATTTGTTTCAAGAATAAAAAAAAAACATAGTATTCATTCAATTATATTCCTAAACAAATAAACCTGAAAATATTTTTGTCTCCAATTTCTGAATAATACTCGAATTTCAACAAATCATAACACCAATATACAATATTCATGCATTATCTATGCAGACAGCGGCTTCGAATGGTTGATACGCCCATAAATTTACATCACTGTCATATGGACTAGCACTAAACCTAAGTTAACCATGCGGAAAATAATAGTGGAATCAATACCTAACAATTCTGCTTTTAACATCAGAATGAACATAATTCCTGTAGTTTTGCAAATTTCATGACTCCAAATTCAAACTGCAGACTGTAATTTGCTGACACAATTGCCATTGGAACTAAAATCTGGGAAAGCTTGGGAAATACACAATATAAACCATGACATTAAAGATCCATTAAATTTGGACATTTACATAAGGACATGACTTGTTTAGTGTATTTTATATTGAGTTTTAAAATATATGATCTAAGCTGCCAATAACATTCGTGAACATGAGCATCTGGACTAGTGATCAACATTATTAATATTGGATAGGTGGACTTTCTCCCCAGAGTGCAAGACACAACACAGAACTGTTTCATAATTCACAATTCAGAACATTCCATTGCAAACTAAATATGGAAATCACATTTAAATTTGACATAACGGTTGGTGTACTAAACATTAATCTGGCAGGTCAGCAGTTAATGAAACACATGAAACACTTTGGAATAGAAGGAACAAGAGCTGTCAGAGGACAGCGTGCGCGACTATTCGAAGTATTGCAGTTGGTACATAGTTTGGATAGTGGAAGGGGAATAAATTTGTTAAAATACAAAACTTTTAAGAGAAGCCTTGTATAGTTTTTTGGAACAAAAACTTCAACTACAAAATCTTTGTAAAAAGTGTGCATAACTCTGTCAAGAAAAAGTGTGCATAACTCTGTCAAAATACAAAACAGAGTTATGGGTAAGGTTGCCCCTGATACTAGAGTTGATGATAAAGGTTAGTTTCAAGTTTGAAGTGAATAACTTATGTAGTTTTGAAGTTACAAGACTTTTGAATAAACTTTTAACCAATTCAGACGCGGATGCCGACACCGGGTAGTCAGATAGCTCACCTATTCTTCGAATAGTCGAGCTAAAAACTACAGGATTTAAAATAACTACTAATCTTCATGTTCATTGGAATTCATTGTCATATGTCTTATACTTATTTTAACTAGCTAAAACGAATACTTTTTCAATTGTTTCATTATGGTCAACATTATCAGCAGCAGTAACAGCAGCAGCAGAATCATCACTATCAACATCAATACCATCACCATCATCTGTTATCAGTATACTCGATATAACCATAAACATTCAATCACAACAATATTACCATAAACACTAAACACCATCATCAATATAACCATAAACATTCAATCACAACAATATCACCATAAACATTCAATCACAACAACATAACCATAAACACTAAACACCATCATCAATATAACCATAAACATTCGATCACAACAATATCACCATAAACATTCAATCACAACAATATAACCATAAACATTCAATCACAACAATATAACCATAAACATCAACACTATCACCACCATCATCATCATCATCAACACAACTAAAACCAACTTCAGATTCCTTATTATTTCATATTATTATTATTCCGAACTATAAGAGAACAATTATTATACAAATATAAACATTGCAAGCAAAAGCATCATTCACAGATTGCAAAACAAAACCCACTTCAGGTGTATAGTTTCAGGCCATAGAAAAACAAATCTTTCCTTATTTACTACTCTGCCCTAGCTACCAATGCACAAAATTCCTTGGGTTGTTTTTGCAGTGTCATCATTGGCCTTTATTAAACCAACATCACAAGATGCACAAACAAGCTGATGTAATATGGTAATAATAGTATGACCCTATGGTTATACTAATACCACAATATGAGAAATCAGACACTGAAGTTTTGAGAAGTTTACAACATTGCAAATATAGGTCCACTGTACACTGGTAGAAAAATTCCCAAATTTTACTTGATTTTGAAATTCTGAATTTTTAAATAAGTGTGTTACTTCCCTTGCGAACAACGAACTATTCAAGAACTGATAAAATGTACTTGAACTGTGAATGAATTGTTGGTTCATGGACACAGTGTTCATGAACTGTAACTGACAGTTCAATAATTAGTTCACTAACAGTTCAAGAATTAGTTCATGAACTGTTCATGGAACTATTCATGAACTTTGGTTCAATAATGGTTCATTAACAGTTTATCACTTGTTTATGAACAGTTAATTAACAATTTGTTCATGAACTGGCCTCACAAACTCATTAGTTAATAGACTCATGAACTCATAAGTTCATGAACTGTTTATGAACTCATGAACTACTTTTCACAGGGATAATATCTAAATTATGAAATAATCATACATATAAATAATTATCCAGGTATATGTACAATCATATTAATTATTGTCTTTATACTCACCAAATAAACATATTTATTTTGAAATAATTAACATATTTTAACTAGTAGTTTAATAACAATTCCTCGGTGTAAAAAAAAAAATAAAGACTTTTTTTGTCAGACATCCTTATTTCAAAATACTGTTACAATGGTCAAATGGTTACATTAAGATTTAAGAGACAAACAATGGAATGCAATCTTACGCTAGTGTGCAATCTTAATATGCCAAAATGCAATCTTATGTCAGCTTACACAAAGGTGGCAAGCTGTATGTCCTAACTTTTAAAACAGGAGGCACAATAATATGTTAGACTGCATAGATCTACCTTTTAATTTGATTTTGGACATAGTGTATTAAGATAATTATGTATGTAATTCTGTGATAAGAATGTAGGATAACAGCAATTTTATTAACAGTATTTACAAGTATGTAATCTGTAGAAGTTAATTTTAGTCCTATTAATTTTTATTCCTTCTTAGACTGCCAAAGACCTGGAGATTAATGTGGAGATTGGAGATTAACATGGAGATTTCATGAATATTTGATGGTGCTATCTTATCTGCGGGATTGAAGCAATAAAGAATATACCATAAAAACTTGCTCTGACATGATGTGGTATACTAATCTGCCCAGAAAAATAATGAAAGTCAAACACTTTGACAAAGAACTCGCCCTGTGTAGGACTCGAACCTTCAACCTCCCGCTCCATGGCGAACGCCCTAACCACAAGGCCACGGAGACGGTATATGAAATGAGCCCCATTCCACTTATAATGGAAACTAATATTTTCTTTGCAAGTACTGTACAATATATTCATGCACAATACATTCATGCAAGAGCCAGTGATGTTTATTTTATAGCAATGTCACAATATATTACAAAGGATTCTACAAAGGGCTATGTAAACATTCAATACGCCCCTTAAAAACAGGTTTATATGGCGTACCATTAGGTCCTAAATTGACAGGACCTGGTCCGACCAGGTCGTACCTGAGGCAGGGGCTGGGTAGGACCTATTCAAAGCAGGTATGACCTTAAGTCTGGACCTCGTTAACGACAATTATGACCCTCCAGTAGGCCGCTACTGTTTACGGCTGATGCAATATCAGGTCCTAAATTGGTTGGACCTGGTGCGACCAGGTCGTACCTGAGTTAGGGGCTGCTGCTGCCTCTAAATGAATTTCGACCCTTCTGTACGCATTGGTAGGACCTGAATAGAGCCTGTTTTAATATAAATACAACATGACTAATACGGTCCTACCAATTTAGGCACTGACATACTTGAGGGTCATAATTTCAACAAACCAGGTCCGACCAGGTCGAACCTGAGGTAGGGGATGGTCCTACCAGGTAGTAACTGTTTAAATGAGGTCGTACCAGCCCCTTCCTCAAGTCCGATCTGGTTGGACCTGCTTCTTCCAGGTCGGACCAGGTCCTACTAAATTAGAACCTAGTAATACCATAGGTTCATAGGACCTGCCCCTACCTCTGGTATGACCTGGTTAGACCTTCTCTGACCAGGTCTTTCTAATTTAGGACCTAATGTTACACCATAGGTTTACCAAAAAATCAACGAAAACCCACCTTTTGTTCTGCATACAAACACAGTCAACACTAATAAAACAGCGTGGAACTTAGAATATATATTCATCACTCTTTACTCTATCATATATTCATCACTCTTTATTCTATCAGTTCTCCATGATATTAAATCTATAAATAAACCCCATAACAATATTAAATGCTATAAAGTTGTTTTACCATTAATGTGTTTTTAATATTATCAGCAATAAAATCGAAATAACCTCTACATCAATCAATTCTTTATGTTCACTTGGAAAAAAATATATGAAAAACACTCCAGGAATATGTATTTAATCATAATAAAAGTTTTTATTAATAACAAAGATTTTTTATGTTTGAAAGAAATACATTTGATATCCTTTTTCAGTTTAAAAATATCTATAGGCGAATAAAACAGTATGTAGGTTACTCACTGAAAACAAATATACCGTATAACAATCATGATGGCTATTTTTTATGCACAAAGGGTTACAATCAGTTACACAAACGAAACTAAAGAACTCAGTTTCCCAAACAATGTTACTACACATCTTTTTGTGACCTTCACTTATATTTGGTTGCATTACTTACATAGGATAGCAATTTTAAGGATGTAAATTTTGGCGACTATTGGCTCGATTTAATATCAAGCATGTCCATGTTCATAACATTTTTGCTTTTGCTATGTTTGTTCTTTTAGCACGCAAAGAATTTCAACAAGAGCTGTCAGAGGACAGCGTGCTCAACTATTCGAAGTATTTCAGTTGGTACATATTTTGGATAGTGGAAGGGGCATACATTTTTTTAAATACACAACTTTTAAGTGAAGCCTTGTATAGTTTATAAATTTTTTGGAACAAAAACTTCAACCACAAATTCTATGTAAAAAGTGGGCCAACTCTGTCAAAATACAAAACAGAGTTATGGGTAATGTTGCCCCTGATACTAGAGTTGATGACAAAGGCTAGTTCCAAGTTTCAAGTGAATAACTTATGTAGTTTTAAAGTTACAAAACTTTTGAATATAAACTTTAACCAGAAAATCTATGTGAAAAAGGGGCATAACTCAGTCAAAATAAAAACATAGTTAGGGGTAATGTTGCCCCTGATACTAGAATTGATGACAAAGGTTAGTTCCAAGTTTCTAGTGAATAACTTATGTAGTTTTGAGGTTACCAAACTTTTGAATACAAACTTTAAACGGAAAATCTAAGTGAAAAAGGAGCATAACTCAGTCAAAATACAAAATAGAGTTATGGGTAATGTTGCCCCTGATACTAGAGTTTATGACAAAGGTTAGTTCCAAGTTTCAAGTGAATAACTTATGTAGTTTTGAAGTTACAAAACTTTTAAATATAAACTTTAACCAGAAAATCTATGTGAAAAGGGGGCATAACTCTGTCAAAATACAAAATATAGTTATGGGGAATGTTCACCCTGATACTGGAGTTGATGACAAAGGTATATTCCAAGTTTCAAGTGAAGAGTTTTTGTAGTATTGAAGTTACAAAACTTTGAATATAAACTTTAAACAAAAAATCTATGAAAAAAAGGGGCATAACTCTGTCAAAATACAAAACAGAGTTATGGGTAATGTTGCCCTTTATACTTGAGTTGATGACAAAGGTTAGTTCCAAGTTCATCAACAGGTTAGATCCAAGTTTGAAGTGAATAACTTATGTAGTTTTGAAGTTACAAAACTTTTTAATATAAACTTTAACCAGAAAATCTAAGTAAAAAAGGGGCATAACTCTGTCAAAATCCAAAACAGAGTTATGGGGAATGTTGCCCCTGACACTGGAATTGATGACAAAGGTATATTTAAAGTTTCAAGTGAATAGCTTATGTAGTTTTGAAGTTACAAGACTTTTCAATAAAAACTTTAACCAAATTCAGACGCCGACGCCCAGGGTAGTAGGAAAGCTCACCTATTCTTGGAATGGTCGAGCTAAAAACTGGATAACAATAATTTACCCCAGGGCAATTTGACTAATTCTATTTTTGGGGGTCTTGGGGTACCCTGAATTATTCGGCGTGTCGAATTCCCACCTGTCGGGAATTGCTTTGATTTCAGTCTTGAGTCCCATATATGCCCACCACTCCCCCCCCCGGGGGAAAATATTGATACGTGCATAACTAATGTTATTTTTCCTTAAATGATCACAATTCAAGACGATCACACTGACATCAAGAATGGTAGCAAAGATAATAATGGTAGAAAATAATAATGCAAGTTCAAACAGACAATATAAATCCAACACTCATGGACAATTCAATGGCATTAATGAAGAACTTGGGTACGCCATCATTTAATTAACTTGTCGCTGACAAAGTGTACTGAGTATACTTAACATAAAGTATTATACATGACCGCGTAATTATTATATTCGTAAAATTACAGTTATGCTCCACTAATATTGATTATTGTTCTATGATAAAAAAAATTGTTTTTTAATGAACTATAACATTAATTACTTGCTAATCGTTTTTGAAAGCCATTAATTGGTTATAATTAATGTACAAACATTCAGTTTCTGAAATGATTTTTATGTAAGTGCATATCTGCCACAATAAAATTTGATTTTAACATTTTCGGCTACAGTCAGCCATTGGAATGGAAAGCTGAATCTTTCAAGCGCCTCACCATAATGTTAAAATCTGTCACTACTTGGCACACCTGATTCAGTCAATAAAACACAGTCATGATTTGACACAGTAATAAATAAGTCATGCCTGTGCATTTTATATTAAAAATTAGGAGAGAATACTGATTTGTATACAGTTGAACTTGCTGATGGCTTATATGAGAACATATATTAAAATTCTGGGACTTTTATGAAGAATACATTGATGACACAGCTTTAAAGGCTGATGTTCAAAACGAGGAAACATTATGAAGCTTAAAGGTGGATGGTAGACAGGACCTGAATAGTAAGGTTTTAAATGTGTCAAAATTGAAGAAAACTGAACTCCAGATGCAGATGGTAATAACAAGGGCAAAATCTGACTTTCAAACATCAAAATTGGGTGCAATCCCACTAAGGCTTATCAAAAATTGTGTGCTCTCCAGCTTTAAAAGATAAAACCTCAAAGTGAAGTAACTTAGAAGATTAAATGGTCAAAATATAAGGGCATTGCAGTTTCTGATGCAGAGTCAACATGCAGAGTAATTGAACATTTACCATACAGGTCAGCATTTGGAGTGTAGGGGTGTACCTTATATAGGAATACTCCTTATAATAAAACAGAACCGTCATGGAAGTGCTAAAGTCTTGAAAGAACAAACGAATGGTGGTTTAAGGCATGTACTATGAAACTAGCGCTGTCTGACTGAAGGCATTGTCTCTTATAATCATAACCAAATTATTGTTTTACATTTAAGGTAGAAAGATCCTAATGACTTCGGAAATACTCGCGAAATATCGGTTAACTTCGGCCCATTCGCCACTTACCGTAAATCTAATCCATCTGATCCGAAACAGAAATTATTTTCGCGAAATAAACATTACTTTTCGAATGTTGAGTTATTTTCAATTAAATGTGTGAAATAAATGCTTATTTGTCTCTAAAGATGAAAGAAAATGTAGTTTGAAGAAAAACAAGGTACTCTAACATGGGGAATACCTTCAAATGACGTCATTGTTGGGAATTTCTGTTTACATTTAATCATGACATTTTCGCGATATTTCTGGTGTATTTCCTTACACTTAAGTTAAAATAGTTATAAATAAACGTCCAAGGATTATTAGTATTATTGAACATAATTATTCATATATAAAAACATATCTGCGTAAAGGAGATACGTGCTCCTTGCTGTGAAATAACATTCATTCACACCAAAAACTTGGAAAAATAGTCAGTCGAAATGGGTGGAGAGCGGGACGTCGGGTGATGGAGTTTGGTGTTCTGTTGGATAATTTAAAATACTGTTCATTGTGTAAACTTGGGCCTGTTCCACTGAGGAATTCTGACGAGATCTACCGCTGTAAAAAACATCTGAAAATTATGTTTCGGCGAAATGATGAGAATGGTCTCAGAGACACCTTTTTATCCAAAAACAGTGACATTTTACCAATAGTCACAAGCGTCAAGAAGAGTCTTGATGAAGCTATCACACAGATTTGCCAGTTTTTTTAAACTTGTTAACCCAATGTAATGAAAATGTCCATTGAATTTTTTGAAACACACACTTATAAAAAATGTTTATTATTTTTCTGAATTTGGTAACCAAGGATATGTGAACCTCAGCTAGTTACATTTGTATTTAAAATGTTTACACAAAACACTATTTCTTTAACATTAATGCAAAAATAATTCATTTAATATCGAAACTGCTAATAGATTATAATTATAAGAGAAAAAAAATATTTTAACATAGAAGGAAAATATTTGCATTTTTTACTTGTCTTATTTTTCATATTTTTTTTTTTATACCATAGGGTAGCTTCAGTCCAAATGTAATACCTTGAGATTTTCGTGGTGAAACTATGTCAATTTATACCCTTTTCATCTCAGATAAGGTTATATTATATTTTGGTATTACTGATTTTGACATACTATGAAATAAAAGTAAAAAAAAATACAATAATTGGTGTTTGGCATATTTTTACTGTAATGAAATCTGTTGTTTTTTACCATATGCTTAGCCAAATTTAATGTAAGAAGTATTGTTGGTCAACTTTAGTACTTATGTTATACTTTTTCATAAGATACACCTTTAACGTATAAATTAAAGCTATTCGGGAATAAATAAAATACATTTTGAGATTATGTCAGTCATTTTTGTAAGTGTACCCCATCAGAATTTTAGGTTGAAGTAGAAAAATGAGGGGTTATAAGAAAAATCGCATTTTTGTCAAAACGTGTGGTTAGATTTTGTTTATATTTCACAGTTTAGTTTCATAATAGATTTAATTATCAAAGATAAGAAGAAAATCAAGGTCTGAAAAAAGTCCCATTAGGGTCTTTCTACCTTAAACTCTGCATTTGACCTATTCACAAAAGATTTATGATGTGTAGACTGATGAACAAATACTCATAAACAGCATTTTCATCTACCTCACCAAATTGTATCGGTGCCTATACTCAGATTTGGCCTGGAGGGTAATGCAACTATAAAGATAGAAAGTGAAAATTGAGTGCATTATACAGCTCCAAAGGTAGAGCGTAAATATTTGAATGCAATATGCAGTTTAAAAGGTCACTCAAAATTTGAGCACTGGTACATTATACAGCTGTAAAGATACGAGTGTCAACTTTTGGGTGCAATGCAGGGATGCTAGTTTCAAATTAAGATGGCCCAATCAGAAGGTGTTAACGAGTCAGATTTTGGGTGCTTTTAAATAGTAAGGCAAAGAATAAGAATTGCAGTGAAGCCTATATTGAACGGCAGTGGTCAAAATAAGGCGCATAATGCGTGCACCATCCCCGTATTCTCTCTGATTTGCCTTGTTAAGACTACACAAGGAAATGTACTATTTGATTTTCCATCCAATCCAACATCTACTATGGCCTTGTCTAAAATCTTTCTGACAGGGTGAATTGCATTTCATGTGACATTGGCAGAACTATTCCCAGAGTCAATCATCCCCAGAAATCAATTAGGACATTATCAATGGGGAGTCAGAAAACAATTCCACTAGATTATTGTGAACAATGAACAATTACTTCACAAGAGCCCCTTTCTCCTTTGAAGGAACAAAGTTGCTTATCTCATGTCATTATTTAAGCTAATTCGTATTTGCTTTATTTCCTCTAGAACTGGATAGCACTTGGTAATTTGGCATTATTATGTGCTTTTAGTCTTTCATGACTGGGTTTGCCCTGGCAACTCTGTGATTATTGGTACTGTTGAAGTACAACGAGATGGGAGGTATGCACAATACCTGAAGGAATGATCCAACTGCAGCAATATTACAATTAAGTGTAGCAATATACTGCTAATAAATGCAGAAGAGTATCATTTTTATCAGTAATGCCCGAAGTTGACAATCCACATTTTGTTTATGTACAAGAGGCAATGAATGCAAAACACAAGAAGAAAACCTATAAAAAATAATATAAGTGGAAACGAGACAATAATGCACTTCTGTATGTTATCTTGATTACAAATGTGATCAAGAAATCTTTAATTAATAACAAAATAACTTATTTGGCAGTATTTTGAATGTTAAAATTCCGATTTGTTGTTAATACGTTGAACAACATATCCTGCCAACTTGCATCACACTGAGGCGCGATACGGCCACATTTAACTACATATCTGCCAAGTTGCACAGCCTAGCTAAATGAGGAGACAAAAACGACACTATGACAGGGGTATTAACTATTAACCCTAATGCACAGTAATTGATCCCTTAGAAAGAAGCAGAAAGATTTAAACACTTACCAGCAAACAACACAAGTGTGAACATATTCTAAAGTCAAGCCAGCATATTTCATATACCTTTTAATATAGCTTTGTATAGAACAAAAAAACAAGAATATCTCAGCACTAAAATAATTGTTTGCTTACAGTTTTGTTTAAAAAGTATTAACACTAAAAATGCTACCAAAATTTAATTAAATACACATACCTCAGATACCACAGATTATGTCCAAATATTAAATTTTGTATTTACAATCTATGACATCCATTCACAGTTTATCTAGGGTTTGCAAAAGCAAACATTCCCCAACAGGTTCATTTTGCCTTGGTCAACAAAATCACTAACACACAGAACAAACTCATGCCAGGTTAAGATGACCACTGGCTATCATACTGACCAGTGACTAGTGGTCATTATTAACAGGAGACTGACCACTGGGAGTTACTCTGGGAGTTAGGAAGAAAATGAGTGACCATGGTCCATTATAATAACAATCACATTATTTCACTTTGGAACATCAAAGTGTCAGCTGGGAAATTTAATTACTCCCAAACAATTTGCACACAATTACCTTGTGGAAGCATTTAAAGGGACTTGTTCACAGATTTTGCAATTCTTGAAAAAACATTAAATATCAAAATGTCATCCAATGTCTTCAAAAAGTAAAGCATCTGAAATTAACCATTAAAAATCCAAAGATAACAAGCACATGAAAAAATAAATTAATTTATAATTTGCTGCCATTATAAATACTTCAAAATTCAAAACATTGTATTTTGTAATCAAAAAGGTAACAGAAATAATGTTCATGTTTTTAAATTGTAAATAATACAAACAGCCAAATTTTAGACTCAGTTAGGTACAACAAAAAGGTTTTATTTGCTGTAACTATAGCAGCCAGCGCATAACTATACAGAATCTAAATCAGCTTCTCTGCTACAGTTTCTGTATAGATTGGTCACAGTATGTAACAGGTTGCAAATTGACCTTGCAACAATATCATTACCAGTCTAGTGTTAGGCAATCTAAAAGCAATCCAAGCTGAAACCACAAAAAAGCACCATTTGTTACCATGGGAACTAAAACACATTCTCTGAATGCACCATTGTTAGCCTTGTGGATTTTGTCCAATTAAGTACTTGAAGATAAGGCATACACCAAGGGACTCATTAAATTCCAGTTATTATTTGATAACATTGATCAATAAGAAAAGCGTGATATATATATATATATTTATATAAACCAGGGTTTAATGCATGTGTGTAAAGTGTTGTCCCAGATTAGCCTAAGCAGTCCACACAGGCTTATCCAGGACCACGCTTTTCACTTTTATGGTATTTTCTGTGTTAAGGAAATCTCTTTTGAACATAAATCCACTGTAGGAGGAAAGTGTTGCCCTGCACAGGCTAATCCGGGACAACACTTTACGCACATGCATTAAGCCCGGGGTTCTCATGACACGCCTCATATATATCTTTTTGGAGTTTCATAAAAATTATTGTAAATACAAACAAATGTTCAATATTCAGCTAATGATAAAAGTATACCACAAAGTCCTTTCACAATTCATTTCCAGAAAAAAATCTGAAAAGGAACAAGAGATTAAAGAATAAAATCAAAGAAAACAAAAATTATTTTATTTTTAAATTTTATTCAATTTGCAATTTTTCACTGCTTTATAATTCCTTCTCTAAAACGTGATAATATTTTATTCCTTTGTTCATTGTTTTTTTCAAGTTCCAGACAGTTTATGAAGATTTCTAACAGATGCAAGAACTTAAATACAAACACGCCCAATGACGGCTCTAGAACATTATCGTTGGTAATTTTCACATTACGCACATATTTATTTAATATTTGCTGTCAGAAACAAGCAAAATAAACAATTTTCCCTCGTCAAAAACATCTCATTCCATTGCACAAGGCAAGAATGAAATAACTGCATGAAAAAACGCACAAGATTCCTGCAACTCAGCTGAAGCATTGCAACAATTTGTAAGCCCAAAATCTGCAACAATATCTCCAAACAGCTTGTGAAACACGTGCTGCGAAATTATTTCCAGTGGTGACATATGGCTGGTATTTTGCAAGTAATTATTGCTCTTTTTACACATGCATTATTATTTTACGAGTTACTAAACACCATTGATGATGTTTGTAATGGTTTACATAATACACTGACTGTTCTGGAATGTAAATTTTTAACTTCTGAACTGTTGATGCTCAAAACTGGTTCTTCTTGTATTTTAATGTAGTACATATAATTATATAACTCAGGGCTTGTTTTTCGCCAATTTTATAGCCGCTATTGGGTCGTATTCCTTATGGCAAAAGTATCTTTTTTTTCCCCAAATCCAGTCCCAAAATTCCCAATTGATGGTTTGACTTTCAGATGTTTCAGGGTTGCCAGCACCAAGAGCAAAAAAAAAAATCCCTGACTTTTCACTGACTAAATCCAGTTTTTCACTGACCAAAACCTCCCATTTTCAAAGGCCTCCTCCTCCCCTTTTAGACGTTCAAATTCAGGGAGGGAAGTCCATGAACAAATAATATTTAAGTCACACTAGGACATTTTTACAAACATTGTTAAGATATGTATTTCTGACTAAAAATAATCATATTATGTATTTATACATACATTTTAGTAATTCAAAACACCTGAAGACTGCGCCATAGCCATAACTTGCAAATATGTATAAATTGTTTTTTACCTTCAGGCATTTTTTCCTGACTTTTCACTGACTTTTTTGGAATTTAATTTTTTCAATGACTTTTGTTCAAAATTCCCTGACAATTCACTGACCTAGAACAAATATCGAATTTCCCTGACTTTTCAAGTCTGCTGGCAACCCTGTGTTTGGAAATAAGAGATGTTCTGTGTAGATAAAAAGACTGTTGAAGTTGTGATAACTGTTTTTAATTATTTGTTTTTGTTCAGAAAATTCTATCTTATGTAGTTTATCTATATTTATTCAAATTGTATTAATCATACAATTATAATTTTTCCGAGTCTTAGGTCAACTGACGATAAAATTCCCAATTTCATAAGTATAGGTCATATTCCCAAAAAGGTGAAACAAGAGGGCCAAGATGGCCCTAGGTCGCTCACCTGAGTCTAAGGCATCATAATGACTTTTTACAATTGAATAGCGGGTACACAGATGTTTGAAGTTAAATATTGACACAAATGAAAACGATGGACACCAGACACCTATAGGAATATATAGTCAAACTGCACCGCCCCCTGGCAACCTACTTTTAAAACAAATCACAATGATTTTTATCGCATCATTACGCCTGCGTCGACGAAATAACATCCCGTGGGATAGACTTAGCTGTATTTCCACCTTGTTGAATACAGCAAACACAAGCATTATATTGACGTCATTTTGTTTATTTTTGTGATGTCATTTTATGTTTATCGTGTTATTCAGAGATTTTCTTTTGTTTATTTTGAACATAAAGACAGAAAATGATGAGATAAATTAAATACAAGGTAAATGTTCAGAACAGACAACTTTATTTGCTCAGCACAAAAACCTAAACCACTTGCCAAGGCTTGTGATCTAGGTTTTCTAAGCCTCGTTAAATAAACTTATCTAAGTGTCATTTAAGGAACATAACATTACAAATATTTCAAAATCCAGCAAGTGGTTTCTGACAAGAAGATTGTCAAAGTTGCCTATATGGCCAGTGTTCATTCTGGGCCAAGTTGCAGGTGGGCCAATGGCCCATCAGCCACACAATCAGTGCGCCATATAAGGATTTTCTTGGGGGGGGGGAGGGTGCAACATACTATATCATATTTTTCATGTTACTTTTATTATTATGTTTTTATTTTAATTGTCAAAAACATTAAAATACTCTTATCATTGCACGATAACCACAAACATTTCTCTAACAAACCTTTCTACAATTTGTGACCGTCAACCTTTGTGGAAGATTTATCTGTTTGTTCTCACAAACTTCCAGACGAAGTATGGCACTATGGGTACGGCCAGATCAACGGATGTTTTCTCGCCCTCATTTTCCACAGTGTTCTCATTTTGCCTAGGAATTTTGGTGGAAAATTCAAAAGATTTTGTCCCTCAATGCTCTCTTTATCTGCTTTTTGCTTCGACATCGTTTTTTTATTAAAATCAACTTAAACCGCATGTAAATTTCAGACAGCACTGTTAGCAATTTGTGATGATGTAAGCGAGGTCAAATGGCGCGTGACCTTTATCGGCCAATAAAATCACTAGTTATAAAACAGTGCGCGCGCGGTAGCCTAGCAATAGTTAATTTCCACTAACAATCCGGCTCTGCGATGTTTACAATTCGCAATACGATTTTTAAATATTTTCCTGCAAAAACAAAAGATCGCCTCCAAATGGAATTTTCTATGTGCCCAAATGGCCCACTGACATCATTTTTGTTGCGCCCGTTTATTTTTTTTTGCGGGAAGACCGCAAAGGCGCAGCCCAGAATGAACACTGTATGGCATACATGCCATACGTCCCCGTCTCGCTGGGATTGTCCCACTTTTGCGAAGTTTGTCCCGGAGTCCCGCTTAGATGCATTTAGTCCCGGTCAATCACAAAAATCAATGTTAATGTGCAATAAAAGTTGCATTGGGTCAACAATTTACTTCTTATCGTTAACTCCTTAATTGGTCCCTATGACAACAATGCCCACTAGCCGCGTGTCGACGAGGAGCAGTTATGATAAACCAAACAGTGGTTTATTAATCCTTTGTCACGCTTTAGCAGGACGGTGGTCAGATAATCCACGGTTGTTAATTGCTGTTAGTCATTACGTGGAGGGTGTATACAGTAACTGTATGTCCTAGATCAATACTGACCTATCTGAATGACAATTACGTTATTGATTCGGCTGTTTTGTTTTTCATTGTTAAAGAGGAACTGTCAACTGCATATGTTCGCCATACAGATACCTAATTTTGATGTTATGCTCTACAAACTTTTATTCAAAAGTAAAGATCTCACAGTTCTCTGCGCTACGGTATACATGTCAGCATAATTTTCGCGCGGTTTTCTTGCAGAACAAAAGATTTACACAAAGTGCAAAATGTATAATGTGCATTTTTACATTTGACGCACGTTGGCACGAGGAAATTTTCCCGCCGTTTCTGCAAGAACAAAGCATACATAATACACACGTTTTTGTATCAAGATGTTTATACTTCATTAATTATCCAATCAGTACTACAAGTTCAACAGTGGTAATGATTAAAACAGTTGAAGCACTAAACAAATGCTCGTAAGAACATTATTTATCGAATAAAAAGGCCCCGTAACTAGATTGAGTGTAACCTTATGATTCGAGAACAACGAGAAAAGTGGGTTTGAATGTGACGTCATTGTGTGAATCGGATGCGCATTGGATATAAACATCCGGAAAGAATTATTACTTGCAGTTTCGCAACAACAATGACGCTTTTGCTTTTAAAAGGCTATGCTATACCGTATAAACGGTGACGTTTCGTTAATTTTATTTTGTTTAAACGTTTGTAAAAAATGAAAACGTGTTAGCCTTAATTAGTGTATACATGTATTATGTACATGAATGATATGACATTTAAATACAAACATTGTGATCCATGGACCATGCGACAAAATAACAATATTAAGGTGTCCCGCTGAAATGTCAAATTTCCCGACTATTTTTGTCAATGTCCTGAAAAAATAATGGCATGTATGCTATATGGCCATATACAGTCAAACATCCCCAACCCCTGGGAGTCATGTTTTTTAACAAATCAAACTTATTAAAAGGAATTCGGTAGAGGGTCACACAGGAACCTTTCTGTGTAATTATTTTGAAATCCGGTTAATGGTTTCTGACAAGATTGTAACAATTGTCCAGATAGGCATACACGATCAAACTTCCACACCTATTAGTGGCCATATTTTTTTATGAATTAATGTACGGTAATTAGAAGGAATTTGGTAGAGGGTCACCTAAGGATTTTTTAATCAAACCAGTGGTTTCAGACAAGAACATTTAAAAAGTTTTCGATATAGCCATAGAAGGAAAACTGCCCCGACCCTGACGGCCATGTTTTTTAACGAAACAACATGATTTCAAGGAATTTGGTAGTTGGTCACCCAAGGAACATTTCTGTGAAATTATTTTGACATCAAGCCAGTAGTTTCAGACAAGAAGATTGTGAAAATTTTCAGTATAGTCATATGGAAAGTTTTCAATACAGCCATAGAAGAAATATTCTCTGTTAATGTCAGTGACATATAAATGTTAAATATTCAATTTCTAAGCACACTACTGGTTGGCGAGTAGTATCCGTGATTTTTTAGTAGTTTTTCTTTATTTTCAATCGCGTAAATAATACTTTTAAAGAAAAGCTTGTTGCAGTACAAAGTTCGGCTCCTTCTGTTTACGAGGATGTAAATATCTTGTCATGACGTCATATGGATTTTTTCATATAAGGGGCTCCAAAGGGGTAATCAATAAGCATTACTTGAAGCAATAAAGCTAGTAGTATCCGTGATTTTTCCTTTCAATTGAAAATGCGATGTTTGTGCTACAAACCTCAAGATTTTAATTGCTCTATATTATTCTACATTATATTACCTACATCATAATGATGTAATATTATTAAAGTCTATGCCAGATTAACGGTGATAATGCGACTACAAACATAAGTGGATGCCGAAAAATGGGCTTTTGATTACCCCTTTGGCGCCCCTTAAAAATCTGCTGATTGTAAACGGGAGATAACCTTGTTATTATCGAAGTAGACATCCCTCCTGCATTGAAATTTTGTCAAAATTTTCCCGAAACTGGCCGTATAATTTAGTAAACATTTTAAAATTGCAATTCTTTGTTAATATTTTCTTTGAGTAAACATTTTGCGACCGCAATTCTTGATTTTTTAAAGACAATTTATTTCACGAAATATGCGTGTTGAATAAATGGATGGTGGTGTTTAAATACTAAAATTGCTGCTTCATGTGAATAACCTAGCGATCACCCTTGATAAACCGAAAATAGGGAAGTACAAGATAAAAATAGGGGTCCAATTATAGATTAATGCACATGCGCAAAGATGTGCGCGTGAATGCCCCGCGAGGAGTTAAGTTGTTTTGAGATTGTTTTTAACAAATATCTTGAAAAATATGAAGTTTTGGAGACTTCAACTTATTCTGCGTTTGGAACAGTTGCTAGGTGATGTGTGTAAACTCAACATTCAATGCTGGTGAGCTTTTACACCTTTTAATATTCAAATCATGGATACTACTCCCCAACCAGTACTAACTTGTGAAAGATTGGAAGTATTTATCTGCAGCAGAACCTTTCCAACACAGAACCCAGTATGTATGAATCATATGCATGCAATAAGAAAGAATGGTGTGGATACCATTGTTATTTTCAATGCAGTTTACTGAATTGTTTAGGAAACTTATAAACAAGCAGTCTTATTTCATTGGGGGTGTGTGTAGTACATTTTAATCTGGTTGCTCTAGGGTTCTGTCCCATATGGCCATCACCCCCAGAAGACTTGCTATTGGGTCAAAATTGGGTCAGTTTGGAAAAGGTTATGCAATACATGAAATAGGATAGGAGGTCAAATAAGATTCCAGTAAACAGTTGCTGTGGTTAGTGTGTTTCTCTCTGATGAGATTTTCTGTAGAAGAATATCATAATTACCTTAAGAATTGGGAATATTCATTTTTGAGTATTCAAATATTATTATTCAAATATGGGTTGTTGTTTATGTTCACGCCTTCATCATCATTATCATCATCATCAACAACACCAAAATCACACGATCATAAGCAACATTAACAGCTTTTGCAATTTTTAATTTATAAACAGCTGACTTTATTAATGTTGATGTCAAGTAAGATTTAACTGATTTCAGACTGATACAGTGGCAATTAGCTAAAAGTAACAGTAAGTTCATACTACTTTACAGCATCAAACTGAATTATAAATGTCGTTTTAATGCATTTATTAGCCATTCATTTATACAAAGAATTTATACTGGTTTAATGAAATTTCATGGAATAATCCTCACCAAATTTACCTATCTATACAGCAGTATTTTCAGTAACTATAGAACAAGTCCCATATCATGCAATGCAATACAAGAAGATTTTCAAAGTTTGCAATATAATCATATAAGGAAAACTGCCCCGCCCCCTGGCGGCCATGTTTTTTAATGAATCAAAGTGATTTCAAGGAACTTGGTAAAGGGTCACCCAAGAAACATTTCTGTGAAATTATTTTGAAATCCAACCGGTTTCAGACAAGAAGATTTTCAAAGTTTTTAATATAGCCATATAAGGAAAACTGCCCCTCCCCCAGGCAGCCATGTTTTTTAACGAATCAAAATGATTTAAAGGAATTTTGTAGAGGGCCACCCAAGGAGTATTTCTGTGGAAACAATTTTCAAATCCAGCCAGTGGTTTCTGATAAGAAGATTTTTTAAGTTTTCCAGTTTTTAAGCTTTTCGTTGCCATAGCAACAAGAGTTTTCAATATATTCTAATAAATTGAAGGAATTTGGTAAAGGACCATCCCAGGAACATTCCTGCCAAGTTTGGTTAAAATCCGCTCAGTGGTTTCGGAGTTGTTTGAAGTAAACTGTTGACGACGGATGATGGACGCTGGACATCATCGTGCTCAGGTGAGCTAAAAAAAGCCCTGTAACTTAAAGCCTACTTTCTTAATTTACACAGATGCTTATAAAAGTCTTATGTTAACTCTCTATACAACCTTGGTCTCAGTAAACAAAACATAAATGTATTATATTTACATATATATGGAACAATTTGTATTTAGTTTTAAAATCTTTTTATCCAACAAAACAACATCAGCCCATGGGTCATTCTACGTTATGGGTCATTATACGTTATGACATATTCATAATGTAGTGCCATATTGCTGATACTTTATACTGATATTTATAAACAGTTTTACTTCCGTTTTCTAATTGAGTAAATTAAATGGTTAATATTAAAATTGTTTATTAAAGAGTGTGATTAAAAGGCAAATCACCATGTTGACAACTATCTTTTTTTTCTTTAATATAACATTACATTAAAGGGGTAATAATTTAAGTAAATTTAAATGTACACATTTACATTGCTAATGCTGGCTTAACATCCTCCAAATACAGGACATAGATCCTGTTTCAGTTTGAACTCCTGTTTTCATATACCAGGTGTTGTAATGAATTCACTTGTGCAGGGTACATTCTACCTTCACATACACATTTAATTTATGCACTGAAATGATGTATTGCATGCAATAAATTTATTTATTTAAGCCCTTTAACATGTTACACTAGTAAAATCTTGATAGTCTTGAACAAAAAGTCATTGATGTATACTGAACCAAAAACAAACTTTCGTAAAGCACATGCCAAATTTTCACGGTTACATAAGAAATTTTCACACATAAATACATGTGGTTATTGTAAAATCGTCCTACTTTGCAAAATCGACCAGTTAATACCATTAGTTTCATAAGACAAACTTATACAAGAAACAGATTTCAGTCCAATCTGTTCAAATGTAAAAAAAAATTCTACATTCAATCTTAATTAGTTTCTTTTTTAGTTCAGTATATTATCATTCTAAAGGAACAATTTGAGGTGTGTCTTGGGAAAACCGGGCTTATTGCATGTGCGTAAAGTGTCGTACCGGACCAGCCTGTGCAGACCGCACAGGCTGATCCGGGACGACAGTTTTCGCTTTTATGGTATTTTCTGTCTCAAGGAAGTCTCTTCTAAACATTAAATCCACTTCAGGTGGAAAGTGCTGACCCGGATCACAGTCTTCGTCGTAACTGGGTTGCCCGATGCCCGGGACAAGTAGATTTGATTTCGGGCTAGCAGAAAATGCCAGATGCTTGCCCGATCGGGCAAGTATTTTCAGAGGCCTTGTATATTATGTGGAAACAGAAATGCATTAAAAATAACATTTAAGATTGTTTCTTCGAAGAAAATATATACAAAACCGGTTGTTTTATTGGCACATAAAGTATTTACACATAAACACATGACGTCACAATGCTGTGCGGTCTTCATTATTGTGTAGACGCTTATTTAAACATATATCCAAGTGATCGTAGTAGAGTAAAATAAATGCTTCTCTGTTAAAAGCTTAAGATGCAGACTACCTTAGTTGAGTTGGAGTACTTGCTAGTTTGGCTGAAATTGAAGTGTGCACATACTTGCATTGTTTGCAGTAATTAACAAATATGTAAATAAGTATTTCATTTTGAATGAAACTAATCGCATAAGTGCATGTTGTTTGAAAGTAAAACTGCATTGAAATACTTGTCTTTGGTACGAACTATTTTGGAACTACTTTCGTCAAATGTAGCTTGCAGTTTAATAAGAGCGAAGTAGCGGGTTGTTGCACCCTGCTCCTTGACCCTCTGGGTTGGTTAACAGAGAAATGTTAAATATATATCTTTTGAAATACAACATATTTGTGCAAATATGATTATAGAATATATATACTTTATATAAAAACGTTCATTAGAAGCATGTAAGTAAGTTATCAAGTTATTAGAGAATATAAAAAAATTCCAGCTTTCCACCCCTCGCCTTTTGAGCAGAGCCACATACCTTTTTGACCCTAGATATTTTCTTGTTTATCTTTTAAGTCCCATTTGACAAATGACCAACAAAATATGAATGTATTTACCATTTTGAAGGAGAACAACACAAACAAGATGACAAACATGACTATGGAAATAAAATATGAATACATAAAATCGTAGAACACATCATTTTCTTGAATTGCTGTAGAGAACCATTTGAAGTTCGGACAAGTCAAACAGATTTCGGGCAAGTGGTTTTGCTAACAAACTTGCCTGAACTGGCAAGTGCTTTGAAAAAATTAAGGTGAAGACTCCACAGGCTGATCCAGGACGACACCTTACACACATGAATTAAACTGGTTTTCCCAAGAAGCGCCTCATTTGCATTATTTGCAGATATCTTCTGTCATTTATCAGCCAGAAACACCAACCCATCACAGAAACAACTATGTCATACTTTACAACTGATTAGCTATTAGGTACCTTGTCAATACCTATTTAGTGCTGTATGACTTTCATTTTCAAATTATGTAAATCAATGAACACTTTCTGAATTAATGATAAACTCGTGTACAGGAAATGGCAATATTATCTAGTTATCAAAACTAAAGCAAAAGCTGATATTTGTATTATCAGTTATCATGTCAAGTCCTATTTTTCATCATGCATTTCTAGTTTTATTTTCTTACTGACTGATAAAGATGACCAAATTATGACTATTTACGTGTAGTTTCTTTTGGCTCTCTAACCTTGGTCCACAGACAAAAATTTCAAATCAATTTAAAGATCTGTTAAACATTTCATCATTTTCCATATCTCATTATAATTTATTTACCAACTATAGTAAAACCAACATAACATTGCACCTGTTTTGCTGTACTATATCATTTTTGTCTGTGTGTGTGTGTTTTTGTTGTTGATGTTGATTTTGTTGTTTTTGGGGTGGGTGGGCGATTAAAGATTTTGCTTGTACTGACATCTAAATGAAATCTCTAAACTCTGCAAAGAAAGTAACTTGCCTTTTGGTCATACACTTTTGCAATTCTCATTTCCCACTCTACTAATGGACCAATGAACAATGCCTGGTTTCAGAGAGACCAAATCAATCACAGTTGTTCTATTTCTGGATACTGGCATTCACCTGTCACATCAGTTTGTTCACAAACCCAACATTTGACAGTATCTATCAATTATCCAGCAATTTCCGCTGTCACATCAATAGGTTCATGTGTAATTATGCCTTTGGGCTTCAGGGTGACTAAAACTGAACCACAATCCATTTATCCCCTGTTTTAAGTGTTTTGATAATTATTATCTTGAGATAGCATAAACAGCTTCTGTGATTTAATGTGAACTGATCAATATAAAAAGTAAACTGACTAAAGGCTATCATTTTCCAATAAAACATGATTTTTGGTACACAAACAAATAATGTGCCTCTTTTATGTAGTGGCTGTTGGTGAGACTGATTTTTTTGTTGTTGCTGTTGATTCTGTGGCTGCTGTTGTTGCAGCTTTTATTATTGTGTCTGTGGTTGTTTAAGTTGTTGTTATTGTTGTGGCTGTTGTTGCTGCTGTTATTGTTGTTGCACCTGCTTTTGCTGCTGTTGTGATTGCTGTTGTTATGGTTGTTGCCGCTGTTATTGTTGTGACTGCTGTTGTGACTGCTGTTATTATGGTTGTTGCCGCTGTTATTGTTGTGACTGCTGTTGTGACTGCTGTTGTGACTGCTGTTATTATGGTTGTTGCCGCTGTTATTGTTGTGACTGCTGTTGTGACTGCGGTTATTATGGTTGTTGCCGCTGTTATTGTTCTGACTGCTGTTGTGATTACTGTTATTATGGTTGTTGCCGCTGTTATTGTTGTGACTGCTGTTGTGACTGCTGTTATTATGGTTGTTGCCGCTGTTATTGTTGTGACTGCTGTTGTGACTGCTGTTATTATGGTTGTTGCCGCTGTTATTGTTCTGACTGCTGTTGTGATTGCTGTTATTATGGTTGTTGCCGCTGTTATTGTTGTGACTGCTGTTGTGATTGCTGTTATTATGGTTGTTGCCGCTGGTATTGTTCTGACTGCTGTTGTGATTGCTGTTATTATGGTTGTTGCCGCTGTTATTGTTGTGACTGCTGTTGTGACTGCTGTTATTATGGTTGTTGCCGCTGTTATTGTTCTGACTGCTGTTGTGACTGCTGTTGTTATGGTTGTTGCCGCTGTTATTGTTCTGACTGCTGTTGTGACTGCTGTTGTTATGGTTGTTGCCGCTGTTATTGTTCTAACTGCTGTTGTGATTGCTGTTGTTATGGTTGTTGCCGCTGTTATTGTTCTGACTGCTGTTGTGACTGCTGTTGTTATGGTTGTTGCCGCTGTTATTGTTCTGACTGCTGTTGTGACTGCTGTTGTTATGGCTGTTGCCGCTGTTATTGTTCTGACTGCTGTTGTGACTGCTGTTATTATGGTTGTTGCCGCTGTTATTGTTCTGACTGTTGTTGTGATTGCTGTTGTTATGGTTGTTGCCGCTGTTATTGTTCTGACTGCTGTTGTGATTGCTGTTATTATGGTTGTTGCCGCTGTTATTGTTCTGACTGCTGTTGTGACTGCTGTTGTTATGGTTGTTGCCGCTGTTATTGTTCTGACTGCTGTTATTATGGTTGTTGCCGCTGTTATTGTTCTGACTGTTGTTGTGATTGCTGTTGTTATGGTTGTTGCCGCTGTTATTGTTCTGACTGCTGTTGTGATTGCTGTTGTTATGGTTGTTGCCGCTGTTATTGTTCTGACCGCTGTTGTGACTGCTGTTATTATGGTTGTTGCTGTTGTTGTGGCTGTAGCTGTTGTTGCATCTATTATTGTTTTGATGTTGTTTTTCTTGTGACTGTTGTTTTGGTCTTATTGGGAATCAAAACTGACATATTTTGACAAAACAACAAAATTAGTTACATCATGTTTCACTTATAGGAAAACTGTTATAGAATTACAGGCAATAAAAGTACCCGTAATTTGTGCATGATAAATGTACAGGCCCATCAAAGGGATGTGAAAGCAAAATTATATACCCCACTGACACTAATATGTTATTATAGAAACTGATATTCTATGAATAACAAAAGGACTAAAGATATGATGGTCAGATATGCATAAAAGGTTAAACAATGATCAGCAGTATCAGCTGGAATTTAACAGTAGAATAACTACTTTTGTTAGATGTTGGCCATAATTTCCTATGAGAGATAGTTCATCATTCTCCCCTCATCCAAATGCCCACCTGATGGGTTGTATCTGGCCTGACAGTTAAAACTGTGGTGTATGCAATTACAGCCAATGATCTGGGCACACTGATGTTTTTCTGTGGTTGAAGAGTTGTGTCAAGAAAGAATGCAAACACAATCATTAATTTCAAGTTATCCATGATTCATACACAGTGAAAAAGTATCATTGGTACTATAAAAGCAAATTTTAAAAGTGCAAAGTAGTAAATACCATTGACAGAGAAAAGTTCTCCACCCAAACGATCATTTAAATAGACAAAAATAAACCTGGATCCCATAACATTATGAGGTCCAACTTGATGTCGTGGTTTCCATGGAAGCCTTTAAGAATTAACCACCCCTGTTATTAGGGCTCAGTGTGGGTGCACCAGTTCATTTTCCCTTTTTTCCAGCTCTTTGTTAGCCATTAGTACGAAAGAATATAATTAAGAAATTAAAGCAACATGGAGGGCCTTCATCACCTTATATATCAGGAGCCTAGCCTTACAAAATTATCTTTTGCCCATCAAAATTTTTTTATCATGCACTTCTTCCAAAAGTTCAACTACACCCCTGGAAATTTGTGGGTTTTTTACCGAATGTACACGAACAATTTTTTTTCCAAATCCATGGGCCCAGACCCCTTCACATACCTTCACCTGACTGGAAGGGTATCTGGACTAAAGCCCCTTTCCCAAAAGCCCCTTGGTCTAAAATGCTCACATGGACATAAGATTTAACAAGGTGGACAAAAGCCCCTTGGTAGATACGACAGAGTGGACAAAAGCCCCTTGATGATTTAAATGTTGTGCTTTTGTTGTTGTTTAAAGTACAGGTGTACTTTAATGCAATTAATAAAAGTTATAAATATAATACTTCATTGTTAGACGCATGCTATCCCTGGTGCTATCCCTCGGCTGGAAGGGGATGCAGGCACCATGTTGGACGCATGCTATCCCTGGTGCTATCCCTCGGCTGGAAGGGGATGCAGGCACCATGTTGGACGCGTGCTATCCCTGGTGCTATCCCTCGGCTGGAAGGGGATGCAGGCACCATGTTGGACGCGTGCTATCCCTGGTGCTATCCCTCGGCTGGAAGGGGATGCAGGCACCATGTTGGACGCGTGCTATCCCTGGTGCTATCCCTCGGCTGGAAGGGGATGCAGGCACAATGTTGGACGCGTGCTATCCCTGGTGCTATCCCTCGGCTGGAAGGGGATGCAGGCACAATGTTGGACGCGTGCTATCCCTGGTGCTATCCCTCGGCTGGAAGGGGATGCAGGCACCATGTTGGACGCGTGCTATCCCTGGTGCTATCCCTCGGCTGGAAGGGGATGCAGGCACCATGTTGGACGCGTGCTATCCCTGGTGCTATCCCTCGGCTGGAAGGGGATGCAGGCACCATGTTGGACGCGTGCTATCCCTGGTGCTATCCCTCGGCTGGAAGGGGATGCAGGCACCATGTTGGACGCGTGCTATCCCTGGTGCTATCCCTCGGCTGGAAGGGGATGCAGGCACCATGTTGGACGCGTGCTATCGCTGGTGCTATCCCTCCGCTGGCAGGGGATGCAGGCACCATGTTGGACGCGTGCTATCCCTGGTGCTATCCCTCGGCTGGAAGGGGATGCAGGCACAATGTTGGACGCGTGCTATCCCTGGTGCTATCCCTCGGCTGGAAGGGGATGCAGGCAGCATGTTGGACGCGTGCTATCCCTGGTGCTATCCCTCGGCTGGAAGGGGATGCAGGCACAATGTTGGACGCGTGCTATCCCTGGTGCTATCCCTCCGCTGGAAGGGGATGCAGGCACAATGTTGGACGCGTGCTATCCCTGGTGCTATCCCTCCGCTGGCAGGGGATGCAGGCACAATGTTGGACGCGTGCTATCCCTGGTGCTATCCCTCGGCTGGAAGGGGATGCAGGCACCATGTTGGACGCGTGCTATCCCTGGTGCTATCCCTCGGCTGGAAGGGGATGCAGGCACCATGTTGGACGCGTGCTATCCCTGGTGCTATCCCTCGGCTGGAAGGGGATGCAGGCACCATGTTGGACGCGTGCTATCCCTGGTGCTATCCCTCGGCTGGAAGGGGATGCAGGCACCATGTTGGACGCGTGCTATCGCTGGTGCTATCCCTTGGCTGGAAGGGGATGCAGGCACCATGTTGGACGCGTGCTATCCCTGGTGCTATCCCTCGGCTGGAAGGGGATGCAGGCACAATGTTGGACGCGTGCTATCCCTGGTGCTATCCCTCGGCTGGAAGGGGATGCAGGCAGCATGTTGGACGCGTGCTATCCCTGGTGCTATCCCTCGGCTGGAAGGGGATGCAGGCACAATGTTGGACGCGTGCTATCCCTGGTGCTATCCCTCCGCTGGAAGGGGATGCAGGCACAATGTTGGACGCATGCTATCCCTGGTGCTATCCCTCCGCTGGCAGGGGATGCAGGCACAATGTTGGACGCGTGCTATCCCTGGTGCTATCCCTAGGCTGGAAGGGGATGCAGGCACCATGTTGGACGCGTGCTATCCCTGGTGCTATCCCTCGGCTGGAAGGGGATGCAGGCACCATGTTGGACGCGTGCTATCCCTGGTGCTATCCCTCGGCTGGAAGGGGATGCAGGCACCATGTTGGACGCGTGCTATCCCTGGTGCTATCCCTCGGCTGGAAGGGGATGCAGGCACCATGTTGGACGCGTGCTATCCCTGGTGCTATCCCTCGGCTGGAAGGGGATGCAGGCACCACTTTCAGACAGCCCCCAGCAAGATCCTTATCTTACCATTGCCCACCCTGCAGCTGCCTGCCAGACACATTTCAACAAGAACAGGGCATGTCCTATCAGAAATCAAAATATCCAGAACAGATTCAATTAGTACCACATGATACCATACAAAAACTATAGCCTAGATACCAGCTGGGTGTTTTGTACAGCTTTTATATGCATATTATTGTGTTGCTGAAGATGCCCCTAAGTATTTTTGCAATAATTGCTGATGAACTTTGCTTTCATTTGCAAGGACATTTAGAAAATCAAAGTAAAATACCTACAAATAGATGTCAATGAAGGCACTTAAGTAAAGAATAGGTTGTAATATAGAACATCCTCTTGACGTTTTAATTATGTGCTGCCATTTTTTGGTGGATTACAATGACAGAAAATCTCAAAACTAAATGCAATTTGTTCCATCAGGATGCAAATAGAATACCTTTACATTTTTTAAACCACCAGCATATTTTTTTCCTTATATATTAATTTTTAGAAGAGCCTTTAACTCTATTTCTGCATATACATTCTGTTTATTTATAACTAAAGGTGTTAATTAATTCAATCTATAATTTTTACTAACTGAACACACAGTCTTAATGGCTGATGTATTGTAAGCTAATTGTAACTTGTAAATGTAAATGACAATTAATAACTTAGAATAAAATTTTGTAAGACATAGAAATTTGTACTTCATCTGGTTTGACAAATCATTTGGCCGCATGCTGCAATACTTGTGTCCAAACTATGGAAAACACAAGGTAGAATAGTATAGTCATTATTATATAGTTATTGGGCCCAACAGAACTCAGAAAACACTTATATCCTAAAGAAACAAGGGGCTTGATGTTAAATTATCACAGTTAAATAAATAAATAAATTGCAGTTTCTTTCAGAATTTTAATCTTAGTCATCGTCATTTACAATTCCAAAGTACTTATTGGCAAAGATGCAGGACTGCAGATACAAAATCGATTAAATAGATATCTAATCCTCAGAGAAGAAAAAGTTTGGCCTTTGAACCAAACCCCAATCTGAAAGCTCCCATCAACAAATTTGAAAATGAATGAATTAAAAAGAAATTCTGAGGAAAAAGTCTGGAATAAAACACTGGAAGAGAGATTGTGTTTGTTGATACACCTGATGACTGAATCAATATTTCAGCACCTGAGTATAGTATAAATGAACACTTATCTGGAAGATTACAGGCTGAGAAAACACATTTGCACAATGTTATGTGAACCTTTCCCTGCACAACACTCGCCACTCTATACCTCCCCTTTACACTGTTTTTTTTTTTTTAACTCAGGACCTGGATCATAAGCACAATTTTAATAAACAGATCTTAGAGGAGTTTTTTTAGTGGGGTTCTCACATTTTTATAAGATTCTTGTAACATTTTATAGGGGTTGTTACTTATAAGAGGGGATCTCACAACTTTATTAGAGGGATTATCACAAATTTAAAGGGTTCTCACAACTTTATTAGAGGGATTATCACAAATTTAAAGGGTTCTCACAACTTTATACAGGATTGTTCACATTTTTTAGATGGTTCTTACAACTTTATAATGGGGTTCTCACAATGTTAGCGGGATTCGCGCAATTATAAAGGGATTCGCACAATTATAAAGGGATTCGCGCAATTATAAAGGGATTCGCGCAATTATAAAGGGATTTGCGCAATTGTAGAAGGGTTCACACAGTTTTAGAGATTCTCTGCCAAACAAATTACTCACTTTTTTATAAACATGTGATTTTGCCAAAGATTTTTCAATTATCAAACAAGTCAATTTTATTATCATATTAAAGTCATGAGAATTATTTATAATAAAAACTTATCTTAGACTGACGACTAAATGAATATTTTAGCACTTGAGAGGATAAAGAAAAAGTTATCTTAGAAGCTTACATGCTGAGAAAACACATTTGCACAATGTTATCTGAACATTTCCCTGCACAACACTCTTCATCTGTACCTCCCCTTTACATCTTTTTTTAAAACTCAGGACCTGAATCATATGCACAATTTTCAGAAACAGATCTTAGCAGAGTTTCACAACATTTTAGAGTTTTAGACCGGTTCTTACAGTTACTATAAGGGGGTCTAATAACATTTTATAGGGGTTGTTGTACATTCAAATTGGTGTTTGTTTTTTGTTTTGTTTTTGAAATGATAAACCATATTTTGCAATTGTCTATCATATTTTATTCTTACAAAATGTAATTGATGTCTAATTGTTTCCAGGCTTGCAGAAGGCTAAATGTTATAATTGATGTCTACTTGTTTCCAAGCTTGTAGAAGGCTATATGTTTTAACTGATGTCTAATTGTTTTCAGGCTTGTAGAAGACTAAATGTTTAATTAATGTCTAATTGTTTCTAGGCTGGTAGAAGGCAGAATGTTTTAACTGATGTCTTGTTTCCTGAGAGCTGCAGATCATCATGATTAAAATGCATTGTTTTTACTTTTCTTTTCTTTTTAAATAAAAAGTGTTTTTCTCAAAAGGTTTTCATTTAACAAACAAGTCAATTGAATTGTCACAAATTTCCATGTTTTGTTAATATGTACAGCCTCTGGTCCCAACAAAATATCTGCTTGCAATTTTGGTGTTTGGTGTTTGTTGTGTTGTAATAATACTCATAGTGGCCCTATCATATATGAACTTCTGTCTATTATCAAACCTTGTACGTAAATCAGACACAAAATAAAACAAAACGTGTGAGAAGAAAGTAACAAAATTTTTCCCCAAAAACTTACCAATCATATTTGCAAACATAAAATCCAAACTTCACTTCTAAACACAGTATGTGAAGTCCTTAATTTTAAATCACATCTAAACTCAGTATGTGAAGTCCTTAATTTTGTGCATCCAGATAACATCGACAGGTATCGTATCTATCACTTCGACCCTTTAATCCTTCCAACCTTGTAAAGCACCTTGCATGGTGCTTAACAAAAGATCTAGACAACAGCTTTAATAACACCAGCTTTTTATCCACCACATTTCCAATATTTCATCAAAGTTGTTTTATTTCTTTAAACTAGCTATCTTTCACTTCGTCCAGGTATACAAACAAATTAATGCCCAATGTTAACACACAATAAAATAATTTCAGACACACAGTGGTGTTACTCCAGTTCAAAATTAATATGGAATATATTTCCATACAAGAAACTGCATCCAATAAATGCTACTAGAGTATGAAATAATATGTCAGAGATGAATAAAACCCACAGGGAGTCTGTTGTTTACATAGGGAGAATATAGCCTCCAGTAAACACTCCTACTAAACACACACCACCATCTCCAAACTGAGACCAGCATTTCAGTATGGCGAGAGTTTTTTTATTTCTTTGTTCACTGATCCGCCGACCCGATTTTTTCAAAAAGCAAAAAAAAACAAGATTCTGTGTTTGATAAACACACAAGCCCCCAGTTGGTGCTGGGTAGCCCATTGCTTAGTCCAAATTAGGTCAAGGTCGAAGTGAGGTTGGGTGATATGGGTGGATTGGGAATGGTCATAAGTAACAACTGTGTAAATATCCAAGTGTTGTAGTAAGCGGTGTTGGTATTAGACGAAACGATAAAATCTACTTAACCTTTTCACAAATGGAAGGACGGAAAGACGGACAGGACGATCACTATATGCCTCCCGCATCAAGATGCTGGAGGCATAAAAAATTAGCATGTAACCAATATCGTAAGATTGACCTTGTGAAAGGGTATCAACCTGTTACACGGAATGCAAAAACTTATTAATGTTATGGTTATCATGTAGTGATTAAGTTAATGTTGTGTAATATGATTTTTGTAAGTAATAAAGTATTAAGATGTTAATATCACTGCCCATTTCCATTTGTGAAATTCTAGTCATTAATTTACTAAATTCTGTGTTGTTGTTTTTTTGTTTTTTTTAATTTTCCCTCCTCCAACCGGACACTTTTCCAAAATGTCAGAGAACCAAGAAATAAAAAAACTCTGGTCTAAGAGATGAAAAATATTAAAACTGTATGTTTTTTTTTAAATTTATTTAATTAAATTATTTTCCCATGAAATTGACTGTACAGTTGATTTGTGTAAAACATGCTGATTTTTTTTTTAACAACAAAGATGGAGAAAGACGAAATAGAGCCCATGAAAAGTGACTGCTATATCCTGAATTTTCAATGTAGCCAGGTAAAGTTTCAGTTTTAGTATTAATATTCATTCTAGTTTATAGATCAAATGTCACAGTTTGCCAGGATAAAAAAAATCATTCTACACAGAGATTTGGGTTAGTTGATTTGCACAGAAGCTACAGGAGTATAACTGTACAGTGACACTGGGTTGTTTAGTAGTTGGTCATGAAGCTACTAGACAATGTCTACACTTAAATATACTCAGTCACAAATGCAGGATTTGGAGTTAGCGGGGAGGGGGGGGGGGGCAAAAATTAGGGCCTATCAACATATACGTGTTTAAATTATATATTTCGCAAAACAATGATAGTTAAATTGTGTTATATCATACAATGTATATAGTTTAGCTTTTTGCAGAGATTCAAGACATGTACTAGGCTGCTGTGCACCAATTAACGTGACAAGACAGCTGATACACTCAGAAAGAATGTTATTAAGGGAGGTTCCAACATCAAATTTTACATTTTTATATATTTTTTTTTTGGGGGGGGGGGGTATACATCGCTTCCAGCCCCTCTTAATCAGCCTATGCTATTCATAGATTGTGCCTATGCTGATTGGGCATGATTAGCACCACCATGCAGATACGTTGGTGTATGATTACAGGGCATGATTATAAGCGCAGCACAATAAGCACCACCATTCAGATACGAAGCCAATGTTTACAAGGCATGATTATCAGCGCAGCACAATAAGCACCACCATTCAGATACGTTGGTGTATGATTACAGGGCATGATTATCAGCGCAGCACAATAAGCACCACCATTCAGATATGAAGCCAATGTTTACAAGGCATGATTATCAGCGCAGCACAATAAGCACCACCATTCAGATACAAAGCCAATGTTTACAAGGCATGATTATCAGAGCAGCACAATAAGCACCACCATTCAGATACGAAGCCAATGTTTACAAGGCATGATTATCAGCGCAGCACAATAAGCACCACCATTCAGATACGTCGGTGTATGATTACAGGGCATGATTATCAGCGCAGCACAATAAACACCACCATTCAGATACGAAGCCAATGTTTACAAGGCATGATTATCAGCAGAGCACAATAAACTTATTGCCAGATTTTTTCTGTCATAGCTCATCAGTAAATTTCTTACCCCTAGCTCTTCTGTACCCATGCCAAGAATATTTAGCAGGGAGAATCCACAAGCCAGTCATTAGCAAATGTTGACCTTATTTTCTATTAATATACGTTTTAAGCATATCACAGAATTATGGATTTTCCAAAAATACTAGGAAATAATATTGTTTTCATGACTGGGATAAATTAAATGGTTTTAATAAACAAAGTGAAAGTATATTACTAAAGTTTTTACTCCAACTTTTATAAGAGTCTTTGTGCACCTAACTTTGTCTGTCTGTTTTAATGTTCTTTTCCTGAGTCATTAAATGTTACAATTATTTTTAAATAAATACTGAACACAACAGATTAGTATCATAAACAAGAGGGCCAAGATGGCCCTAGGTCGCTCACCTGAGTGTAAAGCATCATAATGGCTTTTAACAAAATGATTGTTTAAGGTTTCAATACAGCCATATAAAGACAACTGTCCCGCCCCGCCGCGGCCATTATTTTTAACGAATCAAAATGATTTCCAGGAATTTGGTAAAACGGTCACCCAAGGAACATTTATGTGAAATTATTTTGAAATTTAGCCAGTGGTTTCAGACAAGAAGATTTTTAAAGTTTTCAATAAAGCCATATAAGGACAACTGCCCCGCCCCCTGGCGGCCATGTTTTTTAACAAATCAATGTGATTTTAAGGAATTTGATAGAGGGTCACCCAAAGAACATTAATGTCAAATTATTTTGAAATCCAGCCACTGGTTTCAGACAAGACGATTTTTAAAGTTTTTAATATAGCCATATAAGGAAAACTGCCCCTCCCCCTGGCAGCCATGTTTTTGAACAAATCAAAATGATTTCAAGGAATTTGGTAGAGGGTTACCCAAGGAACATTTCTGTAAAATTATTTTAAAATCCAGCCAGTGGTTTCAGACAAGAAGATTTTTCAAGTTTTCAATACAGCCATATAAGGAAAACTGCCCCGTCCCCTGGTGGCCATGTTTTTTAACAAACAAAAATGACTTGAAGGAATTTGGTAGAGATTCACCCAAGGAGCATTTCTGTGATAACTATTTTCAAATCCAGCCAGTGGTTTCTGACAATAATTTTTTAAGTTGTCCAGTTTTTAAGCTTTTGGTTGCCATGACAACCATAGTTATCAATATATTTTAATAAATTGAAGGAATTTGGTAAAGGACCATCCCATGAACATTCCTGCCAAGTTTGGTTTAAATCCGCCTAGTGGTTTCAGAGAAGAAGTTGTTTGAAGTAAAATGTTGACGACGGACGACGGACACCAACTTACCACAATAGCTCACCCTTGAGCACTTCGTGCTCAGGTGAGCTAAACATTCAAGATTTTTTGCTATGTCTTGTAACATACTGCATGACTGAGAGTAGCTCCATCAAGCATCCTCATAACATGCTATATAATAGGCTTAGTAAATTAACTTCTTTATATTATTTCATTTTATTTCTTTGTTTCTTTTTGGATGCTACTGATCATTTCATGTTTTGTTTTTATTGCCATAAATCACCTATTCCAAAAATAAGTAAGAATACATGAAAATAGACAATATGACATCATATAACATCACATGGCAGCAATAAATAAATACATGGAATAAAGTATTGCCAAAACACTGGGTGGTCCAGCAACCTGGTGTCCAGCAGGTGTACATTTCATGGCTTATAATGTCCAGAGGGACAGATTTGTTGTGTAATAAGCCTCATTGTGCTTCATATCTGAGGTCTAGTGGAAACATCTTGGCTTTATTTGTGGTCTACTTATAACACCTTGGCGTCATCTGAGGTCTAGTGGTAACACCTTGGCTTCATTTGAGGTATAGTGATAACACCTTGGCTTCATTTGAGGTATAGTGGTAACACCTTGGCATCATCTGAGGTCTACTGGTAACACCTTGGCTTCATTTGATGTCTAGTGGTAACACCTTGGCTTCATCTGAGGTCTAGTGGTAACACCTTGTCTTCATTTGAGGTCTACTGGTAACACCTTGGCTTCATCTGAGGTCTAGTGGTAACACCTTGGCTTCATTTGAGGTATAGTGGTAACACCTTGGCTTCATCTGAGGTCTACTGGTAACACCTTGGCATCATCTGAGGTCTAGTGGTAACACCTTGTCTTCATTTGATGTCTACCGGTAACAGTTGTAAACAAACTTTCTTTTCGAGTAACGGTACTTCTGTTATTGATTATTTGTTGTCCCACGAAAGCAACTTTTCAAGTATATCTGATTTTACAGTGAATGATTTTAACGAATGGAGTGATCATGCACCGTTACATTTTTCGTTAATTTGCAATAATGTCTCAACCTATTTTCAATCATTTTTTGCAGATATCAAATACAAATGGGATAATACGTTACGTGAACAATTTCGCTCAGGGATTATTTCAATGTTGCCTGATTTTAATAACATTGTACAAAATATTGATAAATCGAGTAGAATTTCAATTAATGAAACCTTAAATAAGTTTACAGATACTATTCGCAGTGTTGCGGACCCGTTATTCTCTAGAACGTCTAAGTTCAAAACAAACCCTGGTTTCAATATTGATAGTTGTGTAAAAAATGCGGAATGGTTCGATAATGAGTGCATTACCGCTCGGAGTTTGTATCAAGATGCTTTGCGTGTTTTTAATTTGGACAAAACAAATGTAAATAGAGAAAACTTGTGTGTACAAAAGAAGTGCTATAAAGACCTACTTCGCAAGAAGAAAAATTGTTACTACAGAAGAAAAATGACGGAAATAGAAAATTTAAGAAAACATAAGCCTAAGGAATTTTGGAAATTTTTCAAATCGAAGAAAAACGTTATAAAAAATAAAATATCACTTGAGGAATTTACAGAGTTTTTTGAAAAGTTGAGTAGCAACTCGGCAGGTAATTATAATGCGGAAGCAGAGGACTTCTGTTTTTATAACGATTTTAACTCAGAAAATTCTACTTTCCCTGAACTTGATAAACCTATATCTGTCGAGGAAGTTATTTTTGCAATAAAGCATTTGAAACGAAACAAATCACCGGGTAGCGACTGTATTTTAAACGAATATTTTTTAGAATGCAGCGATATTCTATCTAACCATTTGTGTGATTTATTTAACGGTATATTTTTATCTGGTTATTTTCCGGATAAATGGACAGAAGGAGTAATTATTCCCCTGCATAAGAAGGGCCCTGTTAACGATGTAAATAACTACAGAGGGATTACACTAGTCAGTTGTTTCTCAAAAGTATTTACCACTATTTTGAATAAGCGCATCGTAACATTTTGTAATGAAAATAACAGTATCTCGGATGCGCAGTTTGGTTTTAGGAAGGGTTGCTCCACAGTGGATACTATTTATATATTGATGTCAATTGTGCAAAATTATTTAAATCAAAATAAACGCTTATATGTAATATACGTGGACATGTTAAAATGCTATGATAGTATCTATCGTAATGCGCTATGGTTAAAATTATATAAGTCGGGTATACAGGGTAAATTGCTTAGAATAGTGAAAGATATGTATACACATGTTAAATCATGCGTTAAATCATGTACATCATACTCAGCTTATTTTAATTATGCAGTAGGCTTAAGACAAGGGGAGGTAATGTCGCCGATGCTGTTTTCTTTGTTTGTTGAGGACTTGGAACTTTACCTTCAAGATAGCATTAACTCTGGTTTAAATTTTGATGAAATTGTGTTGATTTTACTATTATTTGCCGATGACATGGCTATTTTAGGCAAAACACCGGAAGAAATTAAATCGCATTTAGATAAATTATATTTATATTGTAATTCTTGGGGTCTAAATGTTAACACCACAAAAACAAAAATAATGGTTTTTAGAAAGAGAGGGGGGTTAAAACGAGGTGAGAAATGGACATACAATGGCAACGAAATTGAAGTAGTTGATAGTTTTAACTATCTAGGTACAGTAATAAGCTATACTGGGAGTTTTAAACTGAACCAGGAACATTTAGTTGGTAAAGCCCTTAAGGCAATGAATACTTTATTGTATAAATGCAAGGAATTTGACATAAAACCAAAAATATTTTGCCAGTTATTTGACTCTTTCGTAGGTTCTATATTGAATTATACATCTGAAATATGGGGTTTCATAAAATCAAACGATATAAGAACGTATTCATTTGAAATTTTGTAAAAGATTGCTACATGTTAGGATAAACACATGCAATGTTGCTGTATATGGAGATTAGGTAGATATCCTTTGTATATAAACAGGTTTGTGAAAATTATTAAGTATTGGTTTAAAATTCTTGGCAGTAAAAATATCATCGTCCAGGTTATTTATAAACAAGCTCTGAGTGATTGTTATAAAGGTTATACAAACTGGGTATCGAATGTTAGAAAGTTGTTAAATGATTATGGTTTTAGTTTTGTATTTGACAATCCCAATGCTGTACAAAGTAGCAGTTTTATTAATGAATTCAAATGTAGACTAGTTGACAATTTTAAACAAGACTGGTACGGTAAAATTAGCAACAGCTCTGTGTTATATATGTATAAACACGTTAAAACTACTTTAGAGTATGAAGCATACTTAGATTTACTTCCAAGACGTTTGCGCTTATTTTTTTTTGTCCGACTAAGGGTTTCAGTACATCCTTTAAGAATACAAACTGGCAGATACTCTAGAAATAACATAACAAGGAATCAACGTTATTGTTTGTGTTGTAATGATATGGACATAGAAGATGAATATCATTTTATTTGCGTATGCAGTTGTTACACCGTACTAAGGAAGAAATACATTAACCGAATTTTATATGTTAATCCATCTGTATATAAATTCCATCAGTTATTAGCTTCATGTGACAAATCCATCTTATTAAATGTATGTAAATACATCAAAGAAGCATTAGTTATTAGAAATTCGATCATAAATGAAACTGTGTAGTTAATTGTCCTTACCACCTTTGCTTTCTTTGTTTGTTGTTTATTTTGTTGTTTTGTGTTGCTTGTTTTTTGTTGTAATATTGCATTACTTGACCGATTGTGTGTGTCTGACCTTGTTTGGTTATATACATTTTTGCTCGTTCTACCTAATAACGTGACAGAAAAGAATATTTGTATTAATGTATGAAGACGATGTACTATTGTATAAGTCTGAATAAACTGTCTGTCTGTCTGTCTGTCTGTCTGTCTGTCTACTGGTAACACCTTGGCTTCATCTGAGGTCTAGTGGTAACACCTTGTCTTCATTTGAGCTCTACTGGTAACACCTTGGCTTCACCTGAGGTCTAGTGGTAACACCTTGGCTTCATTTGAGGTATAGTGGTAACACCTTGGCTTCATCTGAGGTCTACTGGTAACACCTTGGCATCATCTGAGGTCTAGTGGTAACACCTTGTCTTCATTTGATGTCTACCGGTAACACCTTGGCGTCATTTGATGTCTACTGGTAACACCTTGACGTCATCTGAGGTCTAGTGGTAACACCTTGGCTTCATTTGAGGTCTAGTGGTAACACCTTGGCTTCGTTTGAGGTCTAGATGCAACACATTGGCTTCATTTGAGGTTTAGTGGTAACATCTTGGCTTCATTTGAGGTCCAATGGTAACACCTTGGCTTCATTTGAGGTCTAGTTGTAACATCTTGGCTTCATTTGAGGTCTACTGGTAATACATTGCCTTCATTTAAGGTCTAGTGGTAAAACCTTGGCTTCATTTAAGACCTAGTGGTAACAACTTGGCTTTGTTTGAGGTCTAGTGGTAACACTTTGTCTTCATTTGATGTCTACTGGTAACACCTTGGCTTCATTTGATGTCTAGTGGTAACACCTTGGCTTCATTTGATGTCTAGTGGTAACACCTTGGCATCATCTGAGGTATAGTGGTAACACCTTGGCTTTATTTGAGGTCTAGTGGTAATACCTTGGCATCATTTGTGGTCTACTTGTAACACCTTGGCTTCATCTGAGGTGTAATGGTAACAACTTAGCTTCATTTGAGGTTTACTGGTAACACATTGGCTTCATTTGAGGTCTAGCTAGTGGTAACTCTTGGCTTCATTTGAGGTCTACTGGTAACACATTGGCTCTATCTGAGGTCTAGTGGTAACACCTTGACTTCATTTGAGGTCCAGTGGTAACACCTTGGCTTCATCTGACGCCTAGTGGTAACACCTTGACTTCATTTGAGGTCTAGTGGTAACACCTTGGCTTCATTTGAGGTCTACTAATAACACATTGGCTTCATCTGAGGTCTAGTGGTAACACCTAGACTTCATTTGAGGTCTAGTGGTAACACCTTGGCTTCATTTGATGTCTAGTGGTAACACCTTGGCTTCATCTGAGGTATACTGGTTACACCTCGGCTTCATTTGAGGTCTACTGGTAACACCTTGACTTCATTTAATGTCTAACGGTAACACCTTGGCTTCATCTGAGGTCTATTGGTAACACCTTGGCTTCATCTGCGGTCTAGTGGTAACACCTTGGCTTCATTTGAGGTCTACTGGTGACACCTTGGCTTCACTTGAGGTCTACTGGTAACACCTTGGCTTCATTTGAGGTCTAGTGGTAATACCTTGTCTTCATTTGATGTCTAGTGGTAACACCTTGGTTTCATATCTGATGTCTAGAGGTAACACACTAGCTGCATATCTAAGGTCTTATAAGTAGTTACACCTTGGCTGCATATTTGAGGTCAATGGTAACACACTGGCTTAATATCTAAGTTTAGTGGTAACACACTGACTTTATATCTGAGGTCTAGAGGTAACACCTTGACTTCATATATGAGGTCAATGGTAACACCTTGGCTTCATTTGAGGTCTAGAGGTAACACATTGGCTTCATATCTGGGATCTAGTGGTAACACACTGACTTCATATCTGAGGTCTGGAGGTAACACCTTGGCTTCATATATGAGATGTAGAGTTTACAACTTTGCTTCATATGTGAGGTTTAGTGGTAACACACCAGCTACATATCTGAGTTCTAGTGGTAACATGAATTCAGAATTTATTGTACACATGTAAATATAGGCCTCCGGCCCAGAATAAAACATATATAACAGCTACAATACATATTGAAATATAACACCTTGTATTCATAATAGTGATGAAATTTAAATATCTGGCACAGAATACCATGTATTTATCCGGCCCAGATTCCAACGTTTATTACATATATTATGGTTCAAATCCATTCAGATATGCCATTGTGTTTTCATACTGGTAATAACATTTATATGTCGGACCCAGAATACAACATAATCAGTTTCCTATCAGTGCCGATAGTTCTGTTTTCAAAATTAGAGTTCCGAATTAGAGTACAGCATAATTATACAGTGCAATAAATACAAATCAAATTGGCCAATGTGTCACTCTATAAATATCTATAATGCATAGATTGAGATATATAGTAAAACAATACATTTGCATTCAACATACACTACTGTGGTTTTCTAATGACTATACGATGCATGTATGAGGCCCTGAATACAATATATATAACCATTTCAATACAATTCAAATAAGCCACTTTTTTCGGCGTAGCTGTCTAAGATCACTTTTGACCTAGATTTCTTGCGATAATTATGCAGCGGGAAAATTGAATGCCAATAGAATTTGGAAAATTTTCTATTTTTAGGGAATGCGAACTTACAACTATGGTTTAATGTATACCAACAACTGTTGCATACTTTTGGGGATTAAAATGTACATGATTGTTTACACAGGCGGTTAAAATAAAGTCATAATCATTTCTTCGACATGCACTCTAGAACTGAACATAATTATGAACATATTTTCTCATTGTATTTCAAGAACAGAATATTATATTCGTTCTCAGAATTAATCCACTGTTTTATTTAGCCTAGTGGCATGCTCTATAAATAACAATTGAGTCTAGCGAGTTCAACACGCTCACGATCATTCTAAAATTAGCGTGCGTTTAGCTGCCGGTGTATAGCTGTTATAATATACATGCATCAAGTAGCGTCTAGAGAATCATAAGAGCGAAATATTTAAATAAATGGGGAATTTATTTTTATAAACTTACTGTGCATGTTAATTTGAAATTGAATGGTGGTAGCGTTCTATTAAGAATCAAACAGAATTGCACATTTCTATCAACTTCTCCAGTAGATGTTAATCAACCTATAAAAAGATATCTTTCAATAAATAAAATGTGGTGAAATCAGTAACGGAATACGTCGAAATGTTATGCATGTTACTTTTACTTCATTTTCGTAGCATTAATACATTATTTGCAATACCTATTATACACAGAAACCCTTCATACATCATATTCCTACCGAATACAATTTTAAATCGCCATAGTCTAATGAAATTTTATGTTTGTGTTTTCAAAAATGGAAGACAATAATTTCTGTTTTGTTCAAATTCACTTGCATACCAGTATTTTCACAGAATTGTGATACTTTCGCACCACGATTCTGGGAATATACCCATATCTTAAATATGATTAAAGAGCTTATTCAAAATTGGAACAATGACTTGCCGTGTGTTTTCATAAAATTCTGCCCCTATCCGGTCTTTACCCTGTGATTTACCAAATTTCAGCTTAGAGATACTGTTCTGTATTTCCTCATCAGTAATTGACCCGTTTAAAGGGCTAGTTGCATCAGACACATCGTTATTATCAAAATTTATGTCATGAATTGGAATTTGGTCATCTCTGTAAAGTAAAGATTTGAAATAAACTCTCCAGTTGTCCGCGGAGACAACATTGTTCTCTGTATATGACTGATTGTGGCTTTTAACGAGCTTCCAAAATGTTGTTGGGTTATTCCTAGATTGCAGAAGTGAAAAACGTTTCTTACGTTGATACGTGACAAATTTGGATTTACACATATTTTTAAAAGAAGGTCTAGCTGTCGTATAATTCAAAAAATCAGTATTATCGTTGGTCCAACGAAAGCGTCTAAGAAAAGAATATTTCTTTCGTTTTGCTATCCAACACTGCCTGTCCCACCAAGGTTCATGGGTTCTACGTGAACTTTTATTATTCCTAGCATGCATATTTTCGGCAGACATCTTGTGAACTTGTATTATTTTAAATACTGCATCATTAATATTTGTCTGTATCGTACTTATAATAGTCTCTCTCATAGACGTAATTTGACAGATATTTTGACAGAATCTACAGGATAAAATACCAAGAATAAATAAAACGCAAAGAATCTACTGGGTAAAATATGCCACCATAAACAAAACCTAAGATTAAATACCAACAATAATTAAGAAATTCTATGCAAAGTAAATCAGAAATCTTACACAAAACATGCCAGTGATTATCTTGAACAAACCAGATAAACAAACCCCAGAAAAACCAATATGCCACAAGATATGCTAAACAAACCCATCAGCAAAATAAAATCAACTTGCCACTTCACAGGTGTAAACCAATAACAAACTGTTGTGCCAAGAAAGTTCCTGTTTTCCCAGATAATTCATCTGCCTAACCATCTGATGGTTTGATGGAATGGATTATTACATACATACACTAGGCACTAAAATTTAATTATCTCTGTTCAAATAGAGATGTTGTCTGGTAAGCAAAATACTTCATGTGTTAAATATTAAATGTTTTTAAATGTCAAATTAATTGCGTGTGTTATAGTTAATAAGTTATTACTAATTTTTCATGTAGTTTTTTAATCTTACTTTGTTGTTACGTATTAAAACCAACAGCAAAACAAGGGCAATAAATCCTTTTTAAGACATATTTTGTTGTTACATATTAAAACCAACAACAAGACACGGGCAATAACTCCTGTTTTAGTCATATTTTGTCGTTACATATGAGCACCAACAACAAGACATGGGCAATAACTCCTGGTTTAGTCATATTTTGTTGCTACATATAACGCCAACAGCAAAACAAGAGAAACAACTCCTGCACTTAACCATTCCCTTCCACTGCAAACAAACAATTTCATTTTATTAGGTTTCCATCCCAATATGTACATTCTGAAATGATCTTCTGACAGTAAAATTCAAATCTTGCTAGTCCAGTCAGCCAAACAAGTAGATATGATATTAAAACATAAGCATGTTTTCATGTACAGTCTACCCCGATGGCTCGAAGTCGCAGGTTCATGTACAGTCTACCCCCGATGGCTCGAAGTCGCAGGTTCATGTACAGTCTACCCCCGATGGCTCGAAGTCGCAGGTTCATGTACAGTCTACCCCCGATGGCTCGAAGTCGCAGGTTCATGTACAGTTGACCCCCGATGGCTCGAAGTCGCAGGTTCATGTACTGTCGACCCCCGATGGCTCGAAGTTGCAGGTTCATGTACAGTCGACCCCCGATGGCTCGAAGTCGCAGGTTCATGTACAGTCAACCCCCGATGGCTCGAAGTCGCAGGTACATGTACAGTCGACCCCCGATGGCTCGAAGTCGCAGGGCTCACTCTGCCAGGGGCCGCAGGGCTCACTCTGCCAGGGGCCGCAAGGCTCACTCTGCCAGTGGCCAGAAGGCTCACTCTGCCAGGGGCCGCAAGGCTCACTACCAGGGGCCGCAAGGCTCACTCTGCCAGTGGCCGCAAGGCTCACTCTGCCAGGGGCCAGAAGGCTCACTCTGCCAGGGGCCAGAAGGCTCACTCTACCAGGGGCCGCAAGGCTCACTCTGCCAGGGGCCGCAAGGCTCACTCTGCCAGTGGCTGCAAGGCTCACTCTGCCAGGGGCCAGAAGGCTCACTCTGCCAGGGGCCGCAAGGCTCACTCTGCCAGTGGCAGCAAGGCTCACTCTGCCAGTGGCTGCAAGGCTCACTCTGTAAGGGGCCAGAAGGCTCACTCTACCAGGGGCCGCAAGGCTCACTCTGCCAGTGGCCGCAAGGCTCACTCTGCCAGGGGCCGCAAGGCTCACTATGCCAGGGGCAGCAAGGCTCACTCTGCCAGGGGCCGCAAGGCTCACTCTGCCAAGGGCCAGAAGGCTCACTCTGCCAGTGGCAGCAAGGCTCATTCTGCCAGGGGCCGCAAGGCTCACTCTGCCAGGGGCCGCAACGCTCACTCTACCAGGGGCCACAAAGCTCACTCTACCAGGGGCCGCAAGGCTCACTCTACCAGGGGCTGCAAGACTCACTCTGCCAGGGGCCGCAAGGCTCACTCTGCCAGGGGCCTCACTCAGCCAGGGGCCAGAAGGCTCACTCAGCGATGCGCCAAATTAGACAATGGCTACAAATATGAACATTCCTCTCTACAAATTTCTATTTTACTACTACTTTGTATTAATAAAACCCTAAACATTTGTCAAAATTAGCATGTTTTCAGCAAGACAAGGTAAATTTGGCTTAAGAAATTTTTTAGCCAGTGCAGCTTTTATTAGGGTGGGGGCATTATTAGGGAATATACAGTAGATGCTGCCTTGCATGCTCATGGCCTACAATGTAACAGAATGGATGTTCAGAAATACCAATAGTAGTACATGTTAATTTTGTTTCCCTCCGTACCAACAAAAGAAAATTACATGTACCAATGATGTTGATGCAAATTGGATCGCACTCATATGAGAATTTCACAGTTAAGACCTCCCTAAGTGCCTGTCTTTGTTGTAACTTTTTATTATGTAACACTCACATCTGGTCAAAAATGGAAATAAAAGAACAGAAAACATAACAACACATTCAAATAAGAATGGGTTCAATTAGGTTTTTCTTTTCAAAATAAACATGCATGAACTGCATGTGTTTTAAATTATTGCATTTAACTTAAAAGAAATAAGTGGTCGTTTTGTTTTTCTATACAGTGTAATTAACTCATGGAAAGAAACTTAATGCTTGAATTTAATTCAAAACAAACAGACAACTGAATTAATGTGATCATTTTAAATTTATGGGTTATTATAAAATTACCAGAGAATTCGTACATTAGGTTCTGGATCATCGTTTCTAGGACTTCAGCCCCACAACAAATCAGCAAAAACAAACCACACACAACGCACGATGGACAAAAGAGGATCCGAAAAGCCCACCATGAGCATGTTGTGCTCAGGTGAGCTTAAAATAAGTCTCTATCCTGAACATGGTCTATTTTATGCTTTTTTTTCACAAACAAGGGCCAATAACTCTGCTCTTTGTACACCAATCTGGGCAATTATTTGGTTCATTATGAGATCTTATGGTCATACACAATCTGTGCAAGTATGATCAAGATAAGATGAAAAATGAAGTTTATATGTTGCACAAAGTCCATTTTTTGCAGGTTTTCTCATAACAAGAGCGCCACGATGGCCCTAGTTCGCTCACCTGATATCTATGTATGAAGTTCCATTAAAATATCTCAATAGGTTTTCAAGTTATTGAGCAAAAACTGTTTTTCTATTTTAAGTAACAGTGACCTTGACCCCACCCACCAGATACGTAAAGCAAGGTCTCGATATAAGGTATCTACGCTTGCAGTTTCATTAAAATATCTCAATGCGTTCTTAAGTTATTGAGTGTAATCCATTTTTCGACTTTTAATAACAGTAACTTTGACCCCACCCACCCCATAAGCAGACCCAAGTGAGGTCTCGATATACGATATCTGTATTAAGTTTATTAAAATATCGCAATGCTTTCTCAACTTACTGAGCGGAAACCGTTTTTCTATTTTCAGTAACGGTGACCTTTACCCCACCAACCCCATATGCAATCTCAAGCAATGTCTCTATATAAGGTACTTGTGTATTAAGTTTCATTAAAATAGCTCAATGCGTTCTCAAGATGTTTAGCGGAAACCATTTTTCTATATTTAATAACGGTGACCTTGACCTTGACCCCACCCACCCCATATGCAATCCCAATCGAGGTCTCAATATAATGTATTTATGTATTAAGTTTCATTAAAATATCTCAATGCATTCTCAAGATATTGAGCGAAAACCGTTTTTCTATTTTTAGTAACAGTGACCTTGACATTGACCCCTCCCACACCATATGCAATCCCATGCGAGGTGTCGATATAAGGTATCTATGTATTAAGTTTCATTAAAATATCTCAATGCATTCTAAAGTTACTGAGCGGAAACCGTTTTTCTATTTTTAGTAACAGTGACCTTGACCTAGACCCCACCCATCCAATATGCAATCCCAATCGAAGTCTCGATATAATGTTTCAACTAAATATGAAACCTCTGGGCCTTGTGGTTTCAGAGAAGAATTTTTAAATCATTTTGCCATTTACGTCTATATAAACCATGTGAGCCCCAGGGTGTGCCCAGCTTAGACCCCAGGGGCATCACTTGAACAATCTTTATAGAGGACCACTACAAAATGTTACATATCAAATATAAAACCTCTAGGCCTTGAACTTTCAGAGGACAACATTTTTAAAGACATTTTGCTATTTGAGTCTATATAAACCAAGTGACCCCCGTGGTGTGGATAGCTTTGACTCCAGGGGCATCACTTGAACAATCTTTGTAGAGGACCACTATACAATGTTACATATCAAATATGAAACCTCTGGGCCTTGCGGTTTAAGAGGAGAACATTTTTAAAGTCATTTTGCTATTCAAGTCTATATAAATCTGGTGACCCCCGGGGTGTGGCCAGTTTTGACCCCAGGGGCATCATTTGAACGATCTTTGTAGAGGACCACTATACAATGTTACATACCAAATATGAAACCTCTGCATCTTGCGGTTTCAGAGAAGATTGTTAAAGTCATTTTGCTATTTAAGTTCTATATAAACCATGTGACCCCCGGGGTGTGGCCAGATTTGACCCCAGGGGCATCATTTGAACAATCTTTGTAGAGGTCCACTAAACAATGTTACATACTAAATATGAAACCTCTGGGCATTGCGGTTAAAGAGGACAAGATTTTTAAAATCATTTTGCTATCTGAGTCTATATAAACCATGTGACCCCCAGGGTGAGGCCAGTTTTGACCCCAGGGGCATCATTTGAACAATCTTTGTAGAGGACCACTAGAGGATGTCACATATCAAATATGATAGCTCCAATCCTTGTGGTTTCAGAGAAGATTTTTCAAGTTTTCAGTTATTTAATCTATTTTTAGCTCTGGTGACCTACATATGCAGCGGACCGAAACGATTTGAACAATTTTAAAAGAGGGTCACCCAAGGATCATTCCTGTGAAGTTTGGTGAAAATCTGCCGAGTTGTTTAGGAGATGTTCTTTGAATGAAAATGTTGACACACTACGGAGGACGCACGACAGACGATGGACAAAAGGCTCAGGTGAGCTAAAAGAGGAAATGACTCTAGTGTTCATGGTTCTATTTGGCCCATCATTGCACACAGATGTGATCTTGTGATCATATACAAACTGTGCAAGTTTTGTCATCACTGAATGAAAAGTTAATTCTTTACGGAGCTGTCATCACTCAATGAAAAGTTAATTCATAATTTATGGAGACTGAAAGCCAATTGTTGACGAATTATGGATTGTTTGACAAACAATGGGCAATAACTCCAGTCTTTCTAGTCCATATCTGGCCCATATTCGACTTCCACTGAGATCTTATGGTCATACACAAACAGTGCAAGTTTGGTCAAGATAAGACGGAAATGAAGTCTCTATCCCCCACATTGTGCAACATTTTTTTATATCACAAATAACGGCAAAAATAACTTTCTGTGGGTGTTCCTGATCCGATCTGGCCCATATTCGAACTTCACCGAGATTTTATGGCCATACACAAAATGTGCAACTTTGTAAAAGATTGAATGAAAAGTGAAGTCTCTATCGTGTCCACGCGCCCAATTGTTGACGCATTTCGGACTACAGACAATAGACGATGCAGGACTTTGTGCCCAGGTGAGCTAAAAACATACCTTGTGGCGTTAGTGTTCCCGAATTGGCCAATGTCTACAGAAAGTTCAGAAATTCTAAAAGCAAATTTTTCATAGTGGTGGGACTGGTATTCTTGCAAAATCAAACATTTCAGCTGCTACTATTTTTAGTGCATTGATCAAAATTGATTTGACCACCCAAAAAAATCACATTTCACCCAAAATTACCCCAAGAGAAATGAATTTCACCCAAAATTACCCCAGCCCTACAGAGAAGTATAAATGACACACTGATAAATGACATCTGACTATTCAGATAAATAGTACCTACTTTAAACATCCTCCCCTCCCTTATCCAAGATAAATACTTTAAACAAACCACCAAATTACAGTGATCTGATAATACTCTGCTCATTAACTACCATTATCTTGTTATCTTTACACCAGACCACCTCCCTCCCACCACCCCATTGAAGATTATCAACATTACATTGCATATGATGGATGACAATAGTTTTTGCACATAATGATAAGAAATCCAGAAATCAAGATTACACAATTTTGACCAATGGTCAGCTTACATCTCTTGGTGTGCGTGCTCAGTTATCATCACTCATATTTTGTCTGCACCGCAATCTACGCAACACATAATATTTCATTTTTCTATCTCTACAGTGTATATTATGATTGCTTTATACTAGTATTGGACTCAAGCAGGAACATTTGTACAGCAGTCTAAGCCAGGAGCGATGCCCAACAATGTGGACTCAAGCACAATGTCTGAGATATGGACAACACATTTATAAGTGGCAGAAATGACTAAAGTAATATTTTCTGATATCTCAGCAAGACCTGCTGTCAAAATGGTTAAGCTGGATAGTGTCAAGCCAGTAGTAGGGATTTAACATTTGTTACGATCCTTTGAGTGGTCCTAGTGTTTAGTAATGTCCCTTCACTCCTTCCTAAGTTGCTTTGTCAGCCACATCCAAATGTGGGACAAATTTCGAATAACAGCAATTTATATTTGTTTGCTAATTTTGGTGTGGTTCTGCACTGTGGGAATAACTGAGGAAACCCAGAGGAAACCTACCGGTCTGGTATGGTGACCTTCGAACAAACTCACAAACAGCAGATAGGAATCGAACCCAGGTCACATAGGAGTGAAGCAGGAGAGAAGCAAGTGTGTCAACCACTGCATTGGCAAGACAGTCATCTGACATCACATAATAAATATAATTATAATCCATATAGCAATATACAGACACAGCTAATGGATTATAATGAAGCAAGCTTGAACAAGAGCTGTTTGTAAAACAGTTATGCCCCCCTCTAGGTTGAAATAGCTAAAAAGGCTAATTTTAGATAATCATAGGCCATAATTCCAAAATTCCTGGGGCCATTTGACTGATTATTAAACCTGGCCAAGATATTATGCCAACAAACATGTTCATGAAGTTTGGTGAAGATTGGATGAACAGTGTTGGACTTAGAGAGCGAAAACTGCTAAAAGGGCAAAAGTAAGATAATTCAAGGGCAATAACTTCCTGGGCTGATTTGACTGGTTATCAAACATAGCTGAGATATTATTATAACAAACATTTTCATGAAGTTTGGTGAAGAACTGTTGGACTTACAGAGCAGAAACTGATAAAAACGCCAATTTTAGATAATTCAAGGGCAATAACTCCACAATTCCTGGGCGATTTTGCTGATTATCAAACTTGACCTAGATATTACAAACATTGTCATAAAGTTTGGTAAGGATTGGATGAAAACTGTTAGACTCAGCGAGCGGAAACTGCAAAAAAGGCTAATTTTAGATAATTCAAGGGGCATAACTCCACAATTCCTGAGCCGAATTGGCTGATTATGCAACTTACCCTGGATATTATTATTACAAACATTTTATAAAGTTTGGTGGTGAAGATTTGATGAAAACTGTTTGACTTAGAGAGCGGAAACGGCTAAAAAGGACAATTTTACATAATTCAAGGGCCATAACTCCACAATTCCAAGGGCGAATTGGCTGATTATCGCACTTGACCTAGATATTATGGCCACAAACATTATCATGAAGTTTAGTAAAGATCATATGAAAATTTACGAACTTAGAGAACAAAAACAAAAGTGGCCTACCGACCAACCAACAGACCGTCCGACATTAGCAAACCAATATACCCCTCCAACTTTAATGGGGGGCATAATAAAAGGCATCTTGAACACAAACAGACAATTTAACGAGTTAAAAACCACAAACAACAATTTTATACAGCGTATTGTCCATGGTAATTATTCAGTATACAGTTATTCTGGTGCAGCATTGCCTTTGTACTTCAAATAAACACTAATCATTAGATCTATATAATTGAAGTCAAATTAATAAATGAGTGGAAACAGATGTAGCAGCAGACAAATATACACTGAAACCTTGAGTAGGAACCAGATTCCAGTGAAAGGACACAGAAATCAGACGTTTTCTGATGTCTATGACACATAATCTAAGAGCCTGTTCTGGTAAATGTCGTTGAAAATAATGACTCTTTCCTATGTAATTGACACTTGATCTAACTCCTCATTCCCCTGACTGTCACAGACATTGCTATTCCCGACACCCGTGACAAATCGTCCAAGTGCCCATTGTCACGAATATACACGTTTAGCCAAGAAAACATGATTCCAGTTGGCAAGAGGAGCCAGAAGGGAAGGCAAAATGGAATATCATCACCCACATTCGAAATACAGAAAAAACCAGTCAAAAGCTAGCATGCTTTTTCAGGTGAATGGCAGAACATGGTTTCTTGTAGGATTTTTCATCTATCTTGGCCCAGTTTTGCACTTTTGTGTCTCGGTATTTGGACAGTGCACTCCCTGTCAGACATGGCTAGTGTCAAATCTCTCCAGGGGAAAGTGGATCTCTGTTTAGAGGAAAACAACAGGCAGAATCATTACTGCTGAATCATCAATTTATATTCGATCATTTTTTGTTTTGTTTTTTCATGGAAATAATTTGCCATCCCTCTATCTCTACTTTTGAACCACTTTAGTCATGTATAATATTGTAAGTGCATCTATCTTGTAGGCGTTGCTAATAAGTGTTCTAATTTATGATGTCACTTGGGAAATCTAGTTGTTAGGCTTTTCCATGAGAATATTTGTAGATAATGGATGTTTTAATTGCACTTAAAACCCATAAAAGATTTTAATATTATCCATTCAGAAAGAGATCAGCATCATTCAAATTTTATAACACACTTCTTTTACATTATCTGCTTAACATCTATTGAAATAATTATCTTGATATTTGTGTGTGGTGTATTACAATAACAGTTATATAGTTTATGTTAACCCACTGAGAATATATATCTGTAAAACCAAAAATGTGATTCATTGAATTTTAAACAAAACTGACATGGTCTTGAAGGAATAAATTTTGGCTAGTAATTTGGTAAAAAAATATCTAATGACTTTCAATTCTTAATTGCATAAATTTCAGGAGAAAATATTATACAGATTTCATGACTTTTGGGTGCAATTTAGGAATAAAGGCCCTAAAAAAGCAAAAAGAAATATCAAAGAACACAAATCACTACAAAGATTACAACCTGTTGCAAGCCTTTTTTCTCTCACTTTATACTGACACAAGCCTTTTTTTTCTCACTTTATACTGACAGGAGTTATTGAAACCATCCACAGAAGCAGCCTTGGCATTGGGTCTCTGGGTTAAGTGTCACAAGCAACATTAATTTTCACTGCTTGAGTTACCAATTTGCTCCAATAAACACCAATTTGGAGGCTGTGAAATCAGATAGCAGGTCAAGGGGTATCCTGGTTTGCATCCTTGACCATAAACAGAAATCATTAGATTTCACAAAGAAAATTTGATCTTAAATTTTCACTTAAGTACAACTTAAATTAAGATTTCCCTTAGAAGCTTTGTGAATACCAGCCCATGGATCATATTCCAGCCTTAGAAGCTTTGTGAATACCAGCCCACGGATCATATTCCAGCCTTAGAAGCTTTGTGAATACCAGCCCACGGATCATATTCCAGCCTTAGAAGCTTTGTGAATACCAGCCCATGGATCATATTCCAGCCTTAGAAGCTTTGTGAATACCAGCCCACGGATCATATTCCAGCCTTAGAAGCTTTGTGAATACCAGCCCACGGATCATATTCCAGCCTTAGAAGCTTTGTGAATACCAGCCCACGGATCATATTCCAGAAACATCTTAAGCTATATGTTATCCTTAACCTTAAATTCATCTTTCTTTTTTAAATTTTATTTTATGTGCATTGTACATTATGCTTAGTACATTTTATTTATTAGATATATTATTAACAATTGTTTGGGTTACTGTAAAGGAATTCACAAATGTATTGTAAGCTTCAAATGCATAACATTTTGAAATTTTTAACTCAAGTGAAAATATGTCAAGATAAACTTAAGATTTTTCTGGAATATGACCCCAGGGAACTTACATCCTCTGATAGCAGAATGGGATACTGAAAGGGACATTTCCCTTCAAGGCATGATACAATTTATAAATAAATGCAGCATAAGCATAATTTATATAATTAAAAGTATTATGATAGTAAATATCAGGTCAAAATAATACAGAGAGGATATTTGTCGGTTTAGGTAGAATATCGATTTTAATTCACAAGTGATCATAGAAATTTATATTTCATATCTTTTCTATGATCACGAGTAAATAAAAAGTCAATATTCTTCCGAAACCAACACATTTTCTTCGTATTTTATGCTTTTTCCACCGTGTTTTTATTTCAATTTTAATTACTATGTAAGTGAGTTTTATTGGAAAATATCACGCGACTCACTTTACAATTTTGAGTCCGGCATCGTTGACGGTCCCATTCATTTACTGTTTTAAATCTGGAACCAGTATGAAACAGTGAAAATTATCAGAGTGGTAATTTCCACTGTTTTAAACATTGCATTACCAATTTTATTTCACTGATATTTCCCTATAAATTACTGGAAAGCATATTATAAAATAAATTGATATAACTTTGATCTAGAGAACAGAACATTAATTGGGTACAAACAACAAACAAATGTTAAAATGGGGACACAACTGTGGAGTATAATTAAAGAAAAATATTAAAGTGATGCCATGAAAAAGCAGAATGGAGGAATTATCGAGTACAAGCCCACAAGGGGCACAACTATGCTTTCAAAAATGTTCTTCATCCTATGAAAACAAATGCACCCATTAGAATCATGGAAAGAAATGAAGACGAGATATATTAAGATAAACTTTGGAACAATCTGCAACAAAATTTATGACTTGGCCTCTAAAAGTACCAACAAAAAAAGGCAGTATTATACAAACTACAAACTATAAACAGGAAAGGGATTGGTTCCTGCATGGGTGTGAATGTTAAGGTAGAATTACAGTCTCTGAATAAAATGAGTACAAACAAATTTATCGCTAAAATAGGCATGACTGCACCCTTAGATGCACATAGACAACTGCTTTCGCTGCTGTCACAATTTCTATAAAAGGTGCCATGTTTCAATATAGTTTACCTTTCAAAGTGCAATATATCACCTTTCTATCACTAAATAGCAAGTATGGAAGTATCAGTGACATGTTACATAAAATGTGACTTCTGCATTTCTAGAATGAAATTTCAGTCTTTCATATGATTTAAAAATCGAAGCAACAAAAACTACCTACTCCCATTTTAAAACTGAAATGAAATAAAACACCTTTGCCAGGGTGGCAAAATCTTAATTCTGATGTTCACTTACTTGTCCGTTATCGATAAATGCTTTGTTTGTTTGTTTGTTTGGAATTGCGCCGCATTCAACAGTATCTCAGTCATATAATAAACGGTCATTTAACCTATTCACTTTTCCTGGGCAAGCTTAGCTGATCTAAGCGGTTAACCAGTACTAAGTGCACATACTTGTGCCAGTAACTGACAATTGCCCTACTTGAATCAGAGGTAGGGGGAAAATGGCTGTAAAAATTATTTCATAACCAATCCCCACACAAGTTATCTGGCCGGGCTGGGGCTCGAACTCACAAACCCCGGATTGAGATTCCAAAGCTCTACCAACTGAGCTAGCCGGGCTCGTTTTTCTAATAAATGCTATTTGCTACTTGTCCGTACAGCAATTAGATAGGAAATTCTGGCAAATTGAAATTTTCTGTACATGCTCTTCAGGGGCGGATCCAGGATTTCAGGTTGGGGGGGTGCGTAAACTTTTGATCATGCAGTTAAGTCGTCTGTAGGTCTGCAGTTATCAGCTACAGATCCGTATCAAAGATATATGATACATCTTTCTCATCATCATCATCACCATCATCATCATCATCATTAAATCCACTTTGTTTCACTGAATAAATTAATACATCACCGTATTATGTTCAAAAGACATGTTGGTTCATCTTATGTCATGCACCTGTTTTGGCAGTATATTGCCCTTGTTTGTTGTGCATGTCCACTAAATACGTATTTGACATTCAATGTTATATATGTCAGAAACATCCTTAAACATGTAAAATCCGCAGTTGACTAAATTCAAACACGACTGTTTAAACTCGAAAGTAGTCATTGATTTTACTTGAATTTCGACTTTAAATCATATTTATTCGAAAAGTATAAATGTCTTTTATGTGGTATCCTATCCCAACGGTATATTGCATCTGATGATCTGACATCTTTATATAATATAAGAAGTTAAAAATAGAAAACAATATAATTTACAAATGACGGTATATCAAACCATTGTCTATAGTGAATTGTTTTCAATGAACTTGTGCGCCGGTACTGCGGTGTATGTAAGAAAATCGTGGGGTGCGGGCTAGGTCGGGCATGTTTTACTGAATTTGATGTGTATCTGTGACCAAAATAAGCGAGCGAAGCGAGCAAAACAAACATTTTAGGATATATTTCCAGTTTTGACCGTTTTATATATACCCATTTATGTATGATCCGGAGGTTATACGGGGGCGCGCGCCACGTGCGCCCCCCCCCCTGGATCCGCTAGTGCTCTTAGACTAGCAGGGAAATATGAACTTTAATAATTTATTCCCATACCCCTGCTTTGTAAATATGAAATCATTAAATTATTTTTCCTTTTGCTTTTTTATGAAATATATACGATTTGAAGTAACTCTAAAACGCAACATTACAGCCTTAACATTGAAAACATCAGCTTTCTTCTAGATTGTGTAGTGAACTGTTATCCAGCATCAAAGTATCATTCCAAATGTGTAACATTGGTGTAATGTATATATATAATAGAAACAAAACAATCTCCTGAAATAACACACAAATGCAGAAAGTCTGGAGGTTTCCAGGATACATACCTGCTCAGTTATCAAAGAAAACCATCTTATCCTGATGTATTCCACACACAAGAAGAAAACACACAGTTTTATAGCAATACACAGGTACAGACAGCAGGTTCTGCAGCAGATGTGAATTGAGCCACAAGAGGCATTCAATTAGCCCAAAGTAACCAACCACAAGAAAGTGATAAATTTATAGTGACTGTAAAGCAATGGGCCACAATAAAATGATGTGATCCTCTCAGCATAACAGTGTGTAAGAACATATGTCCTGCTGATCAAGCCTCATTGCACACTTTTTACAACTTCTTCAGTCTGCAAGGAAGCAATACAAATAATTGCCTTCTCACTGAAGAGCACTGGATGAAAGATTTTCCCTCCAAAATCCAAGCTGAAGCAGACAACAGGCAGGCAGAGTTTTACTTTCCCTTACAGTCAAAATTTGCCTATCAGCATAGCATGCATTTGAAAATGTGTTTTTCACACAATTGAGTCAAAATTGAATTTTTTTTAATTGAAAAACCTTGGGATAGCATTTGTTTCCCTTAAACATTGGTGTTCTGTTCATGTTTGTATTTTATTCTGTTTGTGCAAAAACATAATTTGCTAACAAAGCAAAAAATCTACTCTTTTCAGAAATAAATGCCCCTTTTAACAAGCCTTGGAAAAAAGTTTAGAGGAAAATCTTAAATATCGGTAAATATTTAATTGGGAAGTACTATGTATTATAACAATAAAATAATTTCAAAACAGCAAATACAATAAGGTAGAAATTGCTTGATCACATGCTATACCCTGTTTCCCGTGTAATACAACCATTACGAATATTTATATCTTACACATGTGTAAAATAACATTTTGAGCGTTTTCATTGGCTATGTATTCTTTGACAGACCAATCGCATGACATTATTTTGGTGATATGACGTCGTCAACATGAAATGACGTCACGTCAGTACACAACTTTGAGAATTTACGAACTTATTTTGGTAAAATTAGAAGGGTTTTATTTTGTTTAAAAGCATGTGATAAAAAAGATCTGACACTCGTTGTCATTTTGTACCATATTTTATTTAACTCGTCCAGGAAATTCGTTAGTAAGCTCGCCAAAGGCTCGATTACTAACAAAATTCCTGAACTCGTTTAATAAATTATGGTATGAAATGACTCAGATCCTATATAAATGTAATCTTTAGAATTTTCTAATAACATTTAACCTTGTCATCCCATAGAGCACAATCTTCAGGAACCAAAAAAAGTTAACAATCGAACAACAACAACAAATATGTTAAAACAAGCTGAAACAAAATAGGTTTAATATTGAAACCCATAAATTTCCCGCCTCCCAGCCTCTATTTATCAGATGAAGAAGAGCTAAATGCATTGGGCTTAATTAGGCTTAATTGCATTCCAACTGTGACAGAGCAAATGAACAAACAGCTGAACAGCTCTTAAGTCTGCCCTCCAGACACAAAACAGCAGTAAATATAATTTGTTACAATCTAACACCTTCTAGACAACACTTTATCATACAGTGTGGAAAAAAGCAACAACTAAATACATGCCTACATACTAGAATGATTTAGTGCACTATGCAACTACTAAAAATATTGTAGTTACAGTCACATAGCAATCTCATTAAAATCATCTCCAGTCTGTCGCTACTATATTATCCGCTGACTGGATCTGGTGACTTCGCATTAGGGGTCACGTTCAGATGACCTCTTCAGAAGCCAATCAAATTGTTGCCTTCAAAATGTTGTGGTATAACTTTATATATAAACCACAAAAACTATGCACGAAATTAACGTGAACTTTGGATGTTAAGTGCTTAAGGTACCACTATATCCAATTTTATCAACATGAAAATTAACTGCAAATGATTTATTCCCAAGGATCAGCTGGAAATGCATCACTTTTTAAAAACTGTGGCGAAACTTTGCTGTGCAAAAAGCAATTTCAATAGGCGCAGCAGGGCTGCTATCTTATTGTTCGGAAGGTCATTTAAACGTGACCTGCTATGCGATTCTTCACATCCTAACAACGTTAGGATTTGATTTTAATGAGATTGAGTCACATAGTGACATAAAATAACATAAATGTATTTAATAACGTATATGCACCTATCAATATTGCGGGCATGTACGGACTTTAGACTGAGTGATTCCAGGTCCTGGGAAATAGACTTTGTTCGGATTTCCAGGTAATATTGGCCCCGGGCCATTTGATACACTAATTAAGCATCCCCCATTTAGTTGAGTTGAAACCTATTTATTTTAGCTCGATTGCATTGAAAGCCTAAGACTTATTGAGACACTCTCGAGTCCGTTTCCTGGGTAGAACCAGTACTTGGTGTTTTTCTGGGATATCTTGGGAACGCTCCCAGAGTGGAGATCGAACCCGGGACCTCCCAATCGCTACACGGACACCATATCCACAACGCCACCGCGACCTCATTTAGGGGATTTCCCCCCCCCCCGGGAAAGTATTGATAGGTGCAATATACTGTAAGACAATAAACATGCATGTTCAAAAGCAAGTAGGCTTTTGTTTCTCGATGGTATGAAATATGCAAGAAAATGTAAGTCTTAATTCTCAAAATGTATTGATATTTCACCATTATTGCACAGAACCATGCAGAATGCAATTCATCTTTTAGTTAGATCCGAACTACTATTTGACCATCTGTTAGGCAGGCTGCTTCATGAATAGGTTGAAAGTGGAAAACAAACCCACGGGGACTTTGTTCCAGCTCAGGTGTGATGTGTCCTCGTGTCACATTATGCAAAAATTTGTTTCATTCATTACCATTTGTGCTAGTCATTCTGCTAGACAACTGATACTGAGGGATACAACCCAGATGACAAAAGCTTGGAACGGGGCCACATGCAAATGCTTAACATGATACAGGATTAGAAAGCCCTCGTCCCTTATTGATATACATATATTCGGGTACACCCGGATGGCTTTCACAGTCATGTAACAGATACAAGGCCAACACAGGGTAAAATTACCTCATAGTCAATAATTTGTATTAAAACGTTGTTTTACAGTCTTCTGTCCTCATTTATAATCTTACATAAGGCCAAAAAAATAAATTGTGTGTTTCAGGCAATGGTCTAAAATTTTTTAGGTAGGGTCGGGATTGAGGTTTTTTGTAACCTATTCTTTTAAAGACACATTTCGATAAAAAAAACACCGGAAATTTTATCACATGCTATACCTTGTTTTCCATGTAATACAACCATTACAGGCTGTCCAGCCACCTTCCTTTAAAAAGTAGGGCAAAAGTAGGGTCAACATTTTCAGAAAAGTAGGGCAAAAGAAGGGATTTTAAATCCAAAAAGAAGGGAAAGTAGGGATATTACTTACCTTTGAGAGGAAGATAAAAAGAAGTAAGCCCTGTATTACACAGTATATGAGACATCTGTGCTTCATGCAAAGCTGCTCTTGTGCTGGAGAGAACCATAAGGTCCTCTTGTTCAGCGTTGCCACTGAGTTGACAAGATAAAATGCCCTGACATTTCCTTGACTAAACCATACTTTTCACTGAGCAATACGACCATAGTTTCAAGGCCTCATTTTCCCCCAAGACCATCTAATCTACACTTTCATATTTTTTTCTGTTTCAGATATATCAAACTTTCATTAACAAATACCAAAAATATATTAGAGAAAATATTATAATGATGATAGTAGTCAGTGATGATAATTGACTTGACTGGACTTGGGTATAAACACACATATTCACATATGTAACTCTGCTGTCGGTTCGACACCGTGGGTGCTAATAGGGGTAAATATCATTTACAAAGGCAGAAAGAATGTTGTTCTCTGTTTTCACCTTTTATACTAGTGGAAGTGCTTCTGTCCTTTGGCATGGCTTCTTAAAGAGCCCACTTCCCCATATGCAAAATCCCTCCACCACACTCAAGAAAATATCCTTTGTTTACATTTGTTGAGTCCTTTCCTACCCAGTCAGTCAACATCATTAAATATTGTCTGTTTACTAAAGTTTGAAACAAAAATTTACCCCATAATATAGATCTTTTTCTTATTTCTCTATTAGTAAGTGAAACCTAATATACATGTAGAAATTATTTGATTTATAATATATAAAACCATTTTATCATCTGTTTGATAACTTGCTGACTTAATAACACACTGTAGAGTAAGCATGTGCAGTGATTTCTGTAGATTTTGAAAACCAAAAGTCAAATATCTATTTACTTGAAGTGTTGAGGGGTCAAAAAATGACGATATCAATTAAAAATATTGAAATCACAAGGATTTTGTTTCTGCATATTTGCTGTGTGTATATAAAAATGATCTGCGAATGGTAGCTTGTGTTAATAAAGATTTAGAACTTTGCACAAAACACTATTAGTATGATAAAATTATTGTTTTCTAGTGCTTTTGAAGTTGGAAAACGGAGAACAACAGCATCAAAATGATCGATTATTTACAGATTACTTGAGTCAAAAATGAGTAAATGTTAAGTTTCTGCATCTATTGATTTCTGCACTGCCTCTGAAAGAAATCAACACTGTTTGAAATATTGAGTACGGCATGAACGCACTGCAACTGCAGTTGCATCCCAGACGGCATGAACGCACTGCAACTGCAGTTGCATCCCAGACGCCTCTACAAAGCAAGAAAAGTATAGGATGAGTCTGCACTGCAGGCACGGGTTGCAAAGCCTTTCAGTCTTCAAAAGTCTAAAGTTAACATAAAAACAAAATTGATTAAAACACATTTAAATTATGTTTATACACAATCACACCAAAATATTTTTGAAATACTAATAAATACTGCTTGAAGACTGCCTTAACCACTGAAAATTCTACTGGCTATGAAAAAATTAATTTTCCTGACTTTTCAAGTTAAGTGGCAACCCTGTTGTAGCTTGGTCAGGTTATCTCCAACACACAACAGCTGCATGCATGAAGCACTCCATAGGTCCTCTAAATTAGAGGTGACTGTCACATACAGAGGTCTAAAATGTATTTAAGATAGGTAAATTCCACATAAAGACAGTTACAAACTCAAATATTCACAATAACTAATAACTGAACAGGATTAAAGATTAAAATTAATGTGATTTTACGAAGATTTTTTTTTTATCTTACACATGTGTAAGATAACACTTTGAGCGTTTTCATTGGCTACATCTTTTTTGACTAACCAATCGCATGACATTATTTTGGTAAAATGACATCTTCAACATGAAATGACGTCAATGCAGTAAACAACTTTTAGGATTTATCGACATGCTTTGGTAAAATTAGAAGCATTTTTTTGTTTAAAAGCATGTGATCAAACAGATCTGACACTCGTCATTTCATATCATGTTATATTAAACTCGTCCAGGAAATTCTTTAGTAAGCTCGCCAAAGACTCGCTTACTAACAAAATTTGTGAACTTATTTAATAAAATATGAAATGACAACTTGTGTCAGATCCTATATATCTAAAATCTGACAAATACAGATTTCTCGGAAAACAATCGTCCCTAAAAACTTTAGGGTCAAGGGGTTTTCGCTAGGTAGGGTCGGGTTGCCCGAAACACAGAATTTTTTTTTGGGCCTAAGTGGCCACAATTCAAGTAACTGCAAACTTAAAGTGGCATATCGTCCCTTGGTATTTCATACAAACACCATCTGCATATACATAAAGTATAACACCACAGTCAGCACACAATGTGACAATGAACTGTAAAAAAAAAATCATAATCTTCCACCAATATACTTCTGTAGTATGTAATCAAAAAAGAGAATATTGTAGGTGTTTTATAAGTGACACATTTCCATTTATCTAAAACGGCTTTCCTAGTCTGCTCTCACTTTCTCACATTTGAATTAAAAAACCAACAACATTTTGTACAAATGTTTCTCTTCAAAGATGTTGAATTATTCAAGAAAGCACAAAATGCGAAGTCTCAAAGTCACTAATATTAGAACATTTAATTAAATCAACATGAGACGTTTTTCTGCCAGGACAACCCACATTTGTGGGACCCAGATGCGTTGAAGTCTATGTGACTACCTAAACCAATAAAGATCTGAGGCGTGTTGTGGGAAAACGGGCTTAATGCATGTAATAAAATGCATTAATAAAAGTGCCGTCCCAGATTAGCCTGTGCAGTCCGCACAGGCTAATCCAGGACAGCACTTAGTCTTTCTGTCCACAGTGAATTTATGTTTAGAAGGGACTTCCTTGAAAAAGAAAATATCACAAAAGCGGAAAGGGCTGTCCTGGATTAGCCTGTGCGGACTACGCAACTAATTCAGGATGACACTTTACGCACATGCATTAAGCCCGGTTTTCCCACGACACGGCTCTACAGATCTCTACTGAAATACTACTTTTCCACTTCCCCCCCAAAGTCAGAGATATATAGAGATTTATCTTTACCATTTTGGATGCAAGGACAGATCAGAGGGAACTTAACATACTGATTGAGTTCAGCAGAGGAATGATCCAGGGACAGACTGCTACCTAATGGGAACTTACTGTGTTCAAAAGATGACATCTATCCAAGAGAAGATTACAAGGCGATTAGTTTTCCCCCAAAACTCCTATGGGAAATATTTGTGTTTTCAATGGACGTCAAATGTGTTACTTTATATTAGTTTTCCCACAGTCATTTAATGTTATAGATACTGTTTCTTTAAATCTTGCAGCTACAAATGTTCCAGAAATACTACAAAGAACCTGAGAAACTGGTGGCGAAAAGCAAGTCACATCACAGACCTCTCAGCTATGACAGGTCACTAGCAAAAATTTGCTCTTTCTGCATGTACATGTCGGTTAAGAGACGAAAAAATAGTAAGCAAAATAGTAAATAATAATAAAGATCAAACTTCCTCATTTAGCAAATGTTACCTGGTTTAAAAGTATGGATGCAATGAAGTTGTTTTACTTTTTAAAGGCTTATTTGCTTTTATCATAATTTCTATTATCACACATGATGGCAATGAACTGATTTGAAAGTCTAACAAGATGGAGTGAACTGTTACAATGTAGTTTAATTACCAAGAAAATATTGTGCAAAGTTGTTGACCAATGTGTACACAATGCTGGAGAACTAAATTTCCTGGCTGGTCCTAATTTTATTATTTTTAATTTGACCTAATAAAAATATCAGAAAACAAAATCCCAATTCAATTATCAATCCCACTGCACATTTCTGAGCTTGGAGCAATGATTAGCAGGTGTGCATAAAAAAAACGTATAATAGTAAGCGAAAGCCATTATGACCCTGGTGTCATAATTTCCAATACAATGGGCTTTTACATTGAAAAGCTTTAAGTTACTCACAAGAGGTACCAGAAATTAATTAACCATTCAGCCCTTAACATTTTAATTATAGCTTTTGAGCAAAAACCCATTTGATATGTTAATTGTGTGAATTAATGTTCAATATTACTTCAATCATATGGGGAAAATGGACATTTCTACAAGATGCATTTGATCGCTTTTGTTGGCCTTTTTACCTGATAAAAAAGAAATCGATATTTAAAACTGAGTAAAAAGATTCTTTTTATAATGGTGAGCACACAAAAAGGTTGACATTACAAGTTCAGCCATATGTCATATTTGTGTCACTATTGAAGTACAGTCAATACATGTACGACATTATTAGGCCAAGTTGCATTTGATCGTTCATACTGTATGGTAATTGCTCTCATTCGAGCCTTCAGGTCATTTGGTTAAACCATTACATAATTAGTAAATTAGTATATTTCTATTCATTAATGTTAGATCATATTACAAACACATACCTGAAATACACAGTTTTAAAATAATTATTCTAGCAAATATCACACAAGCAGTATTTTATCCATATTGAATCTATAAAACAATGTAAAAGCATGGACTGTTTTGCCATTTGGGAAGCACAAAGTGCCAGAAAAATTCAAATGTATTGTTAACTAGAACTCCGCAAGTCAGATGTGTCGCCTGATGGGTATAAAACTTCTCAAGTTATTGTCTGCGCAAGCCTTATTTGAATGACTTTTTTTTTTTAAAGGGGCATAACTCAGGTATGGTAAGAGTAATTTTAATATGCCGAAAATCGAACGTAACCTTCCTTTTATGCCGACTAACCCTTCCATAAAGTTTCATAAAGATTGAACAAAACTTTATAAGTTATTGTCTGCGCAAGCCTTATATGAAATTTTTTTTTTTAAAGGGGCATAATTCAGGTACAACAAGAGCAATTATGCCGAAAATGGAACTTAACATTCCTTTTATGTCTACATACACTTCCATAAAGTTTCATAATAATAGCACAAAAACTTCTCAAGTTATTGTCTGCGCAAACTGAAGGGGACGCAGCCAACTCCGCCAAAAAAAAAATTGACATTGAACTCTAGAATTAAGCAACGCCGCCAAAAAAAACATTGACATTAAATTCTAGAATTATAGTTCATATATAGTCCATATGTAGTTTCAAACTACTGTCCATTTAGATGTTGCAATTCGTTGTTGTTTTGTTTCAGACCTAGCTCTTCCATGAAGCCTGGTCAAAAGTCTGATGGTTAAAATGTTGACCAAACCGACATTACTAGTTTGTAATAGTTTCCAAGGCAAATAACCACTGCAGGTACCTGGGTACAACACTGCCAGGCTGTCAACTGAATTCCCTAGAAAAGCTGGAACGACATAGGAATATTTTCACCAAAAATATAGGACTCTTTGCCAATTTTTTGGACCAAATATAGGAATTTTATAGTAAAAATACTTCATTATAAAATCATGTGGAAACAAATTCTAGCCTGGTAAGTCTTACAATCTGCCAATCCATACATTTATTTTTACAGGAGATACTTTTGAAAAAGGAGATTTTCGTGATTATATTTCAAAACATACATTTCAACTTACGAAGCCCTATCCAACTTTTACTGGTATGCTTCAAAGCAACCTCATGGTCACAGAATCATTCTAATGTACATGTACACGAGTTTGTATTGCGTGCAAATTGCTGTTATATGCAAAAGATAGGCTATACTTTTAATGGGCGTAAGCTAAGTCTTTCAACAGCTCCACTTGATACCACTTAAACACCAAGTGGTTCATTTAAAAGATTCCTGCAAGTATGTTGCTATGTAAATGTTTAAAAAAAAATTAACTTCATGAAAAGCACATAAGGAAGACTTAAATACACTCAATGAACAGGCTATTTCTATATTTCAAGGTGATATTATTTTTAGAGGTACATACAAATATTGGACAAATTTTGAGTCACAGCTGCAATTTCCAGCTATTGTATTTTTTAACTGAAATATTGTGTAACAAATTGGTGTGATCTTGTGCTGTTGGTGGACAACTCACCATGCTCACACGTGTCGGGACAGAATTTACAGTCCTTTGTGCACTTAAAATTTATATGTACAGGTTTATAATTACAACAAATTTATTTTTAATACATTTTACAATGAGTTCCTTGTGATTAACTCAATTCCTCCATTAAACTTCTAAAAAGGTTTGTTATCAAAGCCGAATGTAATTATTTGTGTGTCTAACCAATTTTATTTCCTCTCCTTCTAAAATGCAGTCTAATATAAGCCTAAATGACGTCCAAAATGTCCCATGTACACCAGGCATGTAATTTAGACTGCCCAATCCCCAATTGCCAATAGGCTCTGTAAACTGCCAATAACTGCAAGCCGAATGCCATCAAAGATCGCTCACGTAAGGAAACAATTGTCCAAAATTACTATTTTCGTATAGATTTCCATTAAATAAATAACTAGTTGGGAAACAAAATAAGAATGATCTAAGAACTAGGAGGGGATATCCCAACTCGATTAAGCCTTAATGCTTTCGAGCAAAGACATAAAAAGATCGACAAGAAACGAAGATTACATATTGGTTACAAAAAGGCCATTAATTCTTTATAATTATTGCTGATGTTATTTTTTTGGAATCATAAACATTGGATTTTCTACCCTAACATTATAAACACAATATAATATATTTATCACATGCTATACCCTGTTTTCTGTGTAATACAGCTATTTCGAATATATTTATCTTACACATGTTTAAGATCACATTTTGAGTGTATTCATTGACTAAATATTCTTTGACTGACCAATCGCATGACGTTATTTAGATGAAATGATTTCGTCAACATAAAATAACATCACGTCAGAACACAACTTTTAGGATTTATCAACATATTTTGGTAAAGTTGTGAGGTTTTTTGTGTGTTTAAAAGCATGTGATACAAAAGATCTGACACGAGTTGTCATTTCATACCATATTTTATTAAACTCATCCAGGAAATGTGTTAGTAAGCGCGCCAGAGGCTCGCATACTAACAAAAATCCTGAACTCGTTTAATAACTTATGGTATGAAATGACAACTTGTTTCAGATCCTATATATAATACGTTAAAATTTACTTTACAGGAATAATGAAATAAAAACAACATAATAATGAAAATTGAAATCATCATTAAAGCATTGATGACACCTTGTCTTTATTGTCCCAAGATCTAACAAGGTACAGGGTGCTGCTCAAAAGAAGCAGGGTGGCATTTAGTCATAATAATTCTGTTACATAATTATCTAAATGATGAATTTTCTAGTTGTTTGTTCTTGTTTATTTTTGTATTTTTTTGTTAATGTTTAGGCTTCAGGGAGGCGTTTCATCAATATTAACGATTGTTCTATGATCGTAATTTACGTATCGATATATATGTAGTTGTTAACCATTATAAATAAATTCCGTTTCATGAAAAACATTGTAAATGCACTATACATAAATATACGACTACATAAATTATGGTGAATGTTAACCGAAAATATTGTGACGCATTCTAATTTTTTGAAATGATGTAATTGTCACGAAATGCTTTTGAAATAAACAAGTGGAGGAAATGGATTAAAAACAAGGACGTGAGCTTACAATTCTTGTCACCATTGTTATTTTTACTGTATTTCTTGATATGTTAATTATTAAAAACGAAGAACAATATGAACATAGAGCTACTAACCTACCATAAGTACTGTACGTGTCACTGTGTGCCTTGAAATCGATCTACTTAGGTATGTTTTATAGATGTATGTGTTATCATTAAATCGGGAATGAAATTGTGTTTAAAGACTACTATAAACATTTAAAATAATGCACTATAGAATTGAAAAGTTACCCAAAATGCGAGCGTCGCGTCTACAGTTCCTACATCTCTGCGAAGTATTAATTCCAAAATGGGATATGTACATGCATAGGTCTAGCTACTCTTATGGTTAAATATGTTAGTCCTTATTTTCAAACTTAATTTTGTTCTTTGGTTGCTTTGCGTGACAAAATTCCACAAAAAATAACACATTATGTAAATATACGATCAATCCTACCCAGTCGTAGATTTAGTCTGACGTTACGATTTGTTTGATAAAAACTTGATTTCGCTGAAACGTTGTAATTTATGTATGTTGTAGCGTACGACTGGTAGAAAACCGTTGATGAAACGCCTTCTAGATTAAGTTTGTTTAACAATGTCACTTATTTACAATTTGCTAGTATGAATTTTTAAAAAACAAGAGGGCCCTGAGGGCCCTAGGACGCTCACCTGAGACCTTGTAACCCAATTGGAATTTGCATCCCCGATGCATGGCTTATTTTGCTATTTAAGTCTATATAAACCATGTGACTCTTCAGGGTTTGGCCAGATTTGACAACAGGGGCATAATTTGAACAATCTTTGGAGAGGACCACTATGCAATGTTACGTACCAAATATAGGAAAGCTGTGGGCCTTGCTGTTTCAGAGCAGAAGATTTTTAAAGTCATTTTGCTATAAAAGTCTATATAAACTATGTGACCCCCCAGGCATGACCAGTTTTGACCCCAGGGGCATAATTTGAACAAACTTTGTAGAAGACTATTATGCAATGTAACGTACCAAATATGAAACCTCTGGGCCTTGCGGTTTCAGAGGAGAAGATTTTAAAAGTCATTTTGCTATTTAAGTCTAAATAAACAATGTGACCCTTGGAGCCTAACCAGTTTTGGCCCCAGGGGCATAATTTGAACAATCTTTGTAGAGGACCACTAGAGGATGCCACATACTAAATATGAAACCACTGGGCCTTGCGGTTTCAGAGGAGAATTTTAAACTCATTTTGCTATTTAAGTCTATATAAACCATGTGACCCCTAAGGTGTGGTCTGTTTTGACCCATGGGGCATAATTTGAACAATCTTTGTAGAGGACCACTATAGGATGTTAAATACAAAATACGAAATCTCTGGGCCTTGCAGTTGCAGAGGAAAAGATTTTTAAAGTCATTTTGCTAATTAAGCTTATATAAATCATGTGACCACCAGGGCGTGGCCAGTTTTGACCCCAGGGGCATAAATTGAACAATATTTGTAGAGGACCACTATAGGATGTTACATAGCAAATATGAAACCTCTGGGCCTTGCGGTTTCAGAGAAGATTTTAAAAGACATTTTGCTATTTAAGTTTATATTAACCATGTGACCCCTGGGCATGGCCAGTTTTGACCCCAGGGGCATAATTTAAACAATCTGTGTAGAGGACCACATTAGGATGTTACATACCAAATATGAAACCTCTTGGCCTTATGGTTTCAGAGGATGAGATTATTAAAGTCATTTTGCTATATATTCTATATAAACCATGTGACCCCTGGGGCGTGGCCTGTTTTGACCCCAGGGGCATAATTTGAACAATGTTTGTAAAGGACCACTAAAGGATGTTGCATACGAAATATGAAACCTCTGGGCCTTGCAGTTTCAGAGAAGATTTTTAAAGTCATTTTGCTATATATTCTATATAAACCATGTGACCCCAAGGGCATGGCCAGTTCTGACCCCAGGGGCATAATTTGAACAATCTTTGTAGAGGACCACTATAGGATGTTACATACCAAATATGAAACCACTGGACCCTGAGAAGATTTTTTAAGTTTACACTTTTTAAATCTATTTTTAGCTCTGGTGACCTACAGATGCAGAAGACCGTAAACATTTGAACAACTTCGAAAGAGGTCAACCCAAGGATTATTCCTGTGAAGTTTGGTGAAAATCTGCCAAGTGGTTTAGGAGGAGATGTTGTTTGAATGAAAAAGTTATGGGCAGCAGGTGGGGGGGGGAGGGCAAATGAAGCATCCTACTATTTTACTCTAGATATTTAGATGCAGTTATCACAAACAAGAAATGTCTTTAAAAAAGACAATCAGCGTTGAAATTAATATTGAGATGTCATGTAAAAATTACCTAAACAGACGGCCAAGATGATTGGTTACGTGACTTCTCAGACCCCAGTTTTTTGGTCCCCACCAATATTAGACTTATTGGACCCCAGATCTTTCGAACACTATAAGAAAACTTCTCGGACCCAAAAGTTAATTTGAGATAAATTTATTAATTTAAAAATTAAATAAAATTATAATTAATATCAATGCTGTGAATACAAAAATCATACAGCTTCATGTTTCCACCAGTGATATATGAATAACCAAAATAATTTAGGTTAACATAATTGTTATCTGAATTTGTCAAGCCAATTTAACAAATTAACAATGTAAGAAAATAATTTTGAGAATGAATTAAAATTATTATTTATCAGACGAGTCTATATAGTTATTTATAATACCAGTAATATACCATTCATGTTAGTTATCCAATACAATAACGATTTGAAGTCAAATAAGCATTTATACTGTGTATCCCAATAAAAAGCAATAGTCAGGGAACATTCAGCGATTTTTTAAATGTTAAGACTTTATTTTTGATAACGCAACCATACAAATTCATTAGACTATGACGATTTTAAATTATATCAGTAGAAATATGATATGTCAGGGGTTCCTGTGTATAATTAGTATCGCAAATTGTGTATTCATGCTACGCAAATAACAATGCGACGTATTCCGAATCTTCTTTCATAACATTTTATCTATAGAAAATGTAGCATCTTTTTATAGATTAAATAACATCTACCGGAGAAGTTGATAGAAAGTTGCAATTATAAATAATCGTTAATAAATCGTAACCACAATTTTAATTCAAATCGACAGTAAGTTTACAAATATAAATTCCCCATTTATTGAAATTTTTAAGTTTACGATTCTCTGAACGCTATTATTGATGCATGAACGAGTATATTAACACAGCTATACAACAGTTGCCAGCTACGCGCGCTATTTTTAGAATGACACTACTGTTTCTGGAATGTGATGAACTCGCTAGAATCAATTGGCTACATGGAACAGCAACACTGTGAATGAGATTTATGAACGGGAACATTGCACAATTGCTATTTATAGGGCGTACCGCTTATATAAATGTAGGCTAAACAAAATAGTTATTTCGTTACATGAATGAATATAGCATTCTGTTTATGGCATACAATGAGAAAATACGTTCATAATTAGCCTCAGTTCTAGAGTATATGTTGAAGATATGTTTATAAAGTCATTTTAACCGCATAAGTAAACAATTATGTAAATTTTTAATCCCAAAAAGTATGCAACAGTTATTGGTATACGTTAAACCATTGTTTGAAGTTTGCATTCCCTAGAATTAGAAAATTCGACCAATTCTATTGGCATTTAATTTTCCCGCTGCATTATTATCGCAAGAAAATCTGGGTCAAAAGTGATCTTACACAGCTACGCCGAAAAAAAAATTCACATCTTACTTTTTTCTGCCGTACACCGTGTTTTTTCAGTGAAAGTTGATCAAGGTTCCCAATGACAGATGTCTTCTCATTTTCGCTATGGTCCCCATAGAGACGTCTATGTGTCCTGTAAAAACAGTAACATATTACACTTGCTATAAGACCAAGTTACATATAACCTGCTGTTAGGCCAGCAATAAATGCTTGACATCCCGGAAAATGGTTTTTATGAGCAAACGTAGGCTTAGATGAATGATGGCTTCAGGACATGGCATAGACAGCACATTTAGGCATTGGAGGACACTTCCAAATTTGGTTATTGTTTTTGAATTGACTAAAAATATGATTAAGAAATTTATTTTAAAAAGCCAGATATCAATTTTCCAATAATTTCTTTTGTCCCCCCCTGTTTCAATCATATCAGGACCCATAAAGCTCCTTGGCAAAAATTCTTTAAATCTGAGGCTTTTTTATTTAAGGTCAATTTTTACATTATAATCTTTAAATCTTATAGCTAGTCAAGAATTAACAAAATAAATGCCTCTTTCATTTCACATAGATAACTTGATGTGCAGTTTAAACTTGACTAGAAATTAAATTAAAACATTACTTGGGATTGTAACATTATAATGCTAATCCATGTTTGCAATACTCATATGAGGGGCGTCATGGGAAAACCGGACTTAATGCATGTGCAAAAAGTGTCATCCCGGATTAGCCTGTGCAGTCTGCACAGGCTAATCCGGGACGGCACTTTCCGCTTTTATGGTATTTTCTGTTTCAAGCAAGTCTCTTCTAAACATAAATCAACTGTAGGCGGGAAGTGCCGTCCTGGATTAGCCTGTGCGAACTGCACAGGCTAATCCGGGATGACACTTTACGCACATGCATTAAGACCGGTTTTCTCACGACGCGCCACATATGAACATCGGGTTTCAAGATATTCAGTATTATTAATGGTTACAGAATATTTTTAACACAAGTGTCTTGACGCCCAGATTGTCTCCATTCTGACTTAAAAACATGACTTTCATGAAGGAAGTTATCAAAACTACACATAATAGGCTCTATTCTTGGAATATTGTATTTCCTAACAGGCCATTAAATCCTACTAAGAATTACATGATGTGATTTCAAAACTGAAATATGAATTGTGAAATCTTTCTTAAACTTCAAGTTGTTTTTTTTAAGTTTTCAAAATCAAAATAATTTCAGGCATGTTGGTAGAGGACCATCCAAGGAACATTTCTGTAAAATTATTTCGAAATGCAAACATTGGTTTCTGACGAGAATATTTTTACCAAACGTGTGTTTATGAATTCCCAACATACTTATGAATGAAAACTCGAAGAGTTATTGTTAAATTATTTTTTAAATCGGTAAATATTCGCATTTGTCATAAATATGCACTAAGGCACCATCGCAATGGCGCGAATATTAGACCTCCGCGAAAATTAGTGATTTCACAGTACATGATGATATAAAATATCTTAAATAACAAGCAAGAATTTATTTCTATGAAGGGCCTTCAAATGCTATTCAGACTGAATAGAATCTTTAAATTGTTCTCATGTTCCAAGCATGTTGGAGACTGGAAAAGAGCAGAAGGTTAGCAGTTTCTAATGAAGATCAATATATACCAATTATGCCTCTGAGCATTTTGGTCTCATTGAATTCAGACAAACATGGTAACGAGTCATTATTCTTCTGGTAATTAGGCACAATTGAAATTTCAGTCGCTCCACGAACATTTAATTTTCAATTCCCAAAATAGTACTGAAATAATAATGTATTTAACTGCAAACTGGGAAAAATGAGGATTAAATGTTCTGCATGCACACCAATTCGTGGGTATTATATAAACTAGAACTCAGCAAGTCAGATGTGTCGCCTGACAGTCGGTCGGTTGGTCGATCGGATGGTTGGTCTGTCCGTAGACCATTTCGTTTCCGCACGATATCTAGAGAACGCTTTGACCTACGATTATGAAGGTTGGTAGGCTGGTTACTTGGGAGGAAAGGAAGATGCCTATAAATTTTGAGGTCAACAGGTCAAAGGTCAAGATCACCGTTGCTAAAAATAAAAAAACGGTTTCCGCTCAATAACTTGAGAACACATCGAGATATTTTAATGCAACTTTATACGTAGATACCTTATATCAAGACCTCGCTTGGGATTGCATATATGGTGGGTGGAGTCAAGGTCAAGGTCACGTTACTAAAAATAGAAAAACGGTTTCCGCTCAATAACTTAAGAACGCATTGAGATATTTTATTGAAACTTCATACATAGATACCTTATATTGAGACCTCGCTTGGGATTGCATATGGGGTGGGTGGCTTCAAGGTCAAGGTCACCGTTACTAATAATAGAAAAACGGTCTCCGCTCAATAACTTGAGAAAGCATCAAGATATTTTAATAAAACTCCATACATAGATACCTTATATTGAGACCTCGCTTGGGATTGCATTTGGGGTGCGTGGGGTCAAGGTCACCGTTACTAACAATTGAAAAAACGGTTTCAGCACAATAACTTGAGAACGCATTGAGATATTTTAATGAAGCTTCATACATATATACCTTATATCAGGACCTCGCTTGGGATTGCATATGGGGTGGGTGGGGTCAAGGTCACCATTACTAAAAATAGAAAAATGGTTTTATTTGAATGAAACTTAATACATTGATACCATTGATACCATATATCGAGACCTCGCTTGGGATTGCATATTAAAAAAAAATTCTTAACAATTGCACATATTCACAACTTGGCTGCAAGTCGGGGGCATACATGTTTTACAAACATCTCTTGTTGTATTGGCAGTAATCCTGATCGTTGCTTGAACTCATGATAGTTTATAAATGGAATGTACATGTTTTTGTACACAAAGTTTAAAGCCATATAACGATAATTAACACTGCTTTAGGAAGTTTTGGTATTAAATAATGATGTTTTATTTCTTATTTTTCACAACTAAATCATGTTTTTGTTTTGGTTCTCTATCATTAGAAAACACAAGGAAAAACGTATTTAGGCATTTGATCAATTCTGGCTAACTTGGTAGAAGTTGTTTTAATTGAGATGAACAGAAAATCATAATCCGTGTCATCTCTTTTTCGCTCATACTGCATAATAATAATAAAAATAATAATAATAATTATAATAATAATAATAATAATTTAGCAATAATGGCCATGTTACTGACAAGCCGTTGATTGCCCAAGCCGTCGACACTGAATCCAGAATAAACGAACTGCTTCTGCTAATTAATTATAAATTAATAAATAATTAATTATGGAAACTCCAATAAATTTAGCAATTATAGACATATTTCAATCATTAAAACTTATTAACATCTTAATATTAAAATGTTTGAAAAAGTAACATAATCAATGATGTCAAACTTAGTTTCGTTCGCAGATTGGCCTATGTTGTGATCGTTAATAAATTATATTTTTTGCATTATAATTTAACAATTTGAAACCTATTTACATACACATAATTCAGTTACAAAACAGAGAAGACTTTGATGAAAAAAACAACAACATTTTATTAGTTTATTCAACATTTTCTCCTCTGAACATCATATTCCTTTATTGACAATTACAGCCAATACATTGTCAGCCTCGTTCTCGATTCACTTTATCAAGGCAGACAACTCCTTCAGTACTTGATAACGGAAATGTGAAAAGGGTCTATTACCAATAAACAGATATGGATTATACTGTCTCATGTTATTGTTTATAACTTGCGATTAGAAGAGTGGCCACTGACACTGACTCGTGTATTCAATATCTCTCGGTCTGACGGCCGATTCTGTTGATAACACGCTTTTAAGTACATGCATCTATTGGTGAACTAGCGCCACTATGCTGACAGAAAAATACTTGATAAAATCAGGAAATGATTGTTTTTTTTAAAGCAAAAATAAAAAAAATGTGAATATTCGAATGGCGTTTTAACTATTCGAATGGCGATCATTCAATCGAATATTCAAATATTCGAATAGTTTTGCCATCCCTAAAGTATATTTTGCATGTTACCACTGTCTCACTGTATATTCCACCTTCAACTACTTTAATAAATTTTAACATACATAGATTTCAATGACATGCTGGAATAAAGAGAACCTACAACGCTCCACTGGTGGCCATGTTGTGCAAAGGACCAGAGAACCATTTCTGCAATGTTGGCAGAGGACCATTATGGAACATATCCTTGTTTCATCAAAGTTGGACCAGTTGTTTCTGAGGAGATATCTTTATGCATGTGTGCCTAAATAGAGTGCCATGGAAGCAGTTAAATTTTTTGACAAGATGGCCCAAAGCGCTCACCTGAGAACTGGTACAGATGAAGACCATACGGTTGTGACAGGTTTGAAAATTAAGGTATCTGAACAATACGCAAAGGGGGAAAGGATCGATTTGATTAAAAACTTTGGTTAGTGCAATGGGCTAACTAAAGTTTTTGCTAATGGTTCTCAAATCATTTTTCTCGATATTCTTACCTGACCCTCTTTCATAAAGTCAGTGACAATTCTGGAAAATGCAGAAACAGTAGGTTTTGATGTCTGTTTCGCAGGCAATAATAACTCTGGTGTTTCTGGCCCGAACATGCTTATATTTGACTTCACCTGTAATCTTACTTTCATAGTCTGTGCACAATCGGTGAAGATTGGATGAAAAATGAAGTGTCTATCCTGAAAAATGTCAATTTTGTATATTTCATACAAAGGGCTATAAATCCAGTGTTTCTGGCCCGATTTTGCTTATAATCAACTTCACCTTTAATTTTATTGTCAGAGACGAACTGTGCAAGATTGGTGAAGATTGGATAAAATATGAAGTCTCTATCTTGAATAATGTCCATTTTTGTAAAAAAAAATCAATAGCAAAGGGCAATTACTAAGTGTTTCTGGTCCGATCTTGCTTATGTTTGACTTCAACTGTAATCTCATGGTCATAGACAAACTGTGCAAGATTGGTCAAGATGGGATGAACAATGAAGTCTCTATCCTGCATAATGTCCAGTTTTGTATATTTTTTCATAAACAAAGAGCAATAACTCTGGTGTTTGAAACACAATCTGGCCAATTTTTGGCACCTGCTGAGATCTGGTGGTCATAGACAAATTTGGTTAAGATTGGATGGAAAATAAAGTCCATATGTTGGAAAAATGGCATTTTTGCATGAAAAAGGGGAAATAACTCTAGTGCTACTGGTGTGATCTGGCCCAATAACAATCCAGTCCAAGCTTTTATGGTCATACACAAATTGTGCAAGTTTGGTTAAGATTGGATAAAAAGTAAAGTCTCCAGTGTGAGAACAAAACAAATTGATGATGGCAGACGGACAACTCAGGAGAGGTCCCCTATACCAATAGCTCACCGAGCACTTCGTCCGTGCTCAGGTGAGCTAAAAATCTAGCAACTGAGGAAATTACTTTTTTTTAAATTCTATCTTGTGGTGGCCATCTTGGGCAGGTGACTGGAACCATTTGAGCAACTTTGGCACAAAGCATATCTGTATAGTTTCCTCAAAGTAGGCCCAATGGTTTCAGAGGAGATCCTGTTTATGCAATTATGCATTAATGTTTCTATTTTTACCTTTGCTGGCAATGTTGTGCAACAGCCAGAACCATTTGAGCAACTTTGGTAGAGAACCAAGAAAGGAACATTAATTTTGTGTGCAATTATTTGAAATATCTAACCAGGGGTTTAGGCGAGTTTTTTTATTTCTTGGTTCTCAGATCCGCCTACCTGCTTTTTTCCAAAAAGCAACAAAAAAATTAATTTAGAATGTAACTGATATCGTAAAAATGACCTTGTGAAAGGTTTTCAACCTGTTACATGGAATGCAAAAAAATATTAATGTCATGGTTATCATGTAGTGATTGAGTTAATGTTGTGTAATATGATTTTTGAAAGTAATAAAGCATTAGGATTTTAATATCACTGTCTATTTGTGAAATTCTAGTCATTAATTTACTCAATTCTGTGTTGTTTTTTATTTTTATTTTTATTTTTTTCCCTCCTCCAACCGGACACTTTTCCAAAAATGTCCAAGAACCAAGAAATTAAAAAACTCTGGCCTTAGGGGAATATTCCTTTTGTTAGCTCTGGCAACCATGCTGGAACCAAATCACATGCATGGTGGACGAACTCCAAGGCAGACACCACATCAACTCCAGAAACTTTCTTTCAAATAATTATCCCCGACCTAGACTTAGTATATTTAAGACAACAATTTATTGACCCCATAACAATAAATTAAGGTGAAATTGTCTGAACTTCCATACATCCTATAAACATCCTTAACATTTCCTGGCATCAGCTAACACCCTAGAAACTTCTGGCAGGCCACTGATAAAACACACTAAAGATATAAATAAAAATAATGGTTCCAAAAAATCCTCCCCAAGATAAATGGAGACTGTTTTGAAGAAAACTCCCAGATTGATCAAACAAAGTGAAGCCTGAAAAGCTGCCATGAAGACATGACATTTTGAGATAATTCCAACCAGAAGGAAAACATTCACAGGAAAAAGTAAACATTTCATAAATTGAAATAGTACATTGTAAATATTTGAGATGGTATGTTTTTAACAGGGATCAAATTATTTTCGAAAAGGACAGATTGAATTTACTGGTATTCAGTCCGACCAGTTTTCTTAAAATTATCTGGTCACTACAAAAATCATGATAATCCCCTGATTTCAATACACAATACACACATTTTATGGCCCCACTGTACTGTAGGTGCAAACCCCGGTGGATCAGTGATGTGTTGATGACCCCAGTCATGTTACCATGGATTGATAATTGGGGTGCTTTTACTGTAGCTTGTTGACTGTGTTATATTACTGACACTGATCGGTCTCTGCTGTCAATCTCAAGAGTGTACTTCTCCATGATAAATTGTGTGCGGTTACTATAGAGACTGATAATAGCAGCTGCCTATAATCCTCATGGAAAACATGCAATAGCTGCATAATAATTGTATGTACTTTGCTGCATTTATAATGATATAAAATATTCATAGTAATATGAAATCTAAGTAAACATCGTATTAAAAATTTAGTTCAATACAATTAAAGTTTATTTGTTGGTTGGCTTAACTGACGTTCATGACGTCATGTCGTTAACTTTAAAGTACAAAGTGACCATATTGTATTACAATACATTATATTTTAACTTTCGATCAGCAAAACTCATATAACAGACATAGCAATTAAAAGTTTATTGAAGATTAAGGTATAGAAACTTTGTACTGCATAATTATAAGTAAAATACAAAATTTCCGACATCCCTTATTTCTAGGATACACATAATTCGGATACAGAATGGGCATTTTTATTGTTAAAACTCATAAAAGACAAATAAAATGAAAATTTATTGAAGACTGAGGTGTGAAAACTGAGAAGATAATAGTTACACTTTAAAATATACATGTTCGGACATGCACCATTTTCAGATACACAAAATTTGGATATAACATGAGCGTGATCGGCTTTCTATAAAAATATTATCCCTGGTTTTCAACCCATTATTCCAAAGTCAAATGTAATCCATTATTAGATCTATAATGGAAAACATTTATTTGACATTAGGTTGATACATCTTTCGTAATGCTGATACCTCTATGGTAACAATGATATTTCTTTGCAAAGTTGACACATCAGTCATAAAGATTGTAAAAGTTGATATTTCTTTGTAATGTTAACACCTCATTCATGTGTTTAGTAAAGTTGATATTTCTTTGCAATTTTGACACACATTCATTAGTTTATAACAGTTTAGAAAGCCACCACAAAAGAAGCAGCTGCTTCAGGTAAGTCCCCCCTGCTTCAAGTCTACTTTATACAATAATCTGCTTCAATCAAAGCCTCAGGGACTTCAATTGTGCTTCACTTTTAGCTAAGGGGACTTCTGCAGGAGCAGGGGGGACTTCAATTGTGCTAAACTCAGGGGGCTTCCACACCAGCAGGGGGAACTTCAAAGGTACCTCAAAATCATAAACATGCAAACACACATGAATTGGTCTCATAAAGTTTACCTACAGTGTTCAAATTCATTGTTTCTGATTGGTCCATTTACAGCTTGTGCCAGCAGGGAAAATGGGAGATTACTGGTATGTAAATTAGTTTCTTTGATATTTTCAAAAATATTTCACCTTTTCTGTACAAAATATTTGAGATTTAAATAAATTCTGATATGTTTCAGTTCAAGAAATGGTTATTATTAAAAGAACATTAAGTTAAATGCATATACATTAATTTGGCCATATGCCAATATGTTGGACAAACAATTTGAATATTTGTATACAGTATTTCAGCTTGGGGCTGCTTTAATTGCTGTTATATATATACATCATTCTCATTATGAGCATTATCATTAACAAGATCGCCATCAGCATCAGCAGCACCACCACCACCATCATCATCATCAAAATGGCTAAAATTAGTACAAGCATATTGTAAGATATGTTAAAATGGACAATTTAACAGGAACTGATCAGATGTTCTCGCATTGTTCAGGAGCATTAAACTGGTACATGTTACACTGTAATGCATATGAACTGCTCTTAAAATATTCAGTAACAGTTCAATAACAGTGTGTTCCCCAAGTACTGAAGGATTGTCATTCAAGCACACATTGTTCTTAAACTTTGTCAAATTAAACATAAACAGAGCTTAAACAGTGTTAACAGGGTAGGGGAATGTGGTAAGGATGGGTGAGGCTACATTTACATTCATTGAATCAACCATTTACTTCAATGGTGGGACTTCACATGCACTTCTGTGGAAAACTTCAAATGTGCTTCTGTAGAGGTATGTTCGAGGCACCAATTTGCATAGTTTGGACAGGAATTCAAATGTGCCTCTGTACAGGAACGTTTAAAGCACTAATTTGCATATTTTGGACGAGACTTCAAATGCGTTTCTGTGGAAGTATGTTTGAAGCACTAATAAGAATATTTTGGACGGGACTTAAAATGCGCTCTCTGAAGTACGTTTGAAGCATTAATTTGCATGTGTTGGATGGGACTTCAAATGCGCTTATGAGTGGGCCTTCAAAAGCGCTTCTATGGGCGATTTCAAATGGGCTTCTGTGGGAGTACGTTTGAAGCACTAATTTGCATATTTTGGATGGGACTTCAAAGGTACGTCACCTATGGCTGCTTGTATGTAAAATCTGGAAGTACACTTGAAGCAGGGGCTTTAAATTCGCTCATTATGTACTCCTGGGGAAGCTTCAGTCATGCTTAAAAAGCGCCCTTAATGTACTGCTTTTGTGGCTGAAAATGTTGATATATTTCTTTGCAATGTTGACACATGCATCGTAAGTTTAGTAAAATTTATATATTTCTTTGCAATGTTGACACATCCGTCATAAGTTAAGTAAAGTTGATATTTCTTTGCAATGTTGACACATCTGTCATAAGTTTAGTAAAGTTGATATTTCTTTACTATATTTACACATCCGTCATAAGCTTAGTAAAGTTGATATATTTCTTTGCAATGTTCACACATTGGTCATAAGTTTAGTAAAGTTGATATATTTCTTTGCAATGTTGACACATCCATCATAAGTTAAGTAAAGTTGATTTCTTTGCAAAGTTGACACATCTGTCATAAGTTTAGTAAAGTTTATATTTCTTTGCAATATTGACAATCCATCATAAGGTTAGTAAAGATGATATGTCTTTGCCATATTGACAATCCATCATAAGTTTAGTAAAGTTGATGTATTTCTTTGCAATGTTGACAATCCATCATAAGTTTAGTAAAGTTGATGTATTTCTCTACAATGTTGACACATGCTTCATGAGTTTAGTAAAATTGATATTTCTTTGCAATGTTGACACATCCGTCATAAGTTTAGTAAAATTGATATTTCTTTGCAATGTCGACACATCCGTCATAAGTTTAGTAAAGTTGATATGTCTTTGCAATGTTGACACATCCATCATAAGTTTAGTAAAGTTGATATTTCTTTGCAATGTTGACACATCCATCAAAGTTTAGTAAAGTTGATTTTTCTTTGCAATGTTGATGCATATTTTAAAGGTAAAGTAATGTTTAGTAAAGTTACAAGTAAACTTGCATTATTAACACATCATTCAGTTGAATAAAGTTCAGTAAAGTAGAATTTATGTCAACAGGACATTCATAAGTGTCACAATAATTCACTTTGGTTGCTGAATAAGTGTTTGATTACCTAGCTCTCTGTACGTTCATTACTGTATTATATTTTTGTGCCCAGTGAGTCATATTTTCATCAATGAAATAGAAGTCATAAATGCACCAAAGTTTCCAGAGGAAAAACAAAGGTAAATCTAATGAAAAGTTATAAAACATCATGTAATACATTAAATCTCTTAGCATTTATCTAATTTGAAGTCAAATTTCAAACACGCTGCTGATTATTTTTGGATCAAAATTTGACAATTGTGCCAGATGAATTAGAGCATAATACTGGCAGAACCATTTTAAAACCAAATTTGCTGAGGTAAATAACATGAATTTTTTTTATCAAAAAATATACAAAACAAGGCTTGTCACAGGATGTGACATATGCCACCGAAGCATATGCTTGTCAGAGGAAGGCAACACAATGTCAGTTGCATGTTGGTAAAAATGACGCTTCCTACAAAAGAGTTATGGTCCTTGTACTCTCTCAACATCCTCTATCAATATATGTGGTTTATTTTAAATCACTTCAATACTAATGAAGTTATGCACTGCACTAGAAAATTAACTTTAGGGCAATAACTCCATAAATATTGAAGAAAGAGTTGTGGTTCTTGTACTCTGCACTTCCTTTCAATGTCCTCTATCAATAGATTTGGTTTTATTTAAAATCCCTTCAATATTAATGGAGTTTGCTCTGCACAAAAAATAAACAAAGGGCAATTACTCCATAAATATTGAAGAAATAGCTGTGGTCCTTGTACTCTGCACTTCCTCTCATTGTCCTCTATCATTATATGAAGTTTCATTTGAATCCCTTCAATACTAATGGAGTTATGCTCTGCACAAGAAAATTAAACAAACAGCAATAACTCTGTAAATATTGAAGAAAGAGTAAGGTCCTTGTGCTCTGCACTTCCACTTTTTGTCCTCTAGCATTATATGAAGTTTCATTTGAATCCTTTCAATACTAATGGAGTAATGCTCCACACAAGAAAATTAATGCTTGACATAAGGAAATAAAACAAAAGGCAATAACTCTATAAATATTGGAAAAAAAGTTGTGGTTCTTGTGCTCTGCACTTTCTCTCATTGTACTCTATCATTATATTACGTTCATTTGAATCCCTTTAATACTAATGGAGTTATGCTCCGCAAAATAAAATTAAACAAAGGGCAATAACTCTGTAAATATTGAAGAAAGAGTTGTGGTCCTTGTGCTATGCACTTCCTCTCTATGTCCTCTATTATTATATCAAGTGTCATTTGAATCCCTTCAATACAAATCTAGTTATGCTCTGCACAAGAACATAAATGCTTCACATAAGGAAATAAAACAAAGGGCAATAACTCCATAAATATTGAAGAAAGAGTTGTTGTCCTTGTGCTCTGCACTTCCTCTCATTGTCCTCTATCATTATATGAAGTTTCATTTGAATATCTTCAATACGAATGGAGATATGCTCCACAAAAGAAAATTTATGCTTCACATAAGGAAATAAAACAAAGGGCAATAACTCCATAAATATTGAAGAAAGAGTTTTGGTCCTTTGCTCTGCACTTCCTCTCATTGTCCTCTATCATTATATGAAGTTTCATCTGAACCCCTTCAATACCAATGGAGTTATGCTCCGCACAAGAAAATTAAACAAAGGGCAATAACTCTGTCAATATTGAAGAAATAGTTATGGTCCTTATGCTCTGCACTTCCTCTAATTGTCCTCTATCATTATATGAATCCCTTTAATACTAATGGAGATATGCTCCGAACAAGAAAATTAATGCTTGACAAAAGGAAATAAAATAAAACAAAGGGCAATAACTCCGTAAATATTGAAGAAAGAGTTGTGGTCCTTGTGCTCTGCCCTTCCTCTTATTGTCCTCTATCATTATATGAAGTTTCATTTGAATCCCTTCAATACTAATGGAGTTATGCTCCACACAAGAAAATTAAACAAAGGGCAATAACTCTGTAAATATTGAAGAAAGGTTGTGGTCCTTGTGCTCTGCCCTTCCTCTCATTGTCCTCCATCTATATATAAAGTTTCATTTGAATCCCTTCAACACTAATGGAGTTCTGCTCCGCACAAGAAGTGTGATGGACGGACGTCCTTACGATATGATTCTTAAGTGGATCCCTTACGAAAAAAAGATAGTTAAGTGTCTTAAAATAGCCACCTAAAAGCATTTTTAAGCCACATAAAAGACTAACCCTAACCCTAATCAACTATTTTCAACTAAATTGTCTGTAAACATAAACCACTTAAATACTCTCCCGTTAGTGCGGACAGTCGGACAGACGGATGGACGAATCAATTACTGTATGCAATTACTATATGCCCCCAAACTTCCATTCGGGGGCATAAAAACTACATCGCAAGCAATGTAAGAACTGACAGACATTAAGGGGAACTAAATTTTTTATAAACTCAACATTATTAGGTCGCTACAAATTATAAGTCACAGAACTTAGTAACAATCAAATTCTGTGCAATGTTACATTAAATAAATTACGCAATTTTCATGATTACTTTTCATTTGGCAATAATTATGGTGTTTTTTAAATATGCCGTTTCCTGGGGAGGGTTTAATATATTTTTTGGTGTTTTATCATTGGAACTATTGATGGTGACTTTCCATGTGGCAAAAATTAAACCCCCACCAGAAATTTTACTTCTCGTACACTAACATTTGATAAACGCAAAAAAAAACAACAATTTGATGTTAAAAACTCGGCTTTTCTTTTTCTGATATCATCCTGGTGTTCAATGAAGACAAGAACTTGCATCATTAAAAAGGACATAAATGAAAAGCAATATATATAATAATACAGGGAACGTAAAAAGCAGTGCTAATGATGAAAAATAGCTTTATCTACATGGGATATTAAAACTAATTAGAAACATGATGCCAATGTTATCAAATTAACTGAAGACGGTGAACACTTTATGGGTTTCATGGTTTGATTTTACCAACTGGCCAAAGAGAAAATAATTATTATAATTCATAGCATTTTTGTCGAGCCCGCTTGCGGTCATCACAACTTTGTCACAATGGCGGTTCAGTGTATGTGCATGAGTGCGTCCGTCTGTGTGTGCATGCATCCGTCCGATCTTGTCTGGACTTTAACTTCATCAGGGAATTTTTTTTAAACTTGCCACAAATGTTCACCATGAAGAGACAACGTTTCACGCCCAAGAGCTGTGTCCCTTACACTCAAAGGTCAACGTCACAAATATGAGCATAATACAGCTTGTCCGGACTGTTAATTCATCATCCTTCAGGGAATTTTAAAATAACTTGCCACAAATGTTAACCATGTTGAGATGGCATGTCGCGCGCAAGACCTGTGTCCTTAGTTCAAGAGGTCAATGGTTGCAATAGACCTGTGTCCCTAGCTCAAAGGTCAAGGTCACACTTTGAGGTCAAAGGTCAAATATGGGCATAATACAGATTGTCAGACTGTAATTTCATCATTCATAGGGAATTTCACCACGTGGAGACGGCGTGTCGCACGCAAGACCTGTGTCCCTACTTCAAAGTTCAAGGTCACACTTAGAGGTCAAAGGTCAAATAATGGCATAATACAGCTTGTCCAGACTGTAACTTCATCATGTATCAGCGAATTTAAAGCTTTTGCCACAAATGTTTGTTATGTAGACAGCATGTCACGTGCAAGACCTGTATCCCTAGTTCAAAGGTCAAGGTCACACTTAGAGGTCAATGGTCATGCAAGACCTGTGTCCCTAGCTCTAATTCAAAGTTCAAGATCACACTTAGAGGTCAAAGGTCTAATATGAGCATAACACAGCTTGTTCGGAGTGTAACTTCATAATTTATCACAGAATTGTATAACTTTTGCCACAAATGTTCGTTATGTTGAGACAACGTGTCAAACGCAAGACCTGTGTCCCTAGTTCAAAGGTCAAGGTCACACTAAGAGGTCAATGGTAACGCAAGACCTGTGTCCCTAGCTCAAAAGTAAAGGTCACACTTTCAGGTCAAAGGTCAATTTTAAAATAACTGTTGCCATGTGGAGACGGCTTGTGACGCGCAAGACATGTGTCCCTAGTTTAGAAACAGTCTCAATGTAACTGATATTTCATTTTAACAGCCAATGCATTACGAAATTTGGTATTCCATATTAATAATGAGATAATAAACAGTCACTCAATAGATGTAAGAGAGACATCTCTCCCTTGAGGCTCCTGTTCCAGGAGAAAGCCTGAGAAATCCCCTTACCAAAGCCGAAGATAAAAGCTTTCAATACAAACAACACTGGTGTCATCCGGCACCATCTGAAACCCAGGCATGCCTTGATAAAACACCTTCCAGCTAAAAATAAAATAATTGGTGCCAAAAGCTCTTCCAGTGTATGCACACACTGTTAATCAGGAGAGTTAGCAAGAGAGATCCTGGAGAGTTCTGCTGTTATCAAACCCCAGACAAACCTTCCACTGTTGTTGCTATCTTAACATGACACTTTGAGTGCATAATGCAAACTGATTATTAACACTATTAACTTGGAAACATGAGCCTGAACAACTAATGATGTATCACATTTAAACTATTAAGTAACAATATAGGCACCTAGAGGTGAATTATGGAGTATGGTTGTTTTATGTCTCAGTTGATGAATCCATATATAAACAAACTGTTTTGTCGAAAAACCAAGTATGGTCCTTTATACTGAATCAATACAATGTGATTAAGTACGGTGCAGTATACTGCATTATTGGCAGCAATACCAACAAAACAATGCAATTAAGTATGGTGCATAATATACTGCTTTATTGGCAGCAATTCCAACACTACAGTGTGATTAAGTATGGTGAATTATACTTCATAATTGGCAGCAATTCCAACACTACAGTGTGATTAAGTATGGTGCATTATACTGCATTATTGGCAGCAATTCCAACAATACAGTGTTATTAAGTATGGTGCATTATACTGCATTATTGGCAGCAATTCCAACAATACAATGCAATTAAGTATGGTGCATAATATATTGGCAGCAATGCCAACAGAACAATATGATTAAGTATGGTGAATTATACTGCATCATTGGCAGCAATTCCAACAATACAGTGTGATTAAGTATGGTGCATTATACTGCATTATTGGCAGCAATTCCAACAATACAATGCAACTAAGTATGGTGCATACTAAACTGCATTATTAGCAGCAATTCCAACACTACAATGCAATTAAATATCGTGCATAATATACTCCATTGGCAGCAATACCAACAAAACAATGTAATTAAGTATGGTGCATAATATACTGCATTATTGGCAGCAATGCCAACAGAACAATATGATTAAGTATGGTGAATTATACTGCATTATTGGGAGCAATTACAACAATACAGTGTGATTAAGTATGGTGCAGTATACTGCATTATTGGCAGCAATTCCAACAATACAATGCAATTAAGTATGGTGCATTATACTGCATTTTGGCAGCAATTCCAACAGAACAATGTTATTTAAGTCAATTTGATTAAACAAATATTTATTACATATTTAGCACAATAACACACAAAACTACAGACCCAAAAGGACCTGTAATGCTCCACTGGCTGGACAGTGAGGAGTGTCAGAAGGGAAAGGACCCTGGTTTTCTACCTAGTGGTTACCTCTAGTGGCCATCTTGTACAGTGGAGCAACCTTGGCAGAAGACCACCCAAAGAACATTTCTATGAAATTTTATCAAAGTCAGCTCAGTGGTTTGAAAGGAATTTTCATTTTAGCTCTAGTCACGCTGTGCAATGGACATAATCCACATGCAATGACATAAGCCACATGTAATGGAATAAATCAAATGCAATGACATAAGCCACATGCAATTACATAAGCCACATGCAATGGACATAAGCCATATGCAATGGAATAAGCAACATGCAATTTAATAAGCCACATGCAATGACATAAGCGGCATGCAATGACATAAGCCACATGTAATTAAACCACATGCAATGACATAAGCCACATGCAATGGACATGAGCCACATGCAAGGACATAAGCCACATGCAATGACATAAGCCACATGCAATGGACATAAGCCACATGCAATGGACATAAGCCACATGCAATGGACATAAGCCACATGCAATGGATATAAGCCACATGCAATGGAATAAGCAACATGCAATTGAATAAGCCACATGCAATGACATAAGCGGCATGCAATGACATAAGCCACATGTAATTAAACCACATGCAATGACATAAGCCACATGCAATGGACATAAGCCACATGCAAGGACATAAGCCACATGCAATGACATAAGCCACATGCAATGACATAAGCCACATGCAATGACATAACCCACATGCAATGGAATAAGCAACATGCAATGGAATAAGTCACATGCAATGGAATAAGCCACACGCAATGAAATAAGCCACATGCAATGAAATAAGCCATAAGACATAAGCCACATGCAATGAAATGATTATCAGCCACATTCAATGACTTATGCCATAATTATATGCATTTCTTACACTGATGTGCTTAAATGACAAACAATTAGGTAAAAAAAAAAGCAAATATTTCTTTTGCTTAAATTACAAACAATTAGGTAAAAACCAAGCATTTCTTTTGCTCTAATGACAAACAATTTGGTAAAAAAGCAAGCATTTCTTTTTAGGAACCCATTCTTGTACTGCATCTCAATATTTATTTAATTTCTGACTTATTTTTATCTCAAATATCATTTAAATTCTCTAATTATATTTTAGGAGCCAAAAGTTATTTTGGAAACTATTTAATAGCCTCTAAACCCAGTAATTTCTAAACTCAATCTAAAACAAAATAATCAGTAAATTGAATCGATAAAAACGTTTCCCCTTCAAAATGAATAATAGGTAATTATAGATAACAGCTGATTTCATCAGTTACAGACATAACATATAAATCAATGATGAAAATTAAAACAAGGGCTTTTGGGGGAAAAACAGCAAGGTAGCAGAAGTCAATAACTTTAAGACATGAAAACAAATATTTAACAGGCTAAGAAAAATCTCTGTAATAACTTCATAATCTTTACACGAAATGGTGAACAAAGTGGATTTTTTTTTTTACCAATTGATGACTTTTCCTAAAGTCAAAGGGTTGGTAGCTAACATGATTGGTATAAATGTTGCAAATGTATAAGTAACTGTTAATATATACACAATCTTTGTAATAATAATCTTTACACAGAAATGAGAAATTGCACCATTATACTTTAAACTTACTATACATTTATTCTCTGCAACACTCAAGATTCAGTGTTAAAATGATGCATACAAATTATAGGGTTATTCTTTTGATTTATTGTATGTTTATTCTCTGCAACACTCAATGTTTGGTATTACAGTCGGTAAAAATGCAAGTGAGAACTGTTACCAACATGGATTAATCGATAAAGGTAAATCAAACAATTTAAATTACATAGACTACAGCATGTTTGTATACAGAAAATAACGATTCCCCCTATTAACCATAAATGGTTGATCCCATCATTATCAACAAAATTTAAACCAACTACAAAATGATAGGTACACATTGCAGAAATATATATGTAACTGTAGTTGCATAAAATTGAAACAAACACCCCTTTAGTACAAATTGAAACTGTGACAGTTAGTGACAAAGAAAATATGTTATTCATTTGTGTGAAAATAAATAAAACGCAATATAATGCAACTCTTTAACTTATGTCAATGTCGTGTGGTCCATGAATTTTGTATGAGGACACCCACGTAAATGGAAGTAAAGGATGATTTATATAGCTCCATAAATAGGCAATAATTCAATGGAAAAATACAATACAGAAACATTTGCCACGAACATACACTACGTAATTGTTGAATCCACCACATTACTTTATCTAGGCTTGAGAAAGATTAGCATGGACCGATATCTAGACATGGAGAAAGACTTGCATTGACCAATATCTAGGCATGAAGAAAGACTTGCATTGGCCAATATCTAGGCATGGAAAAGACTTGGCATTGACCAATATCTAGACATGGAGAAAGACTTGCATTGGCCAATATCTTGACATGGAGAAAGATTTGCAATGACCAATATCTAGGCATGGAGAAAGAATTGCCTTGACCAATATTTTGACATGTAAAAAGACTTGCAATTACCAACATCTAGACATGGAGAAAGACTTGCGTTGACCAATATCTAGACATGGAGAAATGCTTGCATTGACCAATATCTAGGCATGGAGAAAGACTTGCATAGACCAATATCTAGGCATGGAGAAAGACTTGCATTGACCAATATCTAAGCATGGAGAAATATTTGCATTGACCAATAACTAGACATGTAGAAATATTTACACTGACCAGTATCTAGACATGGAGAAAGGCTTGCATTGACCAATATCTAGACATGTAGAAATATTAACACTGACCAATATCTAGATATGTAGAAATATTCACAGTGACCAATATCTAGACATGCAGAAATATTCACACTGACCAATATTTAGACATGTAGAAATATTTGCATTGACCAATAACTAGACATGTAGAAATATTTACACTGACCAATATCTAGACATGGAGAAAGACTTGCATTGACCAATATCGAGACATGTAGAAATAATTACACTGACCAATATCTAGACATGAAAAATGATTTCCATTGAACAATATCAAGCCTTGTTAAAATATTGCAGTGATCAATACCTTTGGTGGAAAGATTGCTTTGACAAACCTTTTAGCCCCATGAAAAGTTTGTTATTTTACAAACTCCACTGATCAGAGATTTACACTGACCCATACGTAGCCATTATGAAAGATGTATATTTACCAACATTTTTATTGGGAATATTTAGCATTGACCAATATGTATTTTTAAGTACATGTTCCATAATAGATTTTCACTCATCCTAGTCAAGATTATAACTGCTCATTGAGAATCCCTATGAAGAATTGCATTAAACATTAACTACCAGTATACTCAATTGTATGGGCCAAAGGGACTTCCATGTATCAGTGGAACCAATACTTGACATACTGACAGGAATGAAAACTAGTGTACAATGTTTCACATCTGGAATCATCCTTGTTTCTGACGGCAAACCATTAAGTGAAGAAAAACTGTGCTGTTTTAATCATCTTACATATACATATGTATACAGGGGAAATTTAGGTGCATGATCCCCCTTAAAGGCCAATGCAGTATCAATTTCACACACCTTATATTCCGGGTTTATGATCAAATAACAAAGTTGCGAGATCAAAGGACACAAATGATATTAGTTAAGACATCTTTAAAGCAAATAGCCCAATCTTTGCCCAATGTAACTCAAATGATACAAGTTTAGGACAAGACATTACAAAATTCTACCAAACATTTTTACGATGTAAGCAATTATTACAACATACCCAAAAGCAAATACCAACAAGCATAAGCAGAGGACTAGTTACATTTTTATTTTTTACATAGTCTTGTTTTTATTTCATGTGACAGTGCTGCTTAAATATAAAACCAACAAACCAAAACAAGAACAGCAACTCATACCATCACACCATGTGTATCATGACCCAGATGATGCGTGTGTTAATTTGGCTATCATTTTATTACGGACAATTCTGTTCTTATATTTACCAATATTAAATTTACACATTAGTGAAAAGCTCATCTCCAATTGCAAAAAATTATACGGCCAATGCCCTAACGTGTTAAGGACTGCATTGCATATCATGCATACTTGTATAATTGTAGTAGCAGATCAGTTGTCTACTGGTAATGCACTGGCTTCACAACCTAGGGGTCGCAGGTTCCAGCCACGCTACACCCTGACCTAACAACTCGTCTCTCATATGCGACATTAAACCGAGATGCAGTGTACTAAGTGCCTCAATAAAATGAAGATCAAACAATTAGTAACTTCATATCCTTCAGTATATAGTATTATATTGCTATCCCTCTGTATATAGTATTATATTGCTATCCCTCAGTATATAGTATTATAATGCTATCCCTCAGTATATAGAATAGAATGATGGTTCACAATCTAGGTATAGCAAACTGTTTTACAGACCCACCCGTGTTTTGCCACGAATAGTTTAAACTCCTCCCCAGCTATTGTTAAATTACAAACATTACCACATGCTCTTTGGAATATCACAAACAAATTCCACGTGCTCTTTTGTATGAAATTGTTTAACTGCTAAACAGGTGATATCTAAGTGTGACGATTGGTTAATATTGCAGATTAATTTGAATATGATTGGCATTCGTGTAAGCATCAACATGTGATAATAATTGATAACAGTTCTAGCTCAGACTGCAGAAAAGTCCATCTTGAATACAAACTGTGGATACCAGATAGTACCCTAAATAATGTACAAAAACGTACCTATATCAAACAGGGAAAATGCCACATGGTGAAACATATTTTGGATACGGAGAATATAAATTGATGTTTTACCTAAAGCAGGCATGTAAATCAAAGTCATATGAAACTTTTAACAGTTGCATTAGGAAATCCTATAGCTTTTATAATGTTATGAACAATTGCCTTAGTGTGACATGAAACAATTGAGGTGTGTCGTGGGAAAACCGAGCTTAATGCATGTGCGTAAAGTGTCGTCCCGGATCAGCCTATGTTTAGAAGAGACTTCCTTAAAACAGAAGATACCATAAAAGCGGAAAGTGTCGTCCAGATCAGCCTGTGCAGTCTGCACAGGCTAAAATCCGGGACGACACTTAACGCACATGCATTAAGCCCTGTTTTCCCACAATACGCCTCAATTATTTGATAAGGATATTTGAACCTTACACTCATATTAGGTGGCTATGATATATATAATTACCCAACAATAGAGGTATAATTCAAAAAGCGTATCACATTTTAATTGCATACTGAAACAAAATACTTGCATAAGAATGTTAGGTCATTTATAATTATTCTAGATACATCATGTAATTAAACAATAACACGCAAATTATTTAACATGAATATCAAACTTTAAATTGCAGATACTTGCAGAAAAATGTTAGGTCACTATATGAACACTTAAGATTTTGATCATATCCTGTTATAAGTTACCAAGCATAACAAAATTAAGTGCAAACCATTAAAATGAAACTCTAGGGGTAATTCAAGTACATTAATAATATAGTGTTTATAGCAACTTTGATAAACGCGCTGATATGTTTTTAAACATCTTATCATGCCCTTGAAAATTTCATAAATATTTATAAGGAGTTTACCACCTAAGATTAATGGAACAGCAACAAGAACAGTTGTTAGGATGCTGGTAAGTCAGACAAATTTTAAAAGCCATAACATATTCCTCTCATAACTTCATTAATTACAATTATATCCAGACAATTGTGGCACAGTCTTGTACCCACATAATGTATCAAGATATACCACGCATTTCTTGGGCAATGTGTTATTTTGAGCTACAAAGGAAAAACAAAAAATAGCAATGTTTTACTATGATATATTGTATAACTAAGCAAAGAAAAAAGTCACTATAACAATATTTCTATGAGTAAAAATATATAATATGTGCACTGTTTAATATTTAAACAATAACTATCGAATACATCTCACATATGTTTCTGGCAAACATAACTATATTTTATGCCCCAAATATTTCAGCATGCCTCAGAAGTGAGCAATCAAGCACAACTGTGCAACAAAAACAACTTTCAAAACAAAGAAAAAATATCACTGCTTATTTCTTCTGATTCACGCTTGAAAAAAAGAACACATCACCTTATCAGCTTTTGTGGCAAAGTATAACAGAAGTTGTAAACACAATCCTGATCTGTAAGATTTCAAAAGTCAGGAGATTTTCAATTTAGACAAACCATCTGTATAGCTGACACATCTGAGATAATAAAACTGCAGAATTGTTTATGTTCCCATGGTTTCCACAGCACAAAACTACCTCCAGTCTCATTTCTGAAGAGTATCAAAATGCATCAGTCAGGTTTATTACAAAAAATATTCAGTAAACTCTAAATACTGTAATAAAATATTTATCCTTTCACACCTGAATACATTTTATTTGACAATAAATATTTTTTACATAATTCTCAAAAAGTTATATTTAAATATTGTAATTATATTTTACATAGATATTTTGGTCATTAATTTGTCCTACAATAAAATACTTTTGTTTTGAACAAGGCAAATTAAGGTTTTTATCAGAAATGTTAAATATCTTGTGTAAGTTATTATATTTATGCAAATGTTCAAAAAGTTGTCCTACAATAAAATACTTTTGTTTTGAACAAGGCAAATTAAGGTGTTTATCAGAAATGTTAAATATCTTGTGTAAGTTATTATATTTATGCAAATGTTCAAAAAGAAGTGGCTATGTTTAAAAAACGTGTGCTTTGAAGAATTATGATGACATCATTTCGGAAGTCAACGAACTGGTCCAGTTTTCCCGCCATCTTGTTTTCAGCAGCACCTTGAACCTTTTGTGATTCTATATCATTCTCTAGTTTATTATGCCCCCCCCCCCTTGAAGATGGCAGAAAATATTGGTTTGCTTAGGTCGGTCCGTCCGTCGGTCTGTCGGTCTTTTGTTTCCGCTTTCTAAGTCCAACAGTTTTCACCCAATTCTCACCAAACTTTATGAATATGTTTGTGGCCATAATATCTCAGCCAAGTTCGATAATCAGCCAAATCGCCCCAGGAATTGTTGAGTTATGGCCCTTGAATTATCAAAAATTTGCATTTTTAGCAGTTTCCAGTCAAACAGTTTTCATTCAATCTTCACCAAACTCGCTGAAAATGTTTCTGGCCATAATATCTTGACCAAGTTTGATATTCAGCAAAATCCTCCCAGGAATTGTTGAGTTATGGCCCATGAATGATCTAAAATTGGCATTTTTAAACGTTGCCGCTCTCTATGTTTAACAATTATCATCCAATCTTCACCAAACTTCAAGAAAATGTTCATGGCCATAATATATCAGCCACATTGCCCCAGGAAGTACAGAGGTATGGCCCTTGGTTTATCTAAAATTGGCTTGTTTAGCAGTATACACTATGTTCAACAGTTTTCTTCCAATCCTCACCAAACTTGATATTTTAATGATTGCATTTAACCTACATGGGGGCCATAACTGTTTTACAAACAGTTCTTGTATTATATGGCTATGTATCATGTTTATGTAGATGGATGTTTCACCACATGTACCACTCACTAGAGGATTCTCTTGACAAAAATAACCATAGTTATTTTAATTTTGGTGTAAAATTATCTATCTCTCTGCCAAACAAAGCAGTTTCCTAGACTTTGTTCAGTTTTATGACAGCTTTATGCTTGGTACTTTGTTTAACTGAACTTATTCATCATTTCAGGTAAGAATTTTCTGTCACTCTACCATTTAATTCCATTGTCTAGTCTATTGTCAAATTGATGACATCTTTATACTAGGTGCTACCATAAGTGAATTATATTCAATGATTTTGGTAAGACCAATTTATCACTCTACCAAATAATTCAGTTCACTGTATTATGTTTATTCCATACAGCTCAATACCAGATGCTACATTTACTGGAACACAAGAGCTGTTTGTAAAACAGATTGCCCCTAAAAGCAATCTTTCAAATATCAAGTTTGGCGATTTGGCTGATTATCGAACTTGGCCGAGATATTATGGCCCCAAAACATTTTCACCAAGTTTGGTGAGGATAGGATGAAAACTGTTGGACTCAGACAGTGTAAATGAAAGTGGTCTACCGACCGCAGACCGACGGGCGGACCGACCAACATTACCAAATCAATATACCCCACCATCTTCAATAGGGGCATAATTAGGTAAAATCTACTTATATCTCTACAACATATTTCAGTTTTTTAGATTACTGTATTTGCAGTTTCATAGAAGCTTGACACAAGATGCTACACACCAGTTCATGGCCCTTGCAAACAATCAACCCTAACAGCTAGATCAATGGTACAATCGACCATAAGAGCTAGATCAATGGTACAATCAACCATAACAGCTAGATCAATGGTACAATCAACCATAACAGTAGATCAATGGTACAATCAACCATAACAGCTAGATCAATGGTACAATCAACCATAACAGCTAGATCAATGGTACGTGAACAAGGCCGCCTCAAGGTTTGCAAAGGTTTGGATAATGTACGTTTAAAACAATACATTTGTGGCTCGTCGTGAGAAAACCGGTCATAATGCATGTGCGTAAAGTGTCGTCCCGAATTAGCCTGAACAAGAGACTTTCTTGCAACAGAAAATACCATAAAAGCGGAAAGTGCCGTCCCGGATTGCAGACTGCACAGGCTAATCCGGGACGACACTATGCACATGCATTAAGTCCGGTTTTCCCACGACGTGCCACATTTCAGGTTGATTGTGTTGAAAGCCACAGGCTTATTGAGACACTTTCGAGTCTGTTTCCTGAGATGAACCAGTTTGTTTGTTGGCTTGGATTTTTTGCCGTATTTAACACTATTTCAGTTAGTTATCCTACTCACTGGGCAAGCTTAGCCCATCTAAGTGGTTTACCAGTACCAAGTGCAAATACTTATGCCAGCAACTGACAACTGCCCTTAGACTTGAACCAGATCTAGGGGAAGCATGAGATAAACCAGTACTTTTGACAGTTTGAGCGCTCGAGTAGGGATCCAACTCACCGTCTCCCGATTGCAAGTCATAATCCATTACACTCCTTATAGGATATGTTACAGGCTACTGTTGGTCACTAGGGGAAGTGAAAGCCCATTGAAAGATTCCTAAGTTATAATATACAAATGTGGAGCGTCGTGAGGAAACCGGTCTTAATGCATGTGCGTAAAGTGTCGTCCCAGATTAGCCTGTGCAGTCCGCACAGGCTAATCCAGGACGTCACTTTCCGCTTTTATGGTATTTTCTGTTTCAAGGAAGTCTCTTCTAAACATAAATACACTGTAGGCGGAAAGTGCCGTCCTGGATTAGCCTGTGCGGACTGCACAGGCTAATCCGGGACGACACTTTACGCACATGCATTAAGTCCGGTTTTCCCACGATGCGCCTCAAATGTGAAAAATCTCAAGATTCTTCTGATAAAACACACTAAAGTGTAAAATCAGAAGTGTTTAGTTAACATATATTTAAGTGCCAAAAAAAGCAACAACAACAAAACAAAACTGTATTGTATGTAAGGATCACATATATGATAATCAGTAATTATGACTCTTTAAAAATACAACCAGTCCAAGACAATTTGCAGAAATGAGAAATTAAAGTCACAGCTGAGAAAACTTAAACTAATATTTCCTCCACGATAGTAATACAATAATTGATTGTTTGCAATACATAATTATAGAGGCATTTAAGTATCGGACAGGGTGGGTGGTGGTCTGTATCCAGTAATATAAGCCATAGTAATGCACCTATCAATATTTGCCCCCAGGGGGCGAGCGGCGGGCAGACCCAGGGGAATTTGACAAAATTTATTTTTTGGGGTCTAATTCCCCACCCTAGAATCAAGCATATTTGTCTAAATCGCATCAGTGGGAGATGCTATATGTCTATCAAAAGGCCCGAGGGCCTGTATTAGCGGGATATAAAATCCGACCAAAGTCTATTACCCCGGGACCCGGAATCATTTGGTATGTCTAAATTCCCGCCTGTCCGGAATCGCTTTTAGTATAAAGTCCCGTATATGCCTGCCGCTTCCCCCTGGGAGAAAACATTGATAGGTGCATAAGTCATTATGTAATTTCAACACAAATGAAAATCAATACAAATAAAAATAGTCATCCATAAAAAAAAATGAACATAACTTGTTCAGACAATGATCAAAGCAGTTACACAACATTTGACAGTACTTAGGCTTATGAAATGTGACTTCTCTCTAGTGAGAAGAAACACCATTGACATATATCAGACATTTATTACCTGACAATACCTCTGTACCAATGCTAGACCACCCTGCAAATGTTCAAAAGCAACAACACACCAGGGTGATCATTGTGCAGGGTGGCACTGCTGTTACTTTTGTTGTTTTGGATAGTGTCTAAATACAGAGTAATTAAACCTTATGACAGAGGTTAATATTGTTCTTACCTTTGCCTTTCCAATTGATTGATACTGGGTCAGGTTAAATTTAAACTTCCATTATACTTTGTTTGTTTGTTTGTTTGTTTGGATTTTTCGCAGTATTCAACAGTATTTCAGTCATATAACGGTGGTCAGTTAACCTACTCACACTTTTCCTGGGTAAGCTGGTTTACCAGTACTAAGTGCACATACTTATGCCAGTAACTGACAACTGCCCTACTTGAATCCGAGGTAGGGGGAGACAGGTTCAACCCTGGCATCCCTTCAATGCATTGCATTGACCCTTCAAAGTCCCCAACCCAATCCATAATAACCCTTTTTATGTTTTATGCTTTCAATGCTTTTTCCAGGTCATACCATGTGTTATATGGGTGACAGGTCCCTTTCCGCAAATAAAGGACTATAAATAGTTCAATGTGATGCAGCTGGAGTTTCAAGCTGTAAAACAATCAGAGGCGTGTTGTGGGAAACCCAGGCTTAATGCATGTGCGTAAAGTGCAGTCCCAGATTAGCCTGTGCAGTCCACACAGGCTAATCCAGGACGGCACTTTCCGCCCACAGTGGATTTATGTTTAGAAGAGACTTCCTTAAAACAGAAAATACCACAAAAGCGGTACGTGCCATCCTGGATTAGCCTGTGAGGACTGAAGAGGCTAATTCGGGATGACACTTTACGCACATTCATTAAGCCCGGTTTTCCCACGACATCCCTCATCTCTACTGAAATACTACTATTCCACTTTTCCCCCCAAAGTCTGAGATATATAGAAACTTACCTTCACCATTTTGGATACAAGGACAGATCAGAGAGAACTTAACATACTGGGTACTGCAGAGAAATGATCCAGGGACAGACTGCTACATAAAAGTGGAAAGTGCCGTCCTGCACAGGCTAATCCGGTATGACACTTGACGCACATTCATTAAGCCCAGTTTTACCACAACACACCTCATTAGTATTCTTCGTCTAGATATTATCATTGTTTTGGCAACAACAGTGCTTGCTGCATAATGAATGACATGAACCAGAAAGTTTCCAACTTCCATAATGATTATCTATATCTGTCTTTCCATGCAATATCATAATACTTCGCTACCTTAGTATTATAAGGGCCTATCCGCTTTTTTAACACATGTTATATAGGCCCTTGTAATATATTCATAAAATAATAATGCTATGGGAAAAAGTCCTAACTGCAAGAAACAGTAATAGTTAATATACATGAAAAGAAGTACAACCTCATCAAATCAGTTATTATGAGTACATTAACAAGCAGTCATTTAAATACTAGAGGCACATCAAAAGAGTCAATCATAGCCCATTAATGGTGATAAGTTCACAAAGTTCATATCCAATACCAGCCCACAAACTACATACCCTGTGATGTTGGTGGCTAAGTCCAAAAAAAAAGAGTCCTGTTTCCGGTCTCCCGACCGACCCTTTACTTTTTCCCCCGATCCTACAACTTTTTCGTCCAAAAAAAAAAATCCAATTATTTTCTTTAACTTTCTTTCTGCCAATAAATTATCTTTTCGCTCATTTTACTAAACAAGATTTTGATTGGCTGTCGCGTTTGTAATGGCGGCCCCCATGGCCACTGCACCAGCGTCGGTTCTGGCTCTAAAATTTACAAGCTGTACGCACCGGCGAGAGCAAAGTTTGCTCAAATTTTTTTTGCATAGCAACCTACTGAGTGAGGTTTTCGATTTATACCATGGCCACTACGTTAACGCGGTGCCTACGATTCGCTGTTCAAACAAGCTAGATTCAAGTGATTTGTTTGAAGTCGAAGGTACTTAAGTCTTAAGTCGTATACATTATTTTTCTCTTTCAATCATTAATAATGCATTCACTTTATTATTTGCAGGTAAAATGCAGACATTTGCAAACTGATGTTGTGCTATAATATAGTGCCATTTAACAAATAGTCGGTCTCTGACAATAAATTTGTTTACTTTTTTATATTTTTTATTTATTTTCGAGATATTGTTTAAAGCAACAAAACTGAAAATTGCCTTTGAATTTATACATGGTTGTTTTGTTTTTCAATTTTTAACAGGTAGTTTCAGTGTAGGCACATTGGTTGAGCAGTTCCTTAGAGTAGAGTACCTTTGACCTGTGGAACTCCATTGAATTGTCCTACTATTGGTCCGCCTTAGGGAGACCAGACCTCTGTTGTTTCTGTTGTTTCTGTTGTGCTGAAGATTGTTATCCTGACCATGAATTGAAAAAGCAATACATAGAGGATATTTGTTTGTTTTCGGTGTGATAACGCAAACAAATTTTCTTTTTATTTAAATGCTATTTGCATATTTTTACGTTTGATTTTTATTTAGGGGATTTTCAACACGATATTTACAAGATTACGTCCGCACTATTTTCTCTATAATGCGTAGTAATCAGGCCTAGTAATAAACATTCCAGCACCATCTTGGATTACGATCACATGTGCCGTGGATTAGATCTAGTTAAGTAACTTAAATCGCAATTTTTTTTTGACTCAAGGCATTATCATGGCAGCGTGTTTACAGTACGACAGTCACTATGCTACACAGTATATTCATAGACAACGCAGAATCCGTGTTTCTAAATTTATTTAAGTTTAAATACAATTGGATACACGTAGTCGTTGAATAATGGTCAGCTTTTAAATCAAGAAGTTAACACACACTTTAAATATATTTATGATAAAAGTACATATTGAAAGTGAAAGTGCGTTCAGTTCTCCGAAATTTAGTTTTCTAAACATAGCGTGTGCATAGGTGTTATTATGTAAACAATAGTTAACACAGTCACGACATTCAAACACACATGTGTTTTCGCTAGCAATTTAAGCTGATTAAACTCGTAGATGCGCGTTAAAATGCAAAACAACAACAGATGTACTGTTAGGAGTGTTCTGAAATTGAATACTTATACGTATAAAGTGTTTTCTATATTAATTATTCGGACTTAACAACACAATGGATTAAAAGTCGGTCAAGAATTTGAAGAAAAGAAGATGGCGGAGAATTAAACGCTGTACACTTATTACAAGAACACACACTGGATACTTAAATGCTGAAGAGTGGCTACTGGATACAAAAACTTAATACAACCAAAACAATATAATTATGTGCTTAATGATCACAAGTTATTACTTAAGGGTACACTGGATTCTTGTTATATTTTGGAATTGGAGAACGGGCAATACAACAATTATGTAAACAAAGGGAGACTAGACTACTGTTCATAGCAACAGTAAACAACAAGTGCAAGTGTAATATGCTGGGATGAATAAAGTGCAAAGGATAAAATAAATACTTTGAATGCTAAAATTAAATTTGGACCAAGATGTCGAGCTCCAATGCCTTGTGGGTAAAACTTGTACCCGCAAGGCATTGTCTGTTCTAGTCTTCTTGGCTCAATACGACTGAGGAAAATCCAAGAGACAATAAGAGGAAAGACGCTTCAATATATCAGAGAGGGATTCTTAACATTTGGTGTTATTAATCTTCACTACTTTTCTTTTTTGTCAATTCTGTATGATAAATGGTGGCAAAACCTACAATTAAATATTGTTCAAATCAAATAAAATTTAAAAAAAGTAGTCCATCACTGTGAGTGATATAGGGATATATCCACTGATATTTTTCTATATTTCACTACTTTGCATTAAATAAAAAAAATGTACTGCCATTATGTGACAATTGTAAAAGCGGTGGTAAAAAACCAATATGTATGCGACCATATGGAAAAAAACAAAAGCACTGACTCGTGTGTTACAGGGTTTTACTGATAGTAGTTGTAGTATTACAAATCACGACACCAAGCAAGCTTTATCATTTATTTATATGTTACATAAAGCCTGAAAATAAAATAAATTCATATGTCAAAGTAATGTCCTATAAAATTAAATATACTTTAATAATTATTAAGGAATGTACATGATATATTTCCTTTTTTAAAGAAATTGATACATATCAACAGCAAATTAGAATAATATATTTTTATATTAACAAAGAAGTATGTTCACCATATACATGTAATTATATGATCAGGACTTCCAGGCCAGCAATTTTGAGAAAACATTTTAAACCACTTAACATAGGTACTCTGAAAAGAAGACGTTCACACATGTATAAAACGATTAATAAATCATTAAATATGTAGCTGGGTACTATATATCTGTCAACACATTACCCTTAGGATTTTTATTTTGCATCTTAATAATCTAAATAGACACCTATACTGAACCCACACCTTTCTTCCATTATAAAAAAAAAAAAAAAAATCCCTACCTACCTACCCTTATTTTGTGGGGCAGGAGACCAGAAATGGAACTTTTTTTTTTTTTGGCCTAGTCACCATTATTAATCACAATATCTTCGTGTAATATCAACTAATATCTTGGCGAGGTAGCAACATGCTCCCTAGGTTTCGACATGCAGTTATAAAACATGCATCGAGATAATATAATGTGATGTTGAAAACGTTCACACAGAGATAATTACTTTGAAACATTTTCGGCAAAATAAATAACGATTTCAATAATGATAGTAACCCAATCAATGAAATAGGGTAGATGTAACAACACACTCCAAAGTGTGAACACCGTAAGATTTAATAGGGAAAGATGTAGACCAAAATGGCAGGGTGCTGCACCCTGCTCCTTTTTGGCCCCCACCCCCCACTGCTGCCCCTCTGGGCTGGTCAACAAAGGAATGCTATACATATTTTGAAATTGTATACATGTTTTTGAAACGATTCAATGACAAATAAAGATACCATAATTATAAACCTCATTTAGAAGCATTTAAAAGGATAAAAAAAAATGGTCTGGCTCACCCCCCCCCCCACCCCCCCCGACTCCTTTTCAACAGCATCCTGTACCTTATCTGATCTTAGATCTTACCATAATTTAATAAGACCAAAGGTGGTTCGTCAAGCCTACAGGAAGAGGCAGAACACTCTGTTTACTCCAAACCAGTTTTCATTTTCACGATTTCAAAAATGATAATAGCACATTGTGATGGGGTAGATGTAATAACAAGACCCTTGCAAGTTCTGTTACGAACAGGCGTCTTGTAAAACTCAATAAAATCTGCATTAGTACCTTTATATTAGCACCACCAGTAGCCAAAATAACTAATGGCTACTGGAATTTCTTACAGTATTTGAAAATGAGGCATTTTTTTATATATTTGTTTTTGTGAAAAATCATATAATTTTAAAACTGTGACATGACTCACAGGATTGAACACCAACTGCAGGAAAACAACAACAACATCATGTGTCTCCTGGTAAACAGCTGTGATTATCACAGCCTTATCACAGACCAGGGTCAGGATATAACAGCTCTACATTGAGCATGTACTGCAGTATCAAGAAACCTGGCAGTGTCTGGCTTCAACTGATAGCATGCACCTAACAAAAACAGAAAACAACAACAACATTATGTGTCTCCTGGCAAACAGTAGTGATTATCACAGCCTTATCACAGACCAGGGTCAGGTTACACCAGCTCTACATTGAGCATGAACTGCAGTATCAACAAACCTGGCAGTGTCTGAGTTCAACTGGTATCATGCACCCAACAAAAACAAAATATCAAAATAATTGCAAAAGCATGCAGGAAAAACAGTTTATAAAGCTTGGGTGATATTATCTTGAAGTGGATTCTCACACATTATAATAAAAAGATCTGTTTCACAATTGTTATGTACAGAAGGCAAACATAAAATTACAAAGTTATAACAATTTTTATGCCCCGGCATTTTGATGCAAGAGGCAAACAGTGATTGCCCTGTCTGTCCTTCCGTCCGTCCGTGACAAGGTTAAGTATATTTTACTGTTTCGTCTAGCACCAACACCGCTTAATACAACACTTGGATATTTACACAGTTGTTACTTATGACCGTTCCCAATTCACCTATATCACCCAACCTCACTTTGACCATGACCTTGACCTAATTTGCACTTAGAATAATTCAGATGGGCTGTTTCTTGGTTAACTACCGTAAAATCTCTATGTTTTCGGACACTTAAAAATAATCAAAAAATTTTGTGTACACAAAAATATTCCCAATTTACTGGTGTCCGAAAATTTATAGATACTATGACAATATTGCAATTACGTTCGGATTTGTCCTGTGTATAACGTTTTTTTGCCGAATATACATGGATAGTATCGATTAATGATTGCGCGTGCTTGTTTAATACCACGCCGTATAGTATTATTAATTTTTAGCGATGTTTGCGATGAATTTTAAATAATTTCATATGTATTATTTTGTTTTACAGAAAATTACGCCAAGACTGAATTTTTGTCGACCAAATTCAAAGATGACCATCTCGTATATTATTTACCTTTAATTAATGCAATAAAAGATGCAAATTATGATTTTGTTGTTTGTTCTTGAACTAAAAATCTTAAACGATTGTCATTAACACCTTTAAACATTCGTGCAACTTGTGATAGGGTGCGATCAAACTGGAATCTGTTTATCACACTTATCGTGTTGAGTAGGGGCATAGTAACGTATAACATAGATACCTGAATTGTTAATTGGCATTAATTGGCATATTTAATATACGATATCACTACCCGTATACACAATCGGGTAAACCCATTATTTATGGCAAATGGCTCTTTACCCAATAACGCTTATGTAACGGTCCACCGCCTCCACTCATTCATATGACCTTCATCGGGTTGTAAATACACATGTGCGATGTGTCACCGGATTAACGCAAACAGAATTCTGCTAAAATACCACTGTCATATACAATGTCCGAACATTTAGATTCATTAATTATGGGTTAAAGTCAGGATGTCTGAAAATATATAGTGACAAAAAATTATTATTTTGGCTAAAAAAGAGGGTGTCCCAACATTTATAGTGTCAGAAAACACAGAGCTTTTACGGTAGATAATACCGTTTCGTCTAGCACCAACACCGCTTACTACAACACTTGGATATTTACACAGTTGTGACTTATACCCGTTCCACCCATATTACGCAACCTCACTTTGACCTTGACCTTGACCTAATTTGGACTAAGAAATGGGCACCAACCGGGGGCATGTGTGTTTATCAAACACAGAATGTTGTTTTAATTTGACACTTCCTGAAAAGAACATTACCAATATAAATAAACCGAACATAAAAGCTAGAAAACAATAACCTGACACTGACCTTTATGCATGAATATAATTTTATTAATACAAATCGATTATGATGAATATATCATTTCCATACTGAAATTGTGTTCAATGTATGTAGGAGTATTCCACTGAAAATATATGTGAGTATACCTTTATCATAACATTGTATAAATACCAACAAAACTGTTACCCTAATTTTGTATTGGCGACTCAATGCGAGTACACAGTCATAAACAATATATTTGTGTCAGAACAATGTACGGTGATTTTTAGTCTTGAAATAAATCTTTCCACGCTATCAAACACTCACAGCTTCCCGAGAAAAATAATAAACTTGTCATTCTCTTAAAGAAACACAAGAATAACTTCCGCCCATAATCCCCATTATCAAGAACCACCAGGGTAATAAGAAAACAGCGTAATAACTCCATACCATTACGATGTCCCGTCTGTTTTCCAAACAGCGCACTGTCATGCCATAATGAAATAAAGCATCAGCATTGAGTCTAAGGGACCTGGAATAGCAAGCATCTCTATGACAACAAAATATCCGCAGAAACTGTGCTTCCAAAATATCATATTATATAGTTCTTTTATTTTTAATGCGGGGACTGGAGCTCATGCCTTAATATGATCATTAGAGAAAGATCCAGGGTGAAATAGCAGGGCACTGCACCTGCCCCTTTTTGGTTACCCATGCTGCCCTCTGAGAATGTTGAATATTTTAAATTTTAAAACATTTTTTGCACATTTTCAATTATAAATGAAGAAAAAATATTCAAACATTAGTTAGAACCATTATATCAAAAAAATCCTTATAGTAACTAATTGTTTGTAAGAATTTCAAAAAAATGGTCTGACTTGCCCACATGTTCCTTTTTAGCAGCACCCTGTACCATTTCTATTCCTAGATTCCCGAGACAGGGCTTTTATTCCATACTATAGTAGGGGCCATTGCAAGGTGTCATCCCCTCAGAAAAATTCTTTAAAATCATGCAGTTTTCTCCTAAAACTGATCTTACTCCAGGATTTTCATTCCCTTACTATGAACATTGTTCCCCAAAATGCTAAAAATAGCGCTATTTTCCCCCCCTTATGAGGGCAAAGGGCCCCATCCCCAAGAGGTGAAAAAAAGCCCTGCTAGATCAATGAAGTTTGATTTTCTAAATTTAATCCAGTAAATTTAATGCTTCAACTTTAAACAGTTTATTTAGGTTCCCCTAAAAAATAGTCCAGTTTCTGGTCTCCCGACCGACCCTTTACTTTTGCTGCCGACCCTACATATTTTTTTGTCCAAAAATAATAGACAGAAAAAGACTGTTACCGTGTACAACACAAACCATTCTCCCATCATAAAAACATAAAATTAAATTTAAAACATTCCCTATCTACCAACCCTATTTTTTGGGGGCAGGAGACCAGAAACGGAACTGGGTTTTTTTTGGCCTTAGAGCATTTCAGAAAGCCTTCAGAAAATTTGTATAGAAAAATGCTGTCATTCATTGGTACACTACTACTGATGGATCAAAAAAAGTTTTCTGAAAATATGTTTCTGATGGATTTAAAAAAGTATTAAAATATATTTCAACTTGGGATATTTTGAGAATGTTATTTCAAAGAAAATAATGTAAGTAAAAACAGATTTGGCCTCTTAACTGATTGTAAACATCTACATGTTCTATGTGGTGAATACTAGAGTAAATTGTGACAAAAAACAAGAACAGTCAAGCTAAAACTTTTATCTGTAACTCAAAGCTAGTAACTGTTCTTCAAATTTTCCACACTAACCTTTCTGTCATGGAGATACATTTTGATGACAGATATATCACAGTTACATGGATACCATATGCTCATTATTCAACATTGCTATTGTAAGTATGTTTCCAGACAGAAATTTTCTTTGATAACCAAAGTAACAGAAATTTGCCATGAACTGATCAGAGAAATTTTCATATGCTGCATGAACATACTGGTACCTATTGGGAAAATAACTAAAAGATTTAAGCAGTACATAATGGGCAATTTTAGAGATACTGGTAGTAATACAGTACTGCTGTAATTGTTGTTGTTCATGTTGCCGAGAGATTACGGCACTGGGACGGAAATGCAGCCAGAAAATCAGCCCAGCCAGTTGCAACTGTATACACTTCCAGTGAGCAAACTACAAAGATTACACTATCCGTTATTTCACAACTTCAAATTATTTCAGGGCTCAAATTTAGCACCCACAAACTTACAAAATGCAAGTACAAAAAAGTTTTGCGAGTTAATTTTCTGTTGCTCGCAAATTATTGCAAGTATGTGTAGAATATGTGTAGGCAACACCATGGCATGCAGTGTGTGTGGGGGGGGGGAGGCTTTTTTCATGTAAGAAATATTTTTCAATTTAGAGTTGTTTATCTGTAAATAAACAACGAATTCGAGTTCTGATGCATAGGAATCAAACCAGAAGGGCATTAGCAATATATTGTCAAACACATTTTCTACCACAGAAAATATTGTACTTGGTACCATATTGCTTCTTTCATCGGAAATACCTACATATAAATATATCGACAAATGCCCTGCTATGAACCCATGGGTTACACACAACCATATGAGAGGTTTTGCTATTACTTAATACAATTGCAAGAAGAATCTAAATTTTGCGAGTTAAAATATGAGCCACTCACATTTATTTGCTAGTTGCAAAACTAGTAAAATTTTAGCCCTGTTATTTCACAAGACACTTCTTTCTCACAGATTACTAGTCCTGAGGTTACACAAAAAAAGTGTGAGTATCAAATACCAAATGTTATCTTACAGATTACTAGTCCTGAGGTTACACAAAAAAAGTGTGAGTATCAAATACCAAACGTTATCAAAGTTAATCAGAAGATTCCATCTTTATCATGAAAAAACCCAAGTTACCTCAAAAATGATCATCTATTTTATGGCTGATGTCTGAAAAACCAATAATGACTTCCATCATAATATTTCTGGGTCAGGTTTCTAAAAATAATTGCATTTACATGTGGAAAAGCAGCAGAATCTAAGAACCACATAGTTTAACGTGTTATTTTTCTATAATAGAGAAAAAGCCTTCGTATTTTAGATGGGGCCATTAACAGTCATTATTTGATACTCATTACATTCAATAAGTCTAACCTACTATATAAATAACACGTCGCTGAAGTAATAAATAATATCTATCCAAGAAATGTTATTTATATCAATTTATGGTCTGTACAAGACTCTGCTTCATGTCTTTAGGATACGTGGAATCATCATCAGTTTTTTAAATCCAAATAAGGCCAGTCCCTTTTTATTTTCTGGTTTACAAAAATTTTTGAGGAACATGTCCACTGGCAGGTCGAAAAAAAAAAAAAAAAGTGTTCAAATCTTAACACAACGAACGATTTCCCATTAGCAATTTATAATTAATAACAATATCAACATTAAAACACACTATTATGTGAAGTTAGAATAAGACGTCAAAAATGGTATAAACTGTTTTATTACACCAATGTTTTATATGCAGTCTAACCATTTGTATTTATTAATTTTACAGAGTAAATAAGTGTAATAGATGCATATATTTTAACGGCATCATTAAATTGATTTTACCACAAAGTTGTATACTTGTATGGATTTACAAAATGTAAAGTGAGATGCCTTTTTAAAAGAAGACGAGTTAACATGCGCAGGACTGGAATCCACAACTGCCCGAACACAGACCTTGCAAAACGAGCTTAATCTAACCACACAACGCAAATTTTGAAAATAATTGCTGTGAGGTCTCGAAAAACATATTAAATTTAACTATATCAAGAGAAAAGTCCAATTAATATGACGTTAATTGTCTGCATTCTTATTAAGTCTTAATTCTTATTAAAAATGAGAAACCAGTTTTAACATATTTTTTTTTTAAATATTCAACTCTGTGTATATGCTAAATCTTCATGTATATATGAAATTTATCAGATATAAACTCAACTGCTAGTGTGTGTTAAATTATTGCATTTTTACAATTGTGTGACAGAAACAAAATACAAGGCAAATAAGAAATTCTCATTGTGTCGCGAAAATATATATCATCAACAAAATGCAACCATGACTTTCTCTTTTAAGTGTATACGAGACAAAGCTGTCTGTCCCCACATCCTCGTTTCGATGTCCCCGCAAGAAGATCTTTTTACTAATGTACTAATGATATTATTTGTTACAAATGCCACCTGAAAATATACATCCAGTGCCTTCCACAGGATTTTTTTTTGGCGTCCCCGTCCCGAGAGGGGTGGGTTAGGGAGGGGTATCCCCTCCGTACGTCAAATTTTTTTGCGGCATGTGTCAAATGACGTTATCTGGTGCGATTTAGCTATTAAATTTAAGGCTAAGATGTTTTCAATTTTTTGTACAAGTTTAAACGAAATGAAATAAACGAAGCATCACCGTTTGAACGGCATACCTCTAGCCTTTTAAAAGCAAAAGCATCAATGTTGTTGCGAAACTGAAAGTAATGATTTTTTCCGGATGTTTATGTCCAGTGCGCATCACATTCGCACAGTGACGTCATGTCCAAACCCACTATTCTCGTCGTTCTCGAATCTTTAGGTTACACTCGATCTACTGATGGAGCCTTTTTTATTCGATTAATTATGTTCATATGGGCATGTATTTAGTGTTTTAACACTGTTTTAATCGTTACAGCTGTTGAACATAGTACTGACTGGATAATTGGTGAATTGTAAAGATCTTGATTAAAATATATTTATATTATATACATGCTCTTTGTTCTTGCAAAAACGGCGGGAAATTTTCCTCGTGCACATCGTGCCTGCGCGTCATATGTTAAAGACAAATGTCACTCTATTGTTTAAAACAGTGTTGATTTTCTCATGTTTCATTCTTTCCATGAATAACTGTACTTCTAACGGTAATATTAACTGTCATCAAATGGACAAGTCATTTTAAGGGCCGTCTACGAAACATGTTGAACATTATTAGAAGTTTACAATATATAATAAATTCAACAATTTACGAACTAAAAATCACTTGCTAATTTTTTGTCCACCAATAAGTAAATTTGCATGGAAAAACCACGCCAATTTGTTTATAAGTTACCTATTTTTTCTCCATTTGTGAATTTATTTATGAGACGACCCTCAAACTTGAAACACTCACTGACCACAATAACGGGATTTCTCCCTGCAAAAATCATGCATGGGATTAACATTCCTTTGACGGGAAACTAGGACACCCAATGTCTTTAAAGACCTGTATTTAGTAAAGCACATGATCGGTACACGCACGCTTTCCATGCGTGGAACGTGACGTCGTGTTTCAGCAGACATTTCGCACTCTTTTGTAGAAAACACGGGTTTTACATGGCATACATGTACATAAACAATGGCGGACGCCTTGCTTAAAAAAATTGTCCGTGAAATTCCAGAACAATTTGTTGATCTCGATCGGCAATCATCGTGTGATACCGTCAAAAACAAAAAGCAGTTTCACGGAAGTAAACGGACTTACCGAGCAAATTATTATATTCGTACTCAAAATATTTCGAAAATTTGAATGTTTCGTCCCCATCGGTAAAAAAAAAATCGTAATTATAATTATTTTTTTTTTTCACTTTCGGAAAATTTATGTTCGCCGGTTTTGTAAACCGTAAAATCAAAAAGTCCTGGCCTAATTGTCTTCATGAATGTAACAGTCAAACACAAGCCTTCTATCACCAATGGCATTTAATTACCTGATTTGTATGTTTACTTATGGTTCTAGCAGTGACATCTGAAGTAGACTGGAATTTTCACATTGCATCATCATCCCATCAATTTGATTTGATTACATACACCTCTGGCATGTCTGTGTGACAAGGGAAGATAACACAGCTGCCAAAATGCAGACTGCATTGGGATCTGCTTCAACTACTACTGCACTTGTTTACCAGCATTTATGAGACTTTGGGGACATATTCCAGAAACAACTGCCCAGAAAGTATCTGTTTTGCAGAGTCAACAAAGGTATCGGGACAAATGCCCCTTGCCCAAAAGCCCCTCTAACAATGCACACATGGACATAAACCCCTTGGTATATTTCAGAGAGTGGACATAAGCCCCTTGGTAGATTGAACAGGGTGGACATAAGCCCCTTTGTAGATATCACAGAGTGAACAAAAGCCCCTCGATGATTTTAATGTTGTGTTTCCACTGGACTGCAATTACAGTTGCATGTTTTAATTGTTTTTTGTTAGGTGCAAAATGTTATATTTTTGTTGTTTGAAGTATAGTTAGACTTAAATGCAATTAATGAAAGTTATCAGTTTGTCAACAGTTGATTGCTATTCATTAAGTTTCCATTGATGGATGGACTTTTCTACTGAACTGCATACACAATATACAATATCAGAAAGGAGCTTTTGTCCACTACTTCATAATGATCAAGGGGCTTTTGTCCACCCTGTTAAATCTACCAAGGGGCTTATGTCCACTCTCTCAAATATACCAAGTGGCTTATGTCCATGTGTGCATTTTTAGACCAAGGGGCTTTTGGGCAAGAGGCTTTTGTACTACACTCGTCAACAAAACTGCTCTAAATAATGAATGCAGCTTACACTGTCGGCTTATTTCACAGGACCTGGCCTGGCTTCATGGCAGTTTATGTAGAAACAAGAGGGCCAAAAGCCCTAAGGCGCTCACCTGAGTACAGGGTTGTCATTATTAACCGATTGCCGATCAAATTAATCATTTAAAATCGTGATGAAATTTATTATTATTTTTTTTCAGGAACTTTAAAATTGCTCTCGGTAATATCACAAGGGGGCCCCCTACACCCCTGGCCATATCGCTTACATTTAGATAAAAATCGCTTGTGTCATTTGAAAATGACAACCCTGTGAGTATGAAGATCTGGGCCTTGCAGTTTCAAGAGAAGTCTTTACAAAGTCATTTTGCTATTTAAGTCTAACCATGTGACCCATAGGACACACGGAAAATGGGCGATCACAAAAGCTCACCATGAGCACTTTGTGCTCTGTGAGCTAAAAACCAGGAGAGATAACAGGGCCAAGGAACAAGGCTACTTAAAGGCACAAACAAGGTGTTACGAGTTTAAAGTCCGCACATAATGCAACCTAAAGAGGACTGTTAACATCCAAACAATAACAATTACAAGTTTAACTAAACATCTGAAGTTTAATTTAGAGTAAAAAAACAAACAACATAATGCATTATGAGCTAAAAACATTTTCCTTAAAAAAATGGTATTTGAACAGTTTTACATTCAGATTATTGTTTACATTTTCAACATTACACGAGTAGTCAGAGTTCTTGTGTCTTACGTAGAATGTCATGCAGCGAACTAAATGTGAACGGTTAATACACTGGTCGGATGTAATCCATGTCACAACGATATAATAAGCGTATAATTAGCACATGGCCAGCGTATAATTAGCACATGGCCAGCGTATAATCAGCACAGCGGACTAAATGTGAACGGTTAATACACTGGTCGGATGTAATCCATGTCACAACGATATAATAAGCGTATAATTAGCACATGGCCAGCGTATAATTAGCACAGCGGACTAAATGTTAACGGTTAATACACTGGTCGGATGTAATCCATGTCACAACGATATAATAAGCGTATAATTAGCACATGGCCAGCATATAATTAGCACAGCGAACTAAATGTTAACGGTTAATACACTGGTCGGATTTAATCCATGTCACAACGATATAATAAGCGTATAATTAGCACATGGCCAGCATATAATTAGCACAGCGAACTAAATGTTAACGGTTAATACACTGGTCGGATGTAATCCATGTCACAACGATATAATAAGCGTATAATTAGCACATGGCCAGCGTATCCCCAGGTCATACGTTACTCATAGCCATATGCAGACTACGCTGGTCATATGTTGGACATCTGCTGGCATTACGCTGGACAAACGCTGGTAATACGCTACCCATACGCCACTCATATGCTCCATATACTAAGTATATGCACAATTGTTCATTTTCAAGGGCTTTTTGTGCATATGAAAATATTTTTATTTTATGAATTTTCTTATGCAAGTCATACGTTTCTATGACGGCCTTGTGGCTGTAAAACTTCAATTTCAAAGTTGGTGGTCTAAAAGTTGCTATTTGAAGTCTAATGTTCACATGCATTGGCAATTGTTTCTTGTGTTTCATCACTAATAGGATGGCATGTTTCTACTGGGCTTTCATTCTCAGAAAAACTGATGCAGACAGGTGGTTTCTGAACTGAAACTTGCATATTTTTTTAAACTAAAAGGTTACAATTATTTGCTTCAAAATTAGAAACAGGTGTTTCTATTAACATACCGGTAAACCATTTAAACAAACAAGATTAAGAACAGACAAAACAAAAAATTGCAACAAATGTTTTTTGACATGCAACAAAATTATGTTATTTTTTCAATAGCTAAGCCAGTGCATTTTGGCCCCAATTAAATACAAATGTGTGTACACAAAAATTCTTAAAGTATTACTGAAGCTGCTACGGCCACTAATGTTTATGATGTAAATACTTAATAATCAATAACTCTGAAAAAGGAAATTGTGGTACTTCAAAAATGTTTTGTTTTATCTTTTAACACAACACGATAAACATAAACCACAGACTGGTTAAGTACATGTACATAAACGTCTTAAAAAATGCAGGCATGAAAAGACAAGCATCAACTACAGACTTGTTATGCGACTTTGCTTAACAAGATATGAGTAAAAATTCTAAGCAACTCCAAAACTGATTGTCAGGTTGACATAGTTAAATCATGATGTCCAGCAAGTGTGTGTGGTTAATACCGTAGTATTGTCTGCACCATGCTCTAGTGCAAGATACAGGAAAAGCTGAGTTCCAAGATACAGGAAAAGCTGAGTTCCAAGATACAGGAAAAGCTGAGTTCCAAGATACAGGAAAAGCTGAGTTCCAAGATACAGGAAAAGCTGAGTTCCAAGATACACGAAAAGCTGAGTTCCATAGCCGATCCTGGCTCTTTTGGTGCCCGTTGCGAAGCACCTAGTTGACTGAACCTCCGTTTAACACTCATGCAAAAAATAATTTGGCAATGTTCAAGTGATTGTTCACAGATAAGAAGTGCCCAAGCCATGATTTCTAAAAAATTCTTCAGTATGTTACAACAGGATTAGATTAAGCTCATTATTTTCCTATTGCAATAAAATGTGCCAAAATATATTTGTAAAGACATAATTATATTTTGAATGTAAATTACATGTCAGATAATCACAACCATCTTTTGTGATGTTACATTAGTTTTAAAATAATAATTTTGACTGATGAAATAAGAGACTTAATCCTGTTATTCTTCAGAAAATTTGAGAATGTGGATCCAGACAGTCACATTTGTGTCTCTGGAAAAGGTCAGGACAGCTGGTCAAGGCATAGGTTACACAACACTAATTTTCACTAGACAAGACAATATTTGTAATTCAGGTTTTCAACAATGATTTATTCTGAATTTTTCAAAGCTCTCCTTCAAAATCATGAAAACTATATTTAACTTTCATTAATCAATTCCTGGGCGATAAACATCAGTTCGGAATGAAAATACTTGGTGCGAAATAAAAGAGGTTTATCATTTAGGCCAGAGTATGGTGATGTTTAGTTTTACAGATCTGACAATCGATTTTTGTTTTAAACACAAGAATAAAAAATAAAAATAAAAATATTTAAATATATTAATCCAAAAATTAATAACAATCATTTATTTCCACTGATGCCGTATTCATTATGGATATTAAAAAGTTTTCAACTTACAGTTATTTTGTAAAACCATTGAAATATATATGAGGCATGCCGTAGTCCGCACAGGCTAATCCAGGACGGCACTTTCCGCCAAACTGGATTTATGCTTAGAAGAGACTTTCTTGAAACAGAAACTACCATAAAAGTGGAAAGTGCCATCCTGGATTAGCCTGTGCGGACTGCACAGGCGGATCCGAGATGACACTTTACGCACATGCATTAAGTCCGGTTTTCCCACGACGCGCCTCATATTAATTCAACGTTTATCATGTTGATTTTATATGCATGTTTATATAACAAACTTTGCATTGAATTATTATTTATTATTATTATTATTGCCATTTGTATTGTGAAAAAAATACGTTTATACATGTAATAGAGTTTTCCTTCATCCGACTGGACAGATTCTAAAAAATATCAAAGAAACTAAAAAAAAACATCTAGCCTTATAAGTCACGATGCGCAGTAGCTGAAACCCAAGGACACATGAAAAATGTTTACTTGGAACTGCCTTGGAAAAAATACAGTAATATTTAAGGAACCAAATGTGATGACTTATCTAAGAACGCACATAAATATATATCAAGAATACAGTCTGGAGGCCAAGTCTGGTATTGAGTTTAGAGATTAGGCATACAGGATCAAGCAATATGTCTTCTGTATGTCAGTAATGCCTCATTACCATTGGCTACATTTGTTCACAGACTTTGGCATTAATCAACTAACTGTTGATTAATTATTATCTTTAGTTTGATATACTCGGATAAAATGTTATTATTTGTTCATTTTTATCAAAAATGTCAATTAAACTCTTGTTTTGCAGATGATAAAAAATATATCCTACTGTTAAATTATTGCACCTTTGACTTTAGTTTGAAAGATATACCCGATTAAACATGCTCTTTTTTATATTTACAAGACAGGAAATTCATTTCAAAATAATCTATGTTTTCCTTTTGCAAATGGCAATCACCTGCAATGCTGTGATTTATGTGAGTTGACGGAGATACTGGGATTAAATGTGAATTTTAGTTCCCTTTTATAAAAAATGTCAATTAAACTGTGTATGTTTTGGCTAATAAATGTATTTCCTGTGCTTAAGAGAAGACTCTGAGGAGTTGAATCCAAATTATTTGAAAAACAATGAATAAGAATATGCAGTAAAAAATCTAAAATTATTTGAAAAACAATGGACTTGGGCCTCTATTTTGGATTCTACAATTTCAGTAGCTGTTGTTAATATTACACGGGCTTCATGTTCTGCAATCTGATCCAAAAAATATTGACAACACTTTCAAGAGCCAAACCATGTAACTATCATTTGAAACATAACCATACAAGAGGGCCATGATGGCCCAAATGGCTCACCTGAGTACCGGCAAAGATGAAAGCCTTACTGTTGTGAAAGGCTTATGGGAATGTACGCCATAATGTCCTTATATAGTTTGTCTAACTGATTTACTCTCATACATAGAACAAGTAAGAACCTGGATATATTTTCCCTACTCTGGTATCCAACTTTTCGCAGGCAATTTCGAAGGAATTGTGTTAATATAGCAGATCTGAAGTTATGGTGACCGCAGTGCAAAGGTCATGTCATGCTTGCCGGCTTGTAGAGTAGAGTGTATTGCCATTTACCCGTCCTATATTCAAATTCTCTTTAGATTTTATGGTCATAGACAAATTGTGCAAGTTTGGTCCAAATTGGTTGAAATAGGAAGTCCCCGTTGTGCAACAAATTCATTTTTGCATTAATTTTCACAATTAAGGGGATATAACTGCTGTGTTCATGGCATGTCTTATTTGCTGCTTGTGTTGAGATCTTATGGCCAAACAAAACATGTGGCAGTTTTATCAAGATTGAATGAAAAATGAAATCTCGATGCACAAAAAAGGCAATTTTTGCTCCTTTTTTTCACAAAAAAGGCAATTTTGGCATTTCTTTTCACTAACAAGGGGTCATAACTCCAATGTTTGTTGATCAATCTGACCCATTGTTGGCTTCTGCCGCAGTCATATGATCACATACAAACTGTGGAAGTTTGGTCAAGATTGGAAGAAAAATAAAGTCTATTTGAACAAAAGAGGCAATTTTTCCCTCTTTTTTTTCACATACTAGGGGCCGTAACTCCAGTGTCTGTTGCCTAACCTTACTCATTTTTGTCTCCTGATGTAATCTTTTGGTCACTCAAGATTGGACAAAAAAATGAAGTCTTAATCAAGGTAAAATGGCAATTTTTTGCCTATTTTTCAACAAAAAAAGGGGCATAACTCTGGTGTTTGTGGCCCAATCCGGCCAAATGTTGAATTCCACTGTAATCTTTTGAGAATACACAAACTGGAATTTTGGTCAAGATTGGTAGAAAAATGAAATCTCCATGAACGAAAAAGGCAATTTTTGCATTTTTTCCCACAAACAAGGGGCTATAACTCTAAGATTTCTGGTCCAATTTGGCCCATTATCAATAACAACCGAGATTTTATGGTCTTACACAAACTGTGCAAGTTAGGTCAAGATTGAATAAAAAATGTCTTTATCTCGATAACGGTTCAAATTGTTGATGGCATACGGACGACATACAACGCCCGAGAGGTCCCCTATACCAATAGCTCAATGAGCACTTCGTGCACAGGTGAGCTAACAACAATAACGTTTCCAGTCCCATAACCCACTTTCAAGAGCCAAACCATGTAACTATCATTTGAAACATTTCTATCAAAACAGTAACTTTCCATGCCCATAACCCTTTTTCAACAGCCAAACCATGTAACTATCATTTGAAACATTACTATAACAAGAGGGCCATGATGGCCCAAAGCGCTCACCTGAGAACTCGTACAGATGAAGTCCATACTGTTGTGACATGTTTGAAAATTAAGGTATCTGAACAATACACAGTGGGGGTAGGATCAATTCTGATTTAAAACATCAGTAAGTACAATAGGCTAACTAAAGTATGAGTTGGGTAGTGGAAGTGCATTTTTTGGCTAATGGTTCTCAAATCATTTTTCTCCATATTCTTACCTGACCCTTTTTCATTAAGTCATTGACAATTCTGAAAAATGCACAAACAGTAGATTTTGATGTCTTTTTCACAAACAGTTTTGGAAAACTAGTTGCAATGCGATACTTGCGATGGCTGTGCTATAAGGTAAAGTTTTGCTTTTTCTTTGATAATTTTCTTTCCAATGATGATAAATGATGTTAATGCAGGCTCAGAAGACATCAAAGTTGCATGTACAAATAACTGCATGCAAGTCCTGCAACTGTTGGAAATCAAATTTTATCAATCAATTTTTATGGTCATGCGCAAACTGTGTAAGTTTGGTCAACATTGGATCAAAAATCGTGTGTGCAAGCCAATCATTGATAACTTGTTGGTTTTTTCCAAACACAAGGGGCAATAACTCGGGTGTTTTTGGCCCGATCATGCTTATATTCGACTTCACGTGTAGTCTTACGTTCATAGACAAACTGTACACAATTGGTGAAGATTGGATGAAAAATGAAGTCTCTATCCTGAATAATGTCCCTTTTTGCATATTTTTTTCACAAACAAAGGGCAATAACTCTGGTGTTTCTGGTCCAATCTTGCTTATATTCGACTTCACCTTTAAACTTATGGTCATAGACAAACTGTGCAAGATTGGTAAAGATTGGATGAAAAATGAAGTCTATATCCTGTATAATGTCCATTTTTGCATATTTTTTTTCACAAACAAAGGGCAATAGCTCTGGTGTTTCTGGTCCGATCTTGCTTATATTTGACTTCAACTGTAATCTCATGGTAATAGACAAACTGTGCAAGAATGGTGAAGATTGGATGAAAAATGTCTCTCTCTATCCTGAATAATGTCCATTTTTGTATATTTTTTTAATAAACAAAGGGCAATAATTCTGGTGTTTGAAACACGATCTGGCCCATTTTTGGCATCTGCTGAGATCTGATTGTCATAAACAAACTGTGAAAGCTTGATTAAGATTGGATGGAAAATAAAGTCTATACGTTAGAAAAGGGTACTTTTGCACTTTTTTGCATGAAAAAGGGGCAATAACTCTGGTGTTACTGGCGTGATCTGACCAAATAACAATCCCATCCGAGATTTTATGGTCTTACACAAACTGTGCAAGTTAGGTCAAGATTGAATAAAAAATGTAGTCTTTATCGCGATAATGGTCCAAATTGTTGACGGCACTTTGACGACAGACGATAGACGACGGACGTCGCCGGAGAGGTCCCCTATACCAATAGCTCACCGAGCACTTCGTGCTCAGGTGAGCTAAAAACAATATTGTTACCAGGCCCATAACCCACTTTCACGAGCCAAACCATGTAACTATCCTTTGAAACATTACTATAAAAACAATAACGTTTCCAGTCCCATAACCCACTTTCAAGAGCCAAACCATGTAACTATCATTTGAAACATTACTATAAAAACAATAACGTTTCCAGTCCCATAACCCACTTTCAAAAGCCAAACCATGTAACTATCATTTGAAACATTACTATAAAAACAGTAAAGTTTCCTGGCCCATAACCCACTTTCAAGAGCCAAACCGTGTAACTATCATTTGAAACATTACTATAAAAACAATAACATTTCCAGTCCCATAACCCACTTTCAAGAGCCAAACCATGTAACTATCATTTGAAACATTACTATAAAAACAATAACGTTTCCTGTCCCATAACCCACTTTCAAGAGCCAAACCATGTAACTATCCTTTGAAACATTACTATAAAAACAGTAACGTTTCCAGTCCCATTGCCCACTTTCAAAAGCCAAACCATGTAACTATCACTTGAAACATTACTATAAAAACAATAACGTTCCCAGTCCCATAACCCACTTTCAAGAGCCAAACCATGTAACTATCATTTGAAACATTACTATAAAAACAGTAACGTTTCCAGTCCCATTGCCCACTTTCAAGAGCCAAACCATGTAACTATCACTTGAAACATTACTATAAAAACAATAACGTTCCCAGTCCCATAACCCACTTTCAAGAGCCAAACCATGTAACTATCCTTTGAAACATTACTATAAAAACAATAACGTTTCCAGTCCCATAACCCACTTTCAAGAGCCAAACCATGTAACTATCATTTGAAACATTACTATAAAAACAATAACGTTTCCAGTCCCATAACCCACTTTCAAGAGCCAAACCATGTAACTATCATTTGAAACATTACTATAAAAACAGTAACGTTTCCAGTCCCATTGCCCACTTTCAAGAGCCAAACCATGTAACTATCACTTGAAACATTACTATAAAAACAATAACGTTCCCAGTCCCATAACCCACTTTCAAGAGCCAAACCATGTAACTATCATTTGAAACATTACTATAAAAACAGTAACGTTACCAGGCCAATAACCCACTTTCAAGAGCCAAACCATGTAACTATCATTTGAAACATTACTATAAAGACAATAACGTTTCCAGTCCCATAACCCACTTTCAAGAGCCAAACCATGTAACTATCATTTGAAAAATTACTATAAAAACAATAACGTTACCAGGCCAATAACCCACTTTCAAGAGCCAAATCATGTAACTATCATTTGAAACATTACTATAAAAACAGTAAAGTTTCCTGGCCCATAACCCACTTTCAAGAGCCAAACCGTGTAACTATCATTTGAAACATTACTATAAAAACAATAACGTTTCCAGTCCCATAACCCACTTTCAAGATCCAAACCATTTAACTATCATTTGAAACATTACTATAAAAACAATAATGTTTCCTGGCCCATAACCCACTTTCAAGAGCCAAACCATGTAACTATCATTTGAAGCATTACTATAAAAACAGTAACGTTTCCTGGCCCATAACCCACTTTCAAGAGCCAAACCATGTAAATATCACTTGAAACATTACTATAAAAACAATAACGTTCCCAGTCCCATAACCCACTTTCAAGAGCCAAACCATGTAACTATCATTTGAAACATTACTATAAAAACAGTAACGTTACCAGGCCAATAACCCACTTTCAAGAGCCAAACCATGTAACTATCATTGGAAACATTACTATAGAGACAATAACGTTTCCAGTCCCATAACCCACTTTCAAGAGCCAAACCATGTAACTATCATTTGAAACATTACTATAAAAACAATAACGTTTCCAGTCCCATAACCCACTTTCAAGAGCCAAACCATGTAACTATCATTTGAAACATTACTATAAAAATAGTAAAGTTTCCTGGCCCATAACCCACTTTCAAGAGCCAAACCATGTAACTATCATTTGAAACATTACTATAAAAACAATAACGTTTCCAGTCCCATAACCCACTTTCAAGAGCCAAACCATGTAACTATCATTTGAAACATTACTATAAAAACAGTAAAGTTTCCTGGCCCATAACCCACTTTCAAGAGCCAAACCATGTAACTATCATTTGAAACATTACTATAAAAACAGTAAAGTTTCCTGGCCCATAACCCACTTTCAAGAGCCAAACCATTTAACTATCATTTGAAACATTACTATAAAAACAGTAACGTTTCCTGGCCCATAACCCACTTTCAAGAGCCAAACCATGTAACTATCATTTGAAACATTACTATAAAAACAATAACGTTTCCAGTCCCATAACCCACTTTCAAGAGCCAAACCATTTAACTATCATTTGAAACATTACTATAAAAACAGTAAAGTTTCCTGGCCCATAACCCACTTTCAAGAGCCAAACCATGTAACTATCATTTGAAACATTACTATAAAAACAATAACGTTTCCAGTCCCATAACCCACTTTCAAGAGCCAAACCGTGTAACTATCATTTGAAACATTACTATAAAAACAATAACGTTTCCAGTCCCATAACCCACTTTCAAGAGCCAAACCATTTAACTATCATTTGAAACATTACTATAAAAACAATAAAGTTTCCTGGCCCATAACCCACTTTCAAGAGCCAAACCATGTAACTATCATTTGAAGCATTACTATAAAAACAGTAACGTTTCCAGTCCCATAACCCACTTTCAAGAGCCAAACCATGTACCTATCATTTGAAACATTACTATAAGAACAGTAAAGTTTCCTGGCCCATAGCCCACTTTCAAGAGCCAAACCATGTAACTATCATTTGAAACATTACTATAAAAACAATAACATTTCCAGTCCCATAACCCACTTTCAAGAGCCAAACCATGTAACTATCATTTGAAACATTACTATAAAAACAGTAACGTTACCAGGCCCATAATCGTCGTAATTCCCTTTAGCTGCTAAATTCAAGAAATACTTTTTTAAGAATTACGTCAACCCAGGGCTGTATGTAGAGATGAAAAAACACAGAGACAAATATTTTATTGGGGTCTCCTTCCCCAGAATTTTTTTTTTAGGGTGCGATTTAGCGTGTATTTGGGGTGTTTTTTCTACAAAAGGCATGCTTCAAATGTGACGAATTTTTTGTAATTAACTGACGAAATCTAGTGTAGACAATGAACAACATTATTTGGGACTTGACATTTAATTAAACTGAAATCGCTTAGCATTACGATCACTCTTGTTTTCAAAGGCTAGATCTTTTAGGTGCCTGCCTGTATTATCCCACATCTGCAAAATTTGGAAGTTTATCAAAAATTATATGTTGTCACCAAGTCTTAAGTCTATACAAACCACTTAAACTGCGCAAAGCACTTATACTGCGCTCATATGTACAATAACCTACTGGTAATGAAATCAACAGTTTAAAAATAACTCAGATGTTTGGAAAGAAGTCTGAATCACATATTTCAATAATGAACCGTAGTGTAAGTGAGTGATTCTAATACTTGGCCTATGTACGAGGGGTGTTCGGAAATTATTGAGACTCTTGTTGTATTTTACATAATAACCGTTGTCCAGTTACGTAAAAAACATATTTAAAATAGTTTTATAATTATACACGGTATAAAAGTACAACGTTTCAATAACCGGAGCACCTTTAGATAAAATTAGCCAACATAAAACCTATCTAACAAAATGTTTATGTAATCAAATATATAGCGGGAAAACGTCAATCTTTAATACGGCATCAACGCATTGCGATATTGACGTCATATTTGTGAAGTGTGATGACGTTCGGTTTAATAACATTACAGCACCTTGTATTTGAAAAAGTCGAGTGAAAACTCGTTGGTAGCGAAATCATGGAAACCGCGAGTAACATGGAGCAGCGAACTTTCATAAAATTTTGCGTAGAGCTCGGAAAAACACCAACAGAAACTAAGAAAATGCTGGATCAGACAAATAGTGGACGGGGAGTATCACTGGCTTTAGTATATCGATGGCACAAGCGTTTCTCGGATGATTTGACCACTCCGTATCACACAAAAGGAGGAGGAAGACCATCAATTATAATGGAGAAACTGACGTCGGAAGTGATTGCCGCAATCAGAGATGACTCTCGCCAGACTGTGAAGTGTAAGACATAGGAGTGGCTACTACCCATAAAATCTTAACAGAAAATCTGAATATGGAACGGATATGTGCACGATGGGTACCACGAACGCTCACTGACGAGGAGCACATCAGGCGAGTTGCTGCATCCAGATATTTGTTAAGAGGTTGATGGTCGGTGGCGAGCGGTTTCTCGAACGTATCATAACAACTGATGAAACGTGGATCTCCTACTATGATCCTGAAACAAAGCAGCAATCAAGCATGTGGACTGAAAAGGGTTTGGCACCTCCTAAAAACGCAAGAGTGAGCAAATCGGCAGGGAAACACATGGTCATCATGTTCATGGACTGCCATGGGATTCTGTTGACGCACTGCGTTCCAGATGGACAAACAGTGAATGCAGCTTACTATTCAAAGGCAGTGTATAAAATGTCTGAAATACTTTATAACAACATGTTATGCCCTTTAATCAAACATATGAACATATTTAAGTCTGATGATTAATATAAAATATTTAATAACGCCGTTATTGTAGACTTACCAGTAGTTTTTTTCTGTGTGTGATTAACGTTAGGTGGTACGAAAGGACCTTATCCATGCTCTGCGGAAGAAGCGACCCGAACTGGCACAACAGCAAGAGAACATCATCTTTCACCATGACAACGCGCCAGCCCAAACTGCATCCACAACAAGACTAGAGATCGCTCTACTAGGATTTGAACAGATTGTGCATCCGCCTTACAGCCCTGACCTAGCCCAAATGGATTTTGCGGTTTTCCAGCAGATCAAGTCAGAACTCCGAGGAATCCGATTTTGTGGTGCAGTAATTTGTATGATAAATGGGTTCAACGCCATGTGAAATGCATTCGATTAGATGGCGTTTACTTTGAGAAGGAGTGAAGGTGTTATTGACGTTGCATTGACGTTGACGTTGCAGGTACTACGTTGGCGTGCTCCGCATACGACAGAGTGATATGCTGCAAAACGAGGTTGTAGTCTGTGTACGTGTCTGATATTGCTCATATTTCGCATGTTAACAGCAATAAAGTTGATGTTTCTGATGGTGTAAAATATAGTTAGTATCTCTTAGTGCAACCCGGTAAGAAGCACTGTCTCAATAATTTCCGAACACCCCTCGTGCATGTACTGGACGGTAAATTATGCTGTTTATAGATTAGATCTAGTAACTTACTAGACATGCATATTGACGTCAATACAAGTAGATCTACTTGACATTTATTTTACCTATAAGGGTTGATTTGTAATTTTATTTTTGAAAAGTGCTTAATTTTATTTTGGTCATTTCTCAAATTTTCACCGACACAAGTGCCTTGGTGTGCCTCAGTGTGCCTACAAACCTGCGTCAACCGCAACACAGGAATTTGTTTGTGACCTAAGCTAGGTCTTAATATAGTCTGCAGACAAAGTCAAATATATTATCTACATAAATGTAACAAAAGAAGCAGACAAAACATTGTGTTGCTCCACACACAGTGTTCCAGATGTGGTTATTGCACCTGCTGATCTTGAAAGCGATGATGAACTCTCCAGATTATTGCCAGATCACTGTCTGGATCTGGTAATAATCAAGCAACATTTATAGTTCGCAAACCTGGCCCAGTGTTCACAAAACCTGATTTTTTATTTCAACAAACATTAAATTTGTTTGCAGTATTACCAGTTACCAGACAGTGCTTAATTGATAATACACTATGACATTTATAATAAAACAAAATGTTTATTTTTATTATTACTGATGAAGGGCTCACGCCAAAACGTTTAGTATATTAAAAATATGTTTATTTTTATTACTACTGATGAAGGCATCACGCTGAAACGTTCAGCATATTAAAAATATGTAACAAAAGTAACAGTGTTTGTGCGATATTTATTATTATTATGAGATTTATAACCATGCCTAATTAGGTCCAACTTACACGAACACCATTGACGAAACAAATGTTTTTACCAGACATGCCCATCAACAATTAATTCCCGTAGCTTTCTGAATAGTTAAACACAATGACATTCAAATAGCATCATATGGTCAATTGTTACACTGACTTGTTTTATATTTGGTAAAGTTGGGTCACAATGGTGTAGTGGATATGGTGTCTGCCTTGCGACCTTGAGGTCCTGAGTTCGATCCCCACTCAGGGCGCGTTCTTAAGATCTTTCTAAAGACACCAAGTACTGTGGAATCACAAATTTTCCCAGAAGTCTAATTTTCACGCATTTCGCTCTGCCACCATTGCACGAATTTATGATCACCGCAAATATTTACCGATTTAATCATTTAAAAAGACCTCCAGAGATGTCATGTTCATTTATATTTATGTAGGAAGTTATTCATAAACGATGCTGGTATATGTGAATGTTGTGAATGTTTTATAAATGTGGCATGTCGTGGGAAAACCGGACTTAATGCATGTGCGTAAAGTGTCATCCCAGATTAGCCTGTGCAGTCCGCACAGGCTAATCCGGGACGACACTTTCCGCCTAAAGTGGATTTATGGTTAGAAGACACTTCATTGAAACAGAAAATACCATAAAAGCGGAAAGTGCCATCCCGGATTAGCCTGTGCAGACTGCACAGGCTAATCCGGGACGACACTTAACGCACATGCATTAAGACTGGTTTTCTCACGACACACCACAAATTATTTTCATGGTTAAAATGTTAACATATTTAAGTATAATCTGTTCGAAGAAATAACAGATTGATTGCTATTTAATTTGGTATAAAACAAGTAAAGTGCACAAGTTAACAGTTTGTTTTCACAAGTTGACATATTCAGTAAAGAACAAGCACCCTTGAAGTGGAGCCTGTATTTAAGTCAGCATTCAATTAACAACATGTTGTCAGATTGACACGATGTGATATCAATTATCGATGAACTCGTCTAATGATGCCACCCCTATTATCCAGAAGTGGAGAAATGGAACCCAGTTATCAAATGAGAACCTTATCCAATACCGATAAACATATTTATTGCAATAAACAAGCTGTCATAAAAGGACCCTCTACTAGCGTTCTGCCTAGTCCGGAATTGCACCGATCAGTCGCTACGTATTTTTTGTAGATAAAACAACTGATCTTTATTCAATATCAGGTTTGCGCGAATTTAAGACAGCGCGAATAAGTCCGCGATCACACTTGTGCCAAATGTGTACCCCGCGAATTTATATGATTCCACAGTACTGGTTCTTCCCAGGAAACAGACTTGAGAGTGTCTCTATAAGCCTAAGGCTTTCGATGCGCTTAAATAAATAGGTTTACACTAAACTAAACTTGGCAATTGTTTATGACCAAACTGGGAAAATACTGTTTACTGAAAAAATGATACAGGCCGTTCAATTGGATCCATCCACAGAAGGCAACTAGTACTAGTCGGGGCCAATATTTACAAAGAGTCTTAAGTTATCCTTAATGTAAGTTTAAAATACATGTACATCAAACTTAGAATTTGTGCTTGAAACACCAGGCTTTGTAACATTGGCATGACAAGAATTTGTGTTTGAAACACTAGACTTTGTAACATCGGCATGACAAGAATTTGTGCTTGAAACACTAGACTTTGTAACATTGGCATGACAAATACTAAACATTTATACACTTGGAATGCAAATTATGAAATACTAAATATTTATATACTTGGAATGCATGACGAATTATGAAATACTAAATATTTAAATACTTGGAATGCATGACAAATTATGAAATACTAAATATTTATAAACTTGGAATGCATGACGAATTATGAAATACTAAATATTTATAAATTTAGAATAATGTTGCAACTTCTGTATCAAAATCTTCAAACAATGCATTTCTTTGTAAGAAAATCGAATTAATAACATTTCAGAATTTAAATGTTCTTTTATTTATTTTTGACTAAGAGTCTTTGAAAATCCCAACCCTGGTCTTTGAAACTTTCCAAATCCTTGCATGATACAATACAAACTGTGTGTTCGGTAAGAACAAAACATTCAAGTTCCTCAGAGCAGTAGCTAAAAGACAACAAAGCTCAAATAACTCTCACTGGAATAAAGTGTCTGCACAATTTACTTTTATGACTTCTGCTGTGGCATATGCTAATATATGTCAATAGGATTTGCCACAGTTACATCAAGCACTATAACTCTATGTAAAAATAAACATCACAAAAGGGAGGTTATTCCTACATGAAATATTTCTTGACTGGAATCTGTTATATTTCTTGTCATTCTTAAGTAAATATACTTATGTTATTTATTGCATACTTCCAACATTTTTCAAAAAAATGCATTCACCCATGAAACAGACTGAACAATGACTTTTATGAAATTCTGAACTTCTTGCTACAGATTGGTATAGTCTAAACAATACACATACATACATTTTGTTAGTAGCTAGATAAATATGTGCTGTTAAATAGGTTTAACTTTCATTATCTCATTGTTTTAATTTGCCAATTGATCCAACTCTGGGCATTAAGGATTTCACAATTGATCCAGTGCTGGGCATTATGGATATCATAATTGACCCAATACTGGATATTGAGGATTTCATGATTGACCCAATATTGGATATTAAGGGTTTCATGATTGACCCAATATTGTATATTAAGGGTTTCATGATTGACCCAATATTGGATATTGAGGATTTCATGATTGACCCAATACTGGATATTGAGGATTTCATGATTGACCCAATACTGGATATTGAGGGTTTTAGGATTGACCCAATACTGGATATTGAGGTTTTCATGATTGACCCAATACTGGATATTGAGGATTTCATGATTGACCCAACACTGGATATTGAGGATTTCATGATTGACCCAATACTGGATACTGAGGGTTTCATGATTGACCCAATATTGGATATTGAGGATTTCATGATTGACCCAATATTGGATATTGAGGGTTTCAAGATTGACCCGATACTGGATACTGAGGGTTTTATGATTGACCCAATACTGGATATTGAGGATTTCATGATTGACCCAATACTGGATATTGAGGGTTTCATGATTGACCCAATACTGGATATTGAGGGTTTTATGATTGACCCAATACTGGATACTGAGGGTTTCATGATTGACCCAGTATTGGATATTGAGGATTTCATGATTGACACAATATTGGATATTACGGGTTTCATGATTGACCCAATATTGGATATTGAGGATTTCATGATTGACCCAATATTGGATATTGAGGGTTTTATGATTGACCCAATACTGGATATTGAGGATTTCATGATTGACCCAATATTGGATATTGAGGGTTTCATGATTGACCCAATATTGGATATTGAGGGTTTCATGATTGACCCAATATTGGATATTGAGGGTTTCATGAATGACCCAATATTGGATATTGAGGGTTTCATGACTGACCCAATATTGGATATTGAGGGTTTCATGATTGACCCAATATTGGATATTGAGGGTTTCATGATTGACCCAGTATTAGATATTGAGGGTTTCATGATTGACCCAGTATTGGATATTGAGGGTTTCATGATTGACCCAATATTGGATATTGAGGGTTTCATGATTGACCCAATATTGGATATTGAGGGTTTCATGATTGACCCAGTATTGGATATTGAGGGTTTCATGATTGACCCACTATTGGATATTGAGGGTTTCATGATTGACCCAATACTGGATATTGAGGGTTTCATGATTGACCCAATATTGGGAATAAGGGTTTAACAACTGATCCAATACTGGGCATTAAGGATTTCACAATTAATCCAATATTGGGCATTAATGATTAAACAATTGATCCACTATTTGGCATTAATGATTTAACAATTGATCCAATACTGGGCAATAAGGATTTCACAATTGATCCAAAACTGGGATTTAGGATTTCACAATTGATCTAAGACTGGACATTAAGGATTTCACAATTGATCCAATACTGGACATTAAGGATTTCACAATTGATCCAATACTGGGGCATTAAGGATTTCACAATTGATCCAATAACGTGCATTAAGGATTTCAAAATTGATCCAATACTGGGCATTAAGAAATTAAAATTTATGTAATACTGGGCATTAAGGATTTAACAACAGATCAACTGGTCATTAATGATTTCACAATTGATCCAATACTGATCCAATATTTGTTTCTAAACTTCACTCTTACTTCTAAATCCTCTCTGTAAGAAGTCTTTCAAAGTGGTTAATCCGCTAGTCCTCAATCTTTCCCAGCTCCTTTGCAAGCTGACTTCAAGTGAACTCTTCCACCAATTTTTGCTCTTGAAAGTCTTTTTCCCACAGAGGACTTCTTTCGTCCTATCCTGCTTATGAATTGTTTCAAATCCAGCAATTAAAAGACATCTGAAAGAATTTTATACTAAAATATAAACACTAAAGGTGAAATCAACATTTAGCTTTGTACTCAACATATTAACTAAGAAAATTAGCAAATACACACGTTTGTGTAGACCTTGAAATAAGTGCATTTTTTCTTCAACAGCCTTATTTTTAAAATGTATATTGAAGTAAACGCCATAGATTATGGAATCCCCCTGATCCAACGCAGACCCGACATTATGACTAAACAAGTTGCTATTGCTATATCCCACATAAATGTAACATGGAAAAAGCATTCCTATTGGTGTTGTTGCTTATGTGTCTGTAATGAATGTACTGGCAAAGATTAAAGAGTCAGAGATACAAAAGTCTCATAAATTTACTGGTGTACTATTGTATAAGACTTGAAGGTACTACTTACCTTAGGTACTTTGTCCTGATTAGGCAAACATCTCCAATGAATTCTGGGCTGGCTGTGGATACTTTGTTTCATATTTATGGTTATCAACCAAATCTACTACAAAACTTATGTACGCAACTTCGAAAATGAAGAATTATACAATTATAACTTATGCGTAAACTATAAATAAAACAAAATTCCTGAGACAGGAACAAATATCAGAGGTTTTTGTTTGGTTTTGTTTGGCAAGACAAATTAAATAATACTGGTAAATCAGTATACCTGTAACACCACTACTAGTATTTGGGGTCATTTTTTTCCACAAAAAGTATCAGGTACCAAATATCAACACAGTACGGGTTTAAAATATTTCAGTACGGGGGAAGGGGGATGGGCCCAACAATCTGAACATTAAAACGTTTAGCAAACAGTATCTGATTTTGTTTGAATCATTTCATTTTGTGACTTTTTAATGGTTTTAGAAAGAAAACCTTGTTGATGAAAATACTTCTCTTAGTCAAAAACAGGGCTTGCCCTGACTAAAAAGAAAAATTAGCCAAATTTACCATACTTTGTTGAAACCATAGTTATTTGGAGCAGTTTTTATGAAGAAAACGTTTTAGCCAAATGAAAATGTCTTCAGCCAAATGCTGATACTTCAGCTATTGGCTATTGGCTAATTTGGCGAATGTCAAAGTGAGTCCTGCCAAATATTCAAGTTTGTAGGCTAGCGATTGGCTTACTAGTACTTGGCAGGCAGCATTGTGAGCCTTGTGATAGTTCTTATGGTGTCGAATTACATATAAGGTGCGTCGTTGGAAAACCGAACTTAATGCATGTGCGTAAAGTGTCGTCCCCGATTAGCCGGTGCAGTCCGCACAGGCTAATCCAGGATGGCACTTTCCGCTTTTAAGGTATTTTCTGTTTCAAGGAATTCTCTTCTAAACATAAATCCACTCTAGGTGAAAAGTGCCGTCCTGGATTAGCCTGTGCAGACTGCACAGGCTACTCCGGGACGACACTTTACGCACATGCATTAATTAAAATCCGGTTTTCCCACGACGCGCCTCATATATTTCTGGTACACACAATGCAGAGTGGGGTTGGGGGTTGGTGGTTTCTGTATTTGCCTCCAAAACGTTTAAAAACTTACCAAATATTCGGAGAATGTTTGGACACTTTATCCGCAGTGAAACTGATTACACTGGCACTGCCTGCAAGCAAAAGTTTTAAATTAAATAAGTTCAATGTTTCTTCTGTCAACTAAAACAAAGGCACTACAGGAAGATAACCATTAACAAATTCAAATGGGACACATACAAAAATATTAAGGAATCTGAAGGGGCTGCCCAAGAGTACTAGTATAAATTTTCAAATCCCAAGTCCCACAAACAGAAAATGGAGCCTTGGTGGCCCCTTTCCTGGAAAACTGAATTAGAACTGTTTAATGGCCCATTAGAGGCAGTCACAAAATAAGTGTACTTAAAACACCTACAACAGTCTCCCCTATAGCCATACAAGGGAAGTTCTTTCTCTTCTAAAGACAACAAGAGACTTTTAGCTATTTTATTGGTAACCAAGTAGTATGCAGTTTCAAATAACGTGTTACATAATAATACTATTACGTCCTCAAACAATTTGAAACGCACATAGAAGGTTTCATGTCATATAAATACTATTTAAAATAGCAATAGCAATTATCACATAAAACTAAACCTAATGCAAGCCAGTTTTTGTTTTGTTTCATAATGTCACTTGTATGTACGGGTCAAGAATTGAGAATAAAATAATCTATATGGTAAGATAAATATTTACAACGAAAAACAATTAGCAATGTTTGAAAATAACCTTTTGACAAATGATAATGAAGCATAAATTCATTTTGTTGCAAAAAGTGATAAGAATGCAGTGCAAAAGTAGCACATTTTTGGGGGGTTAAGTTCTCAGTGCTATTCATAGCAGGTAGTTCAAAGACTAGGTTGCTCCAGATTTTTAAAGAGTTTACTGTCATTCATCTGAAAATTATGCATCATTTGCACATCAATCTTTTTTTTTCATTTAAATGTTTCTGAATTAAGTAAATGTTTATTGATAAAATTAAAACATTTGGCACTTGCACATGATTATTGTCTTGTTTTTGTTGTTGTTGTTTTTTCAATTAAATGTTTATGAATTAAGTAAGTGTTTAATGATACAACTAAAACAGTTGCCATTTGCACATTATTCTTTTTTTTATACATGTTTCTGAATTAAGCAAATGTTTATTGACAAAATTAAAACATTTACCATTAGCACATGATTCTTTGTTTCCAATTGAATGCTTCTAAATTTGGCAAATGTCTATTGATAAAATTAAAACATTTACCATTTGCACATGATTCTTTTTTTTTCAATCGAATGTTTCTGAATTAAGTAAATATATATTGATAAAATTAAAGCATTTACCATGGATAACAGTCATCAAGATCATGGGGTTATCATGTGTATTTTTTATATGTGTATATAATGACAAGGACTTGCCTAAGGTAAATACTGTTGTCTTTAAAAAAACATTGACAACTTCTCCTAAAATAGTTTTTGTAAGGATGAGCTTACACTAAGCATTTTCATCAAAATCATTAATGACAACTAAGAATGCTGTAAAGCTTACAGGGTAGCAGATAATTGTTAAAATGCCTTTAAATGGTTAAGATATGGTGTTTCCTTTATACATATTTGCAAAACCATATTCCTTTATAAGACAAGTCCCAAGCAACTAATAATTAAAGTTAGGTTTAACGCTTGCTTGTTTACTCTTAATCTTTTCATGCACTGCTACTGAATAATTCAATTTCCTGATTTGTCATTATTATTTATTGTACAGAACAAAATTTAGCCTAATATTCTATTTTCATACAAACAGTACAGACAAAGAAATCGGATGCACCAAAGACTACAATGTGTTGGTATTAATTAATGATTAAGTTTCCCGTTCAGCCAATAAATTTAACATCTTCGTCAAAATATAATCATTCACGTTTCACAAACCAACAATATTGAAAGAAATCAGTATATCAAACATGATGTCCGAAAATATTAATCGAAATTATTAGTAGTTATAATAACACATATCATACTCATGATTCTCGCAACAGCATTCGTTTATTGCGCGCGCATAATGTGAACTACTTAAAATGACCCTGTTTGCGTTAAATACATAATCATTTAATGTTTAACTCTTACGAAATCCGTATACAAAACTATTTAGGTAACTTCTCCATAAGTAAAGAGGTCGGCTTGATTTACCTCGACAAGTTCGGAAACAATAAAGTAGCCGGTTTACATTGTAATGCTAAAGGCCTTCCTGTTCCTCCCGTTTTGCAAAAACTGTGTGGAACAATAACTACTGTGGGAATATAACTCGACCGAAAGGTTTCTATTAATTGTAATGATTTTTGAAACGAGCTTTATTTTATATTTTTTAAACAACATCCTTAACATTTTTCAAAGCATCTTCATGGAAACCTTTAATACAGCTAAGTTAACAGTGGTCGTGGTTTATAGACAGAGATTTGACGATCGAGTTTCTATTACATTTAGTTATTTCATAAACATTTTTTTTTTTTACAAAAACACTTACAAAAATCACTTGGCGTAAAAAAATAACGCTTGTTTCAGGTTACATGACCCCCCCCCCCCCCCCCGAAAAAAAAACAATAACATGATAAAATAAAATAAGGTAGGTATGTCTAAAACTGAAATGAAGATTGAAAATATAGTATAGTTAAACGAACGTTGTTTTGTTAACTTAACCATGCAATTACTTCATAAATGCTGAGCTTTAAGATATTTTGGCTGAAATAATGATACATTAAAAATATGTTACATTTACAAAAATAACATCTGTGAACGCTAGGCCACCAAAATGTTATCATAAATTATGTGAATGAACATGATGAAGTCATTTTGCAAGGCACTGAGGTTTAAAAAGTGCATATTATATCACAATGTGTACATTATGAACTGAATAACTTACACAGCATTGTTAATACCATGTTTAATTTATGTCAAATTTAGATACTTATAAAACATATATGAGTATTATTGATATGCTGTTTCATTCTAATACATATGCACTCATATTTATAACAGACACTTCTTTTACAAGCCCTGGACTAATTTTGTAATGCAGAGTTGGCGCCTATATATGTGTTTTCAGTTTGTAATTTTAATAAAAAATTTGTTATATATACTCAACAACAAAAAAACGAAAGTATCCTCTAATATGTTTTACTGTTTTTCGATACCTGTATGAAATATTCAAACAAAAAATAAAGTGAATGCGACTTTAATAATCTTCCAATAACATGTTTACAATTTTTTCTGAATCGATTCCATATTTATGGTTAAACACCAATCAAAAACTTAACAGGTGTAAATATAAAAATCACAAACAGGAACGTGTGAGTAAACAATTAATTGCCGCCCTTGTGCAATTAAACGTTCGGCTTATGTCAGTTAAAATCTGTCATGCTCGCAAGATACCAAGAGCTTGTTTTCGCTCGTCCATATTTAAACATCCATGGGACTTTCACAGGATTTGGCCGCTTTTCCATTACCGTATCCGCATCCGTATCGATATCCGCATAAATATTATACGGACGCGCTTTTCCATGAATCCGCAAATAAACGTCTAATATTTTAGTTTACTGCTTATTTTCAAATAGTTACAATGTCTGAGTAAAAAGCTTTTAAACATTTTTAATTACGTCGGCTGCAAATATTCATGCCAGTTTGTGAAAACATTCAATTGCGGAGGATTTTAAACAATATAAAGCATAAAACATTTATATAAACAGCGTCAGTCATGACTCATTTAAAGGTTACCCGTTATTACCGAGTTATTGTACTCGGTGAATCTAAGGTTGAGTTATCCCGTTGTATATAGACTATTTCATCTATTTTTTAAGTATGAAAACCATTTGTTCAACATGCTAAGTTAGATACCATGTCGTCCGCACCGAGCGATTTCTTGCAGATGCGCTTTGCGGATACGGATTGCGGACATATGGAAACGGTCCAACTGTTTTCAAATTGTTCTATTTTTTGCGGATGCGGACATATGGAAAAGCGCCATTTGGATTATTTTATGAACCGACTATTCACAGAATCGATACGAATGACAACTTGAACAAAATTTGTGCACATGTTCATTGCACAACAGGTAATCGAGTTTTGGCGGGCTATTTGGTATTAAATGATACGGTTTAATCGTAAAAATTCACATGATATTGAATGTGGAAGAATATGCTCTTTAAATCGATAGTCATAAATAAAAAATCTGATACAAATTCATGTTTTTTTTATAACATACAGATGTTTAAAAGTGGATAGTTTCTTCTTCTTTTTTTGTTCTTTGTGATTTTCACTTTTACACCTGTTACGTTTGTGTACTGTGTTTGACCATAAATATGGAATTGATTCAGGAAAAAATGATTTTTTTTAAAAAGATGATCACAGTTACATTGACTTGATTTTGTGTTTAAATATTACATAGAGGTATCCAAAAACGATAAAAAGAATTAAGTGGATACTTTATTTTTTGTTGAGTATACGTACATTGCTACTTTTTATGATCCTTTTTACATTTACATAAACGTACATTTTGTACTTGACAGCTTCGTCGCGGTGAGGTTTCATTTTAAAGACGGTATTCGGCAAATCGAAGTTTTCTGTTGTCTTAGCAAAGTATATGCACGTGCCTATAGACACGCCACTTACTTAAAAAAACACTTACATTCAGTTACTGTAAATGAACATCCATTTCCCGGTGTTGAATGTTATTCAAGCGTGATTGCATTATGCCTAAATAAACAGATTGTCTTATTTGGCAAATCCGAAAAGACAAAAAATCACTAATTTACATTGCATATTTTTTTCTTACATATACAATGGTGTTGAATGGCTTCTTCAAGACAAACGTTTCACATTTTTCGTTCAAAACAACAAGGAAAAATGTATCATATATAAAATAACTAGATAAAGAAGAACAGACACACTCATGAGTCGTTTTTTATTTTCGAAACATAAATAAAAATCGGATTAGCTCAATAAAATGTTTTAGGGTCGGTGCATTTTTAGTGTAGGTCGGGTCACCTAAAACACGCATATTTTTTTCGCCGTATTGAGTGACTAAAAGAACTAAAGTGAAAAAAAATATTAAAAACATACTTTGGATATTGCTGTCATTTTTACAACGATTGGTTAACAACACATAAACAAGCATGATTTTAATGGTACTCAGATTGAGATGAGACAGAAAATTTGTTTCAACATTATAGATCAAAATTATTTAAGGCATATTCCATTCTTTTAAAAACACACATGAGTGTTCGTGCATTATATCTTTTGGCTCGTCTTCCAGAGTCTCGGATGGGATGGTCGAACTTTATAACAGTCAGTGAAAGACTGAGGCAGTTACTTTATCATATTCAGGTCTGCAACTTAAGCTTTTGGCGCGAACGGTCATGAAAATAAATCACGAACAAAAACGTTGAAAACACCGGTTCTCATCCGATCAACCATTCTAACATGACACGCGCAGTTTTCTATACACAAAATTCGCTTTTGTTAAACTACCAATAAACAACCCGTAAAAATAGTTCCGAAACTTTAAAATATAGTTCGTACTGGAATCGAAATAATATTCGCATTGTCGTTGTTTATCGGCTAATAAATAACAATTTGTCGTTCGGATACGGTATATTAATGCCCTCGTTGTTTAATTCATATGCATCAGAACTCCAAATCGCTGTTTATTAGCCGATAAACAACTCCTAATCAAACATTATTTCTTAAGTATTAAATACAGAATAAAGAATACATTATATACTGTAAAAACTAGGTCTACTGGTAGCACACTGACAGATGTAATACCTCGCTTGACGGCCCAAGTCCCCGCTTCACACTTACCTAGTTATAATTCAATGTCTGCGCTTCCACAGGCTCTAATAGGCGCAGGATCGCCTCCAGAACCCGGCATCTCATATACCATGTGACTTGTATGTTACCAATCCAAATAAAGCAACCGATGACAACTGACGTACGCGTGGCTATGGTATTGCGTGTATCTGTATTTATTTGTATCGCGTGCATCGGGCTTATCTCCATATGCCGGTCATCGACAACAGAAGACTTGTGCGAAAAATACTACTGACGCAGACGTATCAGGGGCGACCCTAGGTCTAATGGGCCCGGTGTGAAACGGTGTGATGCATATCGGGTTAACGTCTCATTCGAAAGGCGACCGTGGTACGTCGCATCTGTCAGTTTGTTGCGCTTGGATGCTTTTTTCAGGGAGTTATTGCCCTTGATATTATTATTTTAATAGGATATTTTCATTTCCATGCGAGATCTCAATTACTAATGACTCATATGCAATAAAACTGTATATGCATCATCCCTTTAAAGAGGACATGCGCATATTGTCAGGTCGTTCCGGTCTGATGATTTTAAGGAGTAAACTTATTGCCTTTATAATTATTATACTTTTTTTTGTAGTCTCGACTATAACTTGGCAATGGATGGATTTAAAATAACTTTGCACAAACATTTGCTGCAATGAGGTGGTGTGTAGCGCTCATGAATCAGGTCCCTAGGTCAAGGTCACACTTAGAGGTCAAAGATTAAAATGGTTACCCTTCTGCTTTTCCAGACTGTAAATCAGCCATCATCGGCCAATGGACGTCAACATCAAGAGGGTTTTAAATTAGTTAGTAGAAATGTATGCCTCAGTGAGACATTTTGTTGTGGACCTGTTCTAGATCGGTAGCTCAAAAGTCACGGTGACAATTAGAGGTCCAAGTTCAAAATTTGCTTGTCGGCGCTGTAACTTAAACACGCAGCCTGTGTACTTTAGTGATCATAGTCTCGTGTATGGTTTGGCATACTTGCGTACCCATCATTAAAGTAAAGGTTGTAAGTTGTGATTAACTACAATATATTTATAATTTTATATTTATTTAGCAACCATGAGTTTTCATGATTATTATTAATAATATTATTTTCAATCGAAAATACAAGTAAACAGCAAACATCCCTCAGGTACAATATATATTATATAAATTTAGCTACCATGAGTTTTCATCATTATTATTAATAATATTATTTACAATTAAAAAAAAAGTAAACGGCAAACATTCCTCAGCTATGTACATTTAAATAAATTTTCTTTTGTCAACTAACCTGATTCGTTCCGTAATGTTTTACTTGGCAGCGTTGTCGAGAAGTGTCAAGCGGCATCGAGGAGCCTCCATCGGTTCTACCGATATTCTTGTTGTTTTGCCCTTGTTTATTTTGAGTGCATTTGATTTATCACTGTCGTTTTTCAGTAGATACACACTAACTACATTTTGGTCAAACAATTCTTGAAACATTACGGTTCCACGCGTTTGATTCATGAATACAAATTTAACGCAATAATGTGGAAATGTTTTGGAAAAAAATATTGGTCTGGGGATCCGTTGAAATTTTATTTAACAATTATGGCCTTATGTTGACTAAAGTGCAAAGTTCGGTGCTACGTTTAACATGATGACGAAAAACATAACACCTGAGCAGGGAGTGCTCGGTGAGCTGTTATTATAGGGGACCTCTCCTGCGTCGTCTATGTGCCGTCAACAATTTGTTTCGTTCTCACGTCTTAACCAAACTTGCAAAGATCGTGTTTCAAACATCGGAGTTATTGCCATTATTTGTGTTTATGAAAAAATATACAAAAATGGACATTATTCAGGATAGAGACTTCATTTTTCATTCAATCTTCACCAATCCTGCACAGTTTGTCTATAACCATGAGATAACATTTGAAGTCGAATATAAGCAAGATCGGAACAGATACACCGGAGTTATTGCCCTATGTTTTGTGAAAAAAATTGCAAAAATGGACATTATTCGGGATAGAGACTCCTTTCATTTTTCATCCAACCTTCATCAATCTTTGTATATGACCATTAGATTACAGGTCAAGTTCAGTATTAACAAAATCGGGCCAGAAACACCGGAGTTATTGCCCTTTGTGAAAAAAATAAACAAAAATGGAAATTATTCAGGATAGAGACTTCATATTTCATCCAATCGTCACCAATCTTGCACAGTTTGCCTATGGCCATAAAATTAAAGGTCATGCAGAATATAAGCAAAATGGGGCCAGAAACACCGGATGTATAGCCCTTTGTAAAAAAAATATACAAAAATGAACATTATTCAGGATAGACTTCATTTTTCATATAATCTTCACAAATTGTGCACGGTGTGCTATGAATGTAAGATTACAGGTGAAGTCAAATATAAGCATGTTCGGGCCAGAAACACCAGAGTTATTGCCCCTTGTGTGTGGCAAAAAAACAACAAGTTATCAGTGATTGGCTTGCACACACGATTTTTTATTCAATGTTGACCAAACTTGCACATTGCGTGTGACCATAAACATTGATTGATAAAATTTGATTTCCGACAGTTGCAAACCTTGCATGCAGTTATTTGTTCATGCAACATTGATGGCTTCAGAGCCTGCATTAACATAACATCATGTATCATCATTGGACAGAGAATAAAAAAAAAAGCAAAACTTAACCTTATATCACAGCCATCGCAATTATTGCATTGCAACTAGTTCTCCAAAACTGCGAAAAAGGCACCAAAATCTACTGTTTCTGAATTTTCCTGAATTGTTACTGACTTAATGAAAAGGATTTGAGAACAATTAGCAAAAACACCGCACTTCCACTACCCAAATCGTACTTTAGATAGCCCATTGCACGTACTGATGTTTTAAATCAAATCGATCCTATCCCCCTTTGCGTATTGTTCAGATACCTTAATTTTCAAACCTTTCACAACAGTATGGTCTTCATTTGTACCAGTTCTCAGGTGAGCGCTTTGGGCCATCATGGCCCTCTTGTTTCAATTAAAAGGGTCTAAATTGATATTAAGTTTTGTCAATTTCGTGTTTCCCTGTTGTACGTATATACTCTGCGATCAGGATATCAATCAGAAGCTCGATCCCCAATCGTGTTCGAATGATCTCTCTCAACTTGAGAAGACACAAGTACTTGTGCTACCCAGGAATCAGACTCGAAAGGGTCCTCATAAGCCTCTGGCTTTCGACACAGTCAAGCTTATATAAATAGGTTTAATTTGAACTTATATACACTCAATATAAGTTATAACGCAACAAATGGAAATTGTTTTTATTAATAAGAATTTCAGCTTGAAATGCCAGCTATGATTATTGGAGTTAAACATGCATACCATGGTGTTTATACCAAAATATTTGAAACCTATGAAAGAATTTCGTGTTTACCATGGCGCAGCTGAAATTCTTATAAAGAAAATACAATTTCAATGTGGTGCGTTATAACTTTTGTTGAGTGTAATAATGTCTCTTAAATGCAAATACTAGTAGTCACTTGCCTGCAATGACACTGTTAATAGCAATTTCTCAACTGCTGACGCAGAATTGGCTGGTTTTTTGGTGTTCACTCGTCAATTTTGAATTGCTATAAAAAGTTTAATACTAATCAGATCAGGGTTTATACAAACTGTTCATACTACTAAAATTCCATTATTTTTTTCCATGAAATAGCTCAGTTTTCCAGGATAAAATCTGAATATACTACACCAATATCCAGTTTTGATTTCATTTACATTTATCTAGGCAGATTCGCACCCTGTAGAATAGAATTGCTTCTAGCACTGCAATACATGTCTATTACATGTCAATGGATTTGATAATGTGTATGTTATGCACGTACAGGCATCTTCAATGATACTTTCGAACTTTCCATGCAAATTTTTAGTCCATAAATCCAAATTATTATTACATGAATTACCCGGACAAAGCCCATTTCCCTTGACTTCCAGAGCCGAATAAACAGTCAGATTTAAAAACGGATTTCAGTTTCATTCACAGGATAAGACAAATATTGGCGGAACAAGTGGAATTATTTTTTGTCGTTAAGCCCGTTTCTTCTGGAACGGTGATTTGGTCATGTCAATTCATAAAGAGCAGAACAGAACTTTGTTTCATCCAGGTATACATGGTTTAATTATACAGTGAGCAAATATACCATGAATTTAAAGTGGTTCCGGTTTGGAGCGGGACGGACTTAATAAGACTATTATCACAATGAACAGCGTGCATCGAAATGCAATCGAAAATTATTTTACTGTAGTTATAGGCTATGATGCCCTTGTACGTCGCGTCTGCCTTTGGAATTTAAATTAACACAAGTATCGTTGTTAAATACCTATAAACAACGCAAAACTAAGTTCCGGCTCTGAGCAGAGTATAGTAAAAAGTAGTTCCAATGCCAATTGCAGAAATATGTCATTTCATGTTAGAATCAAAATTATTTTTCCATCATCGTTATTTATCGGCCAATAAACAACTCTTTGTTGTTCTGATGCGTGGATATTCAACAACTCGGGCTAACGCCCTTGTGGTTTAATTCCTACGCATCAGAACTCGAAATCGTTATTTATTGGCCGATAAACAATGATAAATAAAAAATTATTTCTTAATTATGCAACGCAATCAAATTTAATGTAAAACAATTGACATATCATGACCATATCTCTGTTATTACACTAAATACTAGTAGATGAAATCGAGTGTAGAAGGCACAGGCGCATAGTTTCCTACACTGACACATTTACCAGAAAATAACAAAGGCAATTTCAAAACTGCACTGATTTATTAGCACAATTGTACAGTTTATTTCTTGTTTCTGAAGTACTCATTGAGCACGTCCAGGGCTTGGGATTCCTTCCCATAATCCTGAAATAGACCAAGAAAATACATTGTAATCTCCTGCATCTACTAATGTCTATAAACCCAGTAAATGTTTGTTTGGAACCATTGCCGTGCATCTCGGTTACGTACGACTTAGTTTGCAAATGATTTCTTTCCAGGGCTTACTTTGCCATCCACCAAATTAGCCATTAGCTACAAATGAACACATTTGGCGAAAGAAAATTCTGTTTGGCTACAACATTTTCTTCATAACACACCATAAAATAGCAAAAATGAGATTAATTTTGATGCAGCGAGGTAAATTTTGCAAATAAAAATATTGAGCCAGGGGGACCCATTTTCTACAAAAACAACTGTGTTGCTAGTGACAGTCAGACATGTGGTCACATGTACCTCTGCATGGTTTCTCTAAGAAGAGGGAGCATGTGGTTCCTCATCATGTATCACTGCATTTTTTTTACTTTTAGGTTTGGTTGACCAGATTTATCTGGCGTATGAATTTAATGAATTGTTCATTTTGTTTATTAACAAAAAATATTGCACAATATCATCCATAAACAGTTTCAGTCACTTTACCTATTCTGTTCTTAATATTAAAGGGAAAAAATTTCTTAAATATAAAATTTAAATCTTAAGAGGCAACTAAAAAGAAAGCATTAGATGTGTATGCCTACAACTACTTTTTACATAAAGAGTAGAAAAAGCTTAATCGATTAACAAACTGACCCACTTTTCAAGAACACTGGTACAAAAAAAAGAACAAAATGAAAATGAATGAGATACTGCAGTTAGTGTTTTCACATAATTTTTTATATTTATTTTTGACAGGGATGATAAATCATACATAGCAGGTGCCTACCACGCAAGTAACTTAGGACCAAATTAATTGAAACTGCGGAGGCCCAACATACCAGCATCACGTCCAGACAAACAATACTGTGAACCATTAGTGCACTATTTTAGCCTCATATTTTAAGTGTATACTTATCAGTTATAAAGAACATAAACAAGGAGACAAAGCAAGTGACAGTCAGACATGTGGTCACATGTTGCTCTGCATGGTTTCTCTAAGAAGAGGGAGCATGTGTGTCCTCATCATTCATCACTTCAAGATGTTTTCCAAGTACTGGTACTAGTATTAAGCAGCAGTTGTTTTGGTTGATAATATTTAGCAATTTGGTTGACAATTGTTAAGTTGTTAAATTACAGGAAATATTGCAGACTATCACCTATCAACAGATTCAGTCAGCTAGGATTATTTAGTTCCTAGGGAAATATTGTATTATTAATAGGAAAAGAACAAAAGAACTGATGTGCACACATACTTTTCACAGAATTTTTGTTTAGATTTTTTTGTAAAAGTCAAATCCATTGACACCAAATCCACCGAACATGCACCTCATTTTCACCTACACAAAACTATACGATTTCAGTGAATTCACAAAGTATTCTTTAAAGATATTTATTGGCATGTGCCTACTACATAGTTAAGTTTGGAGCATACTTCCACTGCAGAGCCCTATCCTCCAGACAAATGAGCCTATAAAACCATGAACTATTATGCATAATGTCCATCACTTTTACCTTTCGTTAGAAGTGCTTGAACTAATCTGTATGAAGAACCAGAATTATACAAGACAAAGCTAGTGACAATCAGACATGTGGTCACATGTACATCTGCATGGTTTCTCTACGAAGAGGGTGCATGTGGTTCCTCATCATTTTTGTACAAACAGATTTTTTTGTTGTTCTTCCGACTGTTACAGATTTGAGGTCACAAATGCACACTATTATTTGTTATTAGTGAAGTGTATAGTACTCTCAATACTGAAACATCCTGGGGGTTGTGTGGTTTGTCAACAATTCCAAGATGAGAGGTTACTCAGTTACGAATGTTCACTTTACAAGTCCATTTTAATGCTTTTTTTGCCTTTATCATCGTGTACAGCACTTATTACGTTCAACTTACTATTACAACATTATAATGGGTTGGCTTGGGTGTCATAATTACAGGGATTTGGGAATACTTGTCCAGTGATTTTTTTCACCTTTGGGGGAAAGGTGGCAGGGCCCTTCATATGGGGAATTTTAAGCCAAAAGGGGAATTGTTTTAGTTTTGTTTTAAAGCATTATTACATGTTAATATTCTACTTTGTTATAAAACAATAATGAATTGTTTTGCTTCTAATTATAATGTAGTTTATGCACTAACTTGGTTTGATGAAAAATTGCTGGGATTATTTACGAAAATTCCTCTATCTTACGTCAATTTTTGTCCGATTTCGGTCAATTAAAAAAACACACTCGCTCACCTGAGTTTAAGGCATCAAACCCCTTACCCGAGTATAAAAATCTGGGCCTTGCAGGTTCAGAAGTTTTTTCAGCCTATATAAACCATGTGACCCACAGGGCGTGGCCACTTTCTACCCCAGGGGCATAATTTGCAAAATATTTGTAGTGGACCACTATTCAATGTTACATACCAAACATGGAACCACTAGCCCTTGCGGTTTCAGAGGAGATTTTTAAGTCATTTTGCTATTTAAATGTATATAAACCATGTGACCCCCAGGGGCATCATTGGGACAATCTGTGTAGAAGACCACTCCACAATGTTTCACGCAAAATATAAAACCTCTAGGCCTTACAGTTTCAACAATGAAGATTTTTAAGGCCCACTTGCTGTATAAGTCAATATAAACCATGTGACCCCCGGGTCATGGCCACTTTTTACCCCAGAGGCATACTTCGAACAATCTTTGTAGAGGACTACTATACAATGTTACATATCAAATACGTAAACACTCCGGTTTCAGAGATTTTAAAGTCATTCTGCTATTTAAGTCTATAAAAATCATGTGACCCCGGGGTGTGGCCAATTTTGACCCCAGGGGGATCATCTGAACAATATTTGTCAAGAACCAGTATACAATGTTAAATACCAAATATGAAACCCCTGGGCCTTGCGGTTTTAGAGAAGACGACTTTTTAAGTTATTTTGCTATTTAAATTTATATAAACCATGTGACCCCCGGGGTGTGGCCAGTTTTAAACCCAAGGGCATCATTTGAACAATCTCTGTAGAGGACCACTATACAATGTTACATACCAAATATGAAACCTGTAGGTCTTGCGGTTTCAGAGGAGATTTTTCAAGTCATTTTGCTATACAAGTCTATATAAACAATGTGACCCAAATTGGGCCTAAAAAAAACACTGTTGTTAATAGCTATGAGCGAAGTACTTTTGTTTTTCATCTTAAAACTAACACAATATTTTGCTATAATCAATGTAAAGAATAAAACACAATTTCTGTACACAAAAGTTATATTGTAGGAGGATTCTGTAAAAATCTTAGATGGCTTTAATTTTCACATACTTTTTGTTCCCTGTAGAAAAACATGAAACAGAAATGTATGTCAACATCAATGCTGAAAAAACTATAGAAGACAAATGTGTACCTTAACAACAACACAGCTGCAACCAACAATTTTTCTGGCTTTTCCTTCCTTGTCAATTTTGCACAGACCCACCCATTCTCCAAGTTTCTTGTTGTCATCAACCTGTAACAGTTATGGGTTATAAATAATGTCATCGACAAATTTGAAAATCATACAGAATTTTAAGTAAAGGTCTACTGTCGAATAACAAATCAACACATTATCACGTTAATATTATTTATCTGTTTATGAAGCAATAACTGTACAATTCTTATAATTATGCTAACCTTCAATACCACTAAATGCAACTTGAGACCTTGTCAGGCTTTTGTTTACGCTTCCGAAACACATTACTAATTCACAGAAAAGCTGCCCACCCACTTTAACCTGGAAATAACTGGGTCAAGAAATTCGACCGCCTACAAAATATTTATATATGTTTCCAGTTTAATATGGTTGGCAGAATCATTATAATTGGTTAAACACAATTAGAAAAGATACGCTTTCCATCATGTTTCACACCGGAGACAACTTTCATTCAACCTGATGTTGCTGCTTGAAATACGAAGAAAATGGTTCATACCTTGATCAGGTTGATTCCATGTTCTGCACAAAGAGCTTCAACAAGTTTCACATACATAGCTTCATCACAGTTGTTTGCAAGAACACACAGGTGAGCTTGACGTCTGAAAATAACAGTATTTAATTTTATTAAACGTTTGCTGACAATTTTTTTTTTAAAGAAATGTTATTTCTCCAGTTTTGCTTAATCCAGAGCTCCAGATAATTTTTTCAGTCAAGGGGTATTTCACTCATGAAATTCTTAGTTGATGAGTAAAATTCAAACACCAAGATTTTTCAGAAGTATTTTATATCACCCTCAAAGCATCATAACAAATGCACATTTGAGTCTAATGCATCACTCTTGCTGTAAATTTTAAGCCATGCAGAACTGATTTTCCAGCTGGACATTCTTTGCAGCAACTTTGTTACCATCATGTTTCTTTTTCTGGACACATTTTATAATGTAAGTTATACGATTATCAATAATGGGACTGACAATCTTTTCTGAACTAACGATATTGACACAAATTGAGCTAGTTCATTTGGTTTGCCATGGTCTGTCAAACTTGCAAGACACAACATGCAGACGCTTGTCAAAAGGCAGCGTCTCTGTGACTGAGACTGTAATTTTGGACAGCTCTGGCTAAACATGACAATGTGTGAACGAAGAATGGGAAAAAGTCGTGTTAAAATGGAAGTGCAATTATAAAACAGCTGATTGAAAAATACGAAGTAGGCAATGGAAGTACATCTGATAATAGCACACAATGTGTATCATGGATTTTACCACTAGTTTTTTTACTCATTGAAATTACATTTATTTGTATTTAGAAACTTTTCATGCGTATTTCACGCAGATACGCATCTTATCTGGACTTATGTTAATCTTTGTGTTATGTGCAAACATTGGCCATTATTCAGAACACAAAACCAATGTTGATGACGCTTGATAGTGATTATTTAACATATTTAACATGTATTATTCGTGTTTTACACGTTTCAAGTTGTACGATTAACAAAAAGAGATGACTTAATTTCTAGGCATGTGTCATTGGACAGCAAGCTAATACTAGCGATGCCAAAGCAGCGAGAGTAGTGTCCCTTGGAGGAAGCTCATGATTAGGGGCGTAAAGCGGCCAAACACTGGGACCATTTTATTTCGGTCTTACACAGACATAAAACGTAAATTTCTGGAACCAATCTACTTTGCATATAGTAATAAGATGATGAAATACCGGGAAAACCATAAAACAATCCACGCGAGTATTATTTTTAGATACGAAAATTCCGCTGAAAAAGTATAAAATCCAATATTTCTTTAAAAAGAGGATTAAGCTGGATTTCAGGTTACATATTTAACAATGAATTTGTTTTTTATTAAATGCTACCTTTCTTTAGAACGAATTTAACAGCAAAGTTATTGTTTATGAGTCTTTTCCAAACCCATGTTAAACTGAACGCAATTCCAAGATGTCGGCGGTGTGTACGAATAACAATACGGAAGAAATATCAATATTTGAGATATATTTGCTGTCGACACACTAGTAGGGATATATTGCATGTATTAAGATGGATCCTATATGTTAAACAAGGGCATATGTGTTGTCAATTGTTGAATTATTTGAATTATACAACCAATAACGTCCAAACAATTCGTACCCAGTCGGTTCGTACATCTGTCAGTCTGGTATTTCAATTAATGTTAAACTGGATATTTACTAGCAATCGCTATAAATTTTCCAATTGCTGAAATATACACCGTTTTACACACATCTTTAGAGTACGGTTAAGAACTAAATTGGGGCACAAAAATTGTTAATTATTATTATTAATTTAATAATTAATTATTAAATTAATAAAATAAATAAATACTAATTAGTAATTACTTGTTAATTTGATATTGTAAGTATGTCTTTCTGATATGATATATGAATTAAAAACAAAGTTGCATAAAACGTGTTACAGTTTCAAACGAACAAGTAAAATGTTGTCTATATATCATTTTTATATTTAAAAATCATTGCGGCAAAACAAGTCACATAAAGAACAGCTGATTTTGATAAAACCATCAATAAAATGTAATGCAAGAAACATGAACAATCATACAAACTAGTTTTTAAAATTAGGCTGCACACATGGACATTATGTATTCAGCCTAATAATAAAAACTCATAGTTGGTATTACTGTTTGTTGTTTTTGCATTACATTTATTGCACCTTGACGGATGATGTACAAAAATAGTCATAACAACACTTCTATGTGAGATCAATTAAATTTTATTTCAGTTTTGTAATCAAGAAACATGCACCTTTACAAAATTACATTTTGGCCGTGTTTTATCTTAATAATGAAAAAAATGACAGTAGTCTTCATTTTTCATGTATTTTCCCAATTTGCGTCTTATTGCAGCCTTACGGGTGGTGTACAAAAATAGTCATAACAACACTTCTAAGTGAGATAATTATGATTTTATTTCAGTTTTGTAATCAGAAAACTTGCACCATTTATAACATACATTTCCCCCCATAGCTTTTAGCTTTATAAACACAAATTCATAGTTGGGCTGACTTCATATTTTTTTCTTGTATAACGTTTTATTTCACTTCGACGGGTGCTGTACAAAAATTGTCATAACTTCACTTCCAAGTAAGATATTTTCATGCTCATTTCCGTTTTGTAATCAGAAAATATGTATCTTATAGGAAATATATTGGGATTCATGATCAAAACATCCCCCCAAAATCATGTAGCCATGCCTCTAATAATTTCTTAACCAACCGAAATTCAAATATCAACATAAACAAAAACAAATTTCATTACTTGTCAAGAGCTTTTGCACACTCGTGGAGACCTCTGGCGAGCCCGTCGCTAATCAGTGCAGTTTTGAGAACCTCCTGCAGAGCAGTCATGACATCCATGGCCCCTGCTGCCACAGGCGCAGGGGTGGGAATCTCATCTCTAATTTAAAAAAAAAATCACACAACTTATTTTAAGGCTTTAATTTGAAATTAGAACACAGCTAACGACAGTTTATTAAGTTTACATGAAAATCAAAAAGATATCAGCACCGATTACAAGGACTTAAAAATGTTTACGAATGGTTTGTTTTGACAAGATGTTTGCTGCATACCCTTCCGTATCCGAACCAGCCATGTCGAGAAACGGACGTCCTTCTGCAAATAAAACAATACAAATGAATACAAAACATCCTGAAGAATGATTCTATAGATAGCAAAACCGATGACACAATGCAAAATCTACCGATTATTCAGATTTCACTTTGAGACACTCACAATGATATTCCACTTCGGAAATTCCGCGTAGAAAGGAAGCGGAAACGGTGAGCTCCAAACACGTCCCGAAGAATCGATTATCATAATACAATAGGATAAAGCCCGTACTTGCCGTACTCTAAGGAAGGCTCAGCGCAACAAATTAATAATGTCGAAGAGTTTTGCAGTGGTTATTTTTAATTATGATTAAGTTGTAACATTTTAAATAATTGGATCACTGTTTGATTATATCTTTAAAATTAAGCGTTTTTATTTAAAACTTTTAAAGAAAATAGAATCTACATCTGATTATTAAAAAAAACAACATTTTGAAGCGACAATTGTTTCTTCCACTATGTACATTATAAACACTCTTAGAATGCCTGTTATATAACTGGTTCCAATGCGAAGCAGACTTTGCAACAACGTAGAAAGTACTGCTGTACACTTAACACTTCCACTTTTAATGAATGTGTATGGACTACGTACGTTAATGAGGAAAGCGCGTAGAATAGGACTTACAGTCTGCAATGTGTTACTGTATTACATTAAAATTACCGTTTTATGCATTTTACACACAATGCATTTAGACACGAACATGTATATATGAGTTTGCTTAATTAGCATAGACTCAAAATTATTATTACTACTATTATTATTATAATTATTATTATTTATCATTATAATTATTATTATTCTTATATTCCCGTGGGTACGTTTGCACGAGCGTCACCGTTGTTACAATGACGTCATTCACGAATAAAAGTATTTTGTAAAGTCACTTCAACTGATACAAAAAAATAAGCGAATGACGTTGTTTCGCGTTGTTTACTGAAGATTCAACAAAAGAAGAGTGTGTATATCGAAAACACCGGTGGTAATCGATGCACGGGCATTCCATCGTTGGCATTCTACGATGTATCAATTAATTATGGATTGCGGGAATTATCTGGAAATAGAGGACAGGACCCTGTTGCTCAAACCGTTAACGGCCAGTTCAAATAAGTATTTTTCAAGCTCACAGCCCGTTAACTTATTATATAAATAAACGTATTATTACAATTGACTTGTTTATCAAACGTTATAAAATTACTTCAGCATTATAATTTATATTGAATAAACTCACATATTAAAATTGTAATATATAATTTTGCATAAATAACTTCAACAAAATTGTAACTGCAGTTAGCTAGATTGGCACTTAAAGGTTTGAGCAACTCACCACAGGTATGCAATAGTTAAATAGCGCGAAGTACGAAGGCCTTTCCCCTTTGTGATATGATGTTGCGGCTATATTTGCTCGAAAACGTGACAAATTGGCTTATGTTGTCATACTTCAATGCATTCAATACAAAACAAAAACAAAAGCGGTGACATTTAATTGCACTTGTTACTACGATCATAGAACGTATAGGATATTCGTTCTTACTTTGCGCTATATAATTGTTACATACCCGTCTCATTTTCGGATATTTCATGAAAATCATCATCAAACGATACAAAAACGCTGTGTGGCAACATTTGACTCGCAGTATGTCAATTTTTTGGAATGCGCGCGCATGGATTATCACCATTGGACAAATCCGCGGTTATGAGCGCGTCATGTTAGAATATTTATAAAGGTACATTCTTGCACGTCTCTATGTTTATAATTATTGATTTAAAATTATGTTGTTGTTTTTTTATACTAAAATCAGTACTACAAAGAATGAACTGGTGCTATAGAAGACCCAATGTCGGTGTTGATATTAAGCTTAACTAATGTAAACATTTATTTATGTTTAAATCTCTCCTAGGCCAATAATATGTGTCTGTCAGTCTTAACGGCCTAGTTTAATTCTTCTTTAGTTGACACCCCCTCCCCCTAAATCTGGGATATTGTACTCCTGTGTATACTATTGACACCCTCATGTGGTCACAGTTTGGAGACCCTTTGCAGCTAGATACGCTGCTGCAATTGAAACAGTGCACAAAGCCATTGCTCAGTTAGCTGAGAAAAAAGATTGCAGATAATGATAAGTTGTTTTATGGTGGACCAATACACAGAGTGGAATACCCCATGGAGAGGCCAGACATTCCTTCAACTAGGTCTTTAAACACGTGCGTCGTTAATGCCCCATAACGTCGGGTCTCCAATGACGACGCGGCTCTACAAGGCTTTCCACGGCTGTTGCTGTAAGTACAGGTTTGCATTGCCGTTGCATGCCGTCCGACGCTCCGACATGACAGAAATGTAGTTTGGGGGGATCACAAGTGTGTCTTTGCATATTATATTGTATGGTTCGTGTCAACAAACATTCACACGTGATTTGGTGCCCATCCCTGCTGAACGCATGCGTGTCTTTGGTTAATGAAAACAGGACTGCTCTGCATTCGTTTCACAGATGGTTCTGAAGCTGTTATTATAAAAATAGAGAGTGCATAGTAAAGAAACAGATTATACAGCTTTGTGTATTTAGGACTTTACTTTTACAAATTCGACAGTTTTCCAAGTAGGGAACGAAATATCTCGACAACCAACAATTATGTTTCATTCACACAAGAACAACATTCTGAATGGCAAATTACAACACGTTATGAAGCGTTCGTGTCAAACACAGAACACTTTCATGTCCTCTATATTCAAAAGCAAGCGTCGTGATTGTTAAGAATATATACTAAATGTGTAAAAGTTAAGTAGCTTATGTAACTCAGAACTGCTAATGATACCTTTCTTAGACAACACGGTCAGCATGGCCCACCTGGCTACAATAAAAGTTGTTTGTTTGTTATATTTTGTTTATATACCGTAGGCATTCTTTATTAGTATCCATAATAATTCATATATCTTTTTTTGAGCATGATGGTTAGTCCTCGAGACGTCTTTGTTGCTAACAATGAAACATCAATACATACAATCCAAACCTGGGCGTATATTTCGAAAAATGCTAATGAATGAGTAATTAACAGAGTTATAGGCCTGGTTAAAGGAATGGCTGACCTCCCCATGGTGTATTCCACTCGTGTGTATTGGTCCACCATAAAACTCTCACCGGAGAGGAGACTCACCGGACCACCTCATTTCGAGGTGTTAAGAAAAAGTCCGGTGGTGACTTCTGAGATGGTCCGGTGGTGCACAAATAATGTGAACAGAACGTATAGCTGTCAAATTTTGCATTATTTTCTTATGATAAAGGTGCCTTTTAAGAAATCGGACAATGTCATTACCAGTAGGAATGAAAAAAGAACACTCGTTCGTAGTTTGTTAAAAAATGTACAAAAATAAAGGCTGTAGGATTTTAATAAGTTGATATCATCGAAAGAGTCTATGATCCTCTATGTATAGGCATGTTTACTTGTCTGAGTTCTTACTACAACACATTAGGAAGTGCGTGACGACTGACGATGATCTCAAATATAAATGTCTTCACATACGCATTACATAGTTTAAAATAATTTGCAATTTTAGTTAGTTTTCTGTGATTTTCTTGAAATGAGGTGGTCCGTGGTACTGAGGTGGTCCGGTGGTGCTGTGTTGGCTGATGTTCATGAAACCGAAATTAGAACTGGTAGACACAACTAAAGCTTGTCAAGATTCATAAACGTCAAGTTAGTGCGTTTATTGTTCTTTTTTTGCTTTTATAAGTGTTCGTATATTAAAACAACTGTGTCCCTAAATAAACGTGAAAGGCTAAAAAAAGACAGTGTTTCATCGACTGTATCTAGATTTGCTAGAGTAAGTAGTTCTTCAACAATGTGCTCTATTGTGTCGCCCATGTCGCAATCGACACGTATTTCTTTCTTATTTATTTTCCCTCCAGTCTATAAATATCCTAACGTTATAACTATTTCGACGTTTATGAATGGAAAGTCACACCATGTTAATGAATAATATAATAGAATAAATACAAGCTCTTCTTGGTTACGTAATTTTGGTTGCTTATGTAGTGTATATGTATTTTAAGGTGGGTATGATTTTCGGCAAGTTTGAAGCAAACTGGTTAAACACCTATACAATGTTATGTAATAGGCTTCATTTGCTTAAGATCACAACGTTTACCATATAAATATTGATTGTGTTTCAGGTTGCCATTTTCAGACTCAACTCATTGGCACTGTCACTATAAATTCACTACCAACATAAACTGTATGTTCTACTGGGAGTAAGTGAAATTCTGAAGACAACAACGACAAGATCTACAATATTTATAACTCATCAAGTCACAGTTCAACAAATAGTATGCAATCATGCGCACACTGCATAATCATACAATTCCAATCCAGTTTGATGATTTCTACCTAAAATGGTCACTCAACTGCTTCCGAAAAAGTATTTATTAGTTGCGGAAACATATAAGAGATATTTTTTAGCAAACCATAAAGTTTCGTTCTTCCAATTTTAATAACTAGTCATGTGGAAATTACTTAACAGAACTCTATACCTTGACAACAATATTATGATTCACTAAAGTGAGATACCCAACAGGAGACATACTTTCAGTTTCTGTTTTTTCTATGAATTATAAATGTTCATAATTCAATCACGTAGGGCTTTCCTTCGACTGAAATTGCCATCTCCAAAAATAGGCTCTGCAGGATACTCTGATGTGTCTTGTCCCTAAAACACAAAATATTCCAATTAGTATTTGTTTACATAATCTGCATAATGGACGTTTCCTCAAATGTTACAGCATACTTACATAAATTGTGGAATTTATTGGATCACTGTAGCTTATACACAGCTTACACAAAAGAGCACTTGGTCATGCTCGTAATGCACTAAGGCATGAACAAAAATATGTTTGTTTCAGGTTACATGCCCAAAATAATAAGGGTAGGTAGGTAGGGATTTTATTTTTTATTTTTTTTATTTTTTTGGTAAATGGTAAACTTAAAGATTCTAAACCTAAATTAATATTCAAAACAAATCGTTAATATGCTTAAACATTGTTTTGAAGTGGATGCTATCAAAACAAATCGTTAATATGCTTAAACATTGTTTTGAAGTGGATGCTATCAAAACAAATCGTTAATATGCTTAAACATTGTTTTGAAGTGGATGCTATCAAAACAAAACACTTATTTATCGAAAAAACATTTAATTATTGGAAAAAGGTAAATAAAACAAAAAAATATCTGAAAAACTCAATAAAATATTCTAGGGTCGGGGCATTTTTTTAGGGTAGGTCGGGTAACCGGAAACAATTTTTTACAAACGAAAGGAAATAAATGCTCTAACAATTAAATAGCTTGGGAGAAGATTTAATTAATATTATTAGTGGCAAAACTGGAAGGTCTCAATACACATTATACATCGCAAGTGAACACGTCAGTGGGTATGAGATGCTGTACACTATCAGATGCAATGCTCATTTCTAAGTCCTTCCATGCCAAGCTGCATTGTGTGAGGACCCAGAGTGTGTCCCAGCACCCCTACCTAAATTACTAACTAGAGGCTCATTAAAAGTTGGGACAAATGTTAACTCATAACTGCAATTTCCAGGTATTGATATAACTGAAATAACCCCAACCCCAACGGTGAGAAGCGAGCGTTTCAACCACTGCGCTTGCCAGACAGCCTCATTACGAAGTTCCTCAGAAAACCATTACTTAACAACATACGTGCCCAAAAAAGGCCTTTGCATGGGAGCTTTTAATGTACTGTTGTAATAGAAACTACAATCTGAGTTTAGTAGTATAGAACTTCAAAAACAAGGAATGAGCTTCATATATCTATGAAACATATAGACTATATGCTAAATCCTTGGATATAAAATGGAACTATTAACTATATAGTTTATACATGTAGTTAAATGTTATCCCCCAGGATTTTATAGGGTTAACAAATAAATATGACTAAATCAAGCAAGAACTAAACCTTAATCCTGATTCACAGCCTTGTGATTATGTATGGAAAAGAATACACGTTTTATTATATCCCACTATATCATAGAAAATTCATATGGACTAAAACCCTGTTTTTGTTAGAAAAACACACCTTTCTTTAGAAATGATATATGGATGTTATAATTTAGACGTCAGAATTACTAGTTCTAGTTACCGGGTATCTGTGTGGTCTGGATATGTATACATCTGCACCAGTGAAGGATTCCCAGGTCTGAAATGATTTAAAACTGATACATGTATTATCCACTAAAGTGAAATCTAGGTAATATTTCTATTGCAGTTCTAGTGCATTATATATATATATTTCAAATTACAATATATTGCAGGCCATATTGGGCATTGTTATTGCAGAGATCTGTAGAGCAAATAACAAGATATGTAAATAAACATACTGTAACACATTGTCCTTTCATTAGAAAGATGAACGTGTCCGATTCAAAAAGGCCTTTATATTAGCTTTTTTTATGTAACAATTATATAAAGACTTAAAAACTTTACTTTTGAATGAGTTCAGTTCTGTGCCTGTGGCACAATAATATATTGCCATCACCAATCATCATCATCATCATCATCACCACCACCACCACCACCATCTCACTCAACACACTTTTTTATTAAAACCAGATGACTGTATGGCTAACCCTTGGAATTTTAATTTTGCCTGTACCTTGTAACTGAACCTCTGGTGATAATATAGGACCCCAATGCCTAGAACAAACAGCATTATCCTTGGCACCATAGTTCTTATCTGTAGAGCTCTGTTGTCACTCTGAAAATTATATATAATTTTTATATGACATAAACAAATTTGAATAATAAATGCATTTGATATAAAATATAAATGCAATTTTTTAAACGGTTTTGTTAAATTAATAATACTGTTATAACAAAATTTGTCAGATATAAAAACTCTTCACTTTTTACTTCCGATAAAGGCAAGAGCATTGAATCACTAGGATTTTGTTATTAAGAATTTACCAATGACATCATTTTATGACAGACAATTAAACATGTGTTCGCCCAAAGCATGTATTTTTGGTGTAATGAGTAATTAAATGTATGTTTCGTCAATGCACCTATTTTGGTGACTCACCAGTTTCAGTGACCTTTTCAATTTGTGTGTTTATTCTTTTGTTATGAGCTCTTACATGATAATTCTTTTTGCACATAATTACATACATTATTACAGTTTATGCACATGCTGAATGATTAAAAATGCATAAAAACAAATGAGTGCTGCTGATTTTAATAACTGACGGGTATTTTTGATGTATTTTTGCTTTTACTTTTACAACCATTTTCATCAACCCCTCAAAATAAAACAAATGTTAACAACCAGCCATTTCCAATCACTAATTTGTTAATTCAATGTCTGTTCTATAAAAATATAGGGATAAATAAACATCACAGTCAAGGTTTTGGACACAATATGTCCTCAAATGGTGCCTCCGTGGTTAGACGATTTACGCTGAATTCACTTAAAATTATAAGACATTACTGACATCCTCGAATCAGAAAAAAATGAGTGTATCACACAAATTACTAGTCTAAATAGCTAAATAACAAAGGCTAACAGATGTTGCTACTGATCACATCACATTAAATGGCACCAGAAATGGGTAATTTAGAGAAAAATTGTTGTCTACTACCCATGGAATAAAAATAGTGCATATTTCCACATGCAAAATTTATCCTGTAGGAAGTTTTAATTTTTTTCACACATATTCATAGTTTAAAAAATTTTGGGACAAAAATATTGTGTTTCAACATATATATTGTATAATCCATGTGGGCCACTGAAACTGGTTCTATTCACAACTTCGCATGAAAAGAGGGGCATAAAAAACAAGACTGCAAACACAACATTTATCTAAGAAATTATATGTTTATTTGTTTCAAGAAAGCAAGCAAAATGATCAGTTTGAACAACTATGTGCATAAATTAAAATAATAATAACCCATTTGAAATATTAATTGTGACAACCCTTAGGGTCACCAAAACTGGTACCTCAATGATTATTGTTATACCATTTTTAGAAATTCAACTAACCACTACATTTCGGAGGCCAATTTCAACCAAGTCCCATGGTTTACGGTAGATTCGCCTAAATATATTCCTGGGAACTGCCTCGTTGACATATCTGGAATCCGAGTGCACGAGGACTTGATCTGAGAGCCACTGCTTTCTCAGAAACCGGTCCTCTGCTGTCATTGGAGTGGCCAACCTCTGTCGCTCGTACGGTTTCGGCTCGATATTAAATGGTGGATACCTGCTACCCCTGTTAACTTGTGACTGGGTATAAATGCGACATTTGTATTCAAACAGCGTTTCATTTTCGAGTGGCACATTGGGGTTCGGCGGCGCAGGGACCTTTGTCGAGCCCTTTGCCTGACTCGGGACGTGTTTGTCCGCCATCTTGGCGACCTTGCGACAAGGGAGACAACTGATAAAGGTTAAAGCCCACTATATTAATTTGTAATCAGAAATACGGTGTACATCGGCATTGTTAGTTTTTGAAAAAGTTAAAGTTAAACAAAAGTCAATGTACTAACTACTAGTATAAGAATATTAAAAGAAAAAGCATTGCGATGTAAATTTGCTGCTTTTATCCAAACAATACTAATGTGTTGCATTTCTTATAATAATTGTTACTCTTGCTATTTTAAGGTCAATTTACAGATCAGACCAGTTAATTAAACATTTTTTTTCATATGATAATAGAAATACATTATTTGTATACATCATTATAGTAATTGCTACACATACACTTAACACAATAGCTAAATGCAGATGCATACATGGCGTTATGCGAGGAAATGCAAAACAGCACGTTCTGCACGTGCATGGTGAGGGGCACGAGATGTTTGCTCACTTTGGGTAATATATCAACATACTTTATTTCAAGAAATTTTCATTTACTGACGCCTCATGTAAAAGATGAGCATTACATTCGCATTCTCAGAGGCTATGTCCATTTTGTTGGTAAATCGCTTCCAGCTTGTACCACCTTATTATCTAAGGGTATGTCTTTATGTGTGAAAGCATCTCGGTTCCACATTATCTAATAATTTATTAGCAAACTACTTTGATTTATTTTAAAAGGTTTACCGCTATTTCAAGAAATTTAATTAATACTTCAACTGTACGTTTTTAAATGTACTGCGTATATTATAATAACTACAAAACACGCTTTGTATTAATTCATTTCTTATAATTTGTTGTTATAGTTTTCTAGTTACTTGTACATCTGCAACATTATCAAAGTCAGAGTAATGTAAATCAGTATGTTTCATTTTCATGTTCTTCAAAATTACTGTTATTATGTTAACTTATATAACAAATTATATTTCCATTTAGTTAATGACAATAACAAACAAGAATATGTCTTGCATTGAAAACATTTTTTTTGGTACAGATCTCGACGTTTTTGATCATCTTAATTGTACTTTGGATGTTGTTGTTCATCATATGCACTCATCGGCGTAAAGCCTAACGTATTTGAAATGAAAACTAAAAACTCATCTACAAACAGTATGGAAATATGCGATATGCAATTATTTGTTATAAAAGCTTGCGAAACTGAATTGGATCTATCACCAATATTCAACTTTCTTGTATAATCATATTAAGTGTGTTTACCTGTATATAACTGGAGATCTGCACCAGTAATTCATCGGATAAAGGAAGTAAACGTTATTTGGTTTACTTTAATTTTGGTTCAGGTAATTGTAAACAATTTAGTAGAGTACTATTAAAAATGATCTTTGCAATGACCGCTTCGCATCCCGAAACTATTCGATGATTAAATATTGATTGTCATGAAGCTAAAAATATAAATTGTTTTAGCGAAGAAGTAATTCTAACTGATTTTAATATAATTGGTGTCGGGACTTGTAACACTAAATCATGACTGTATATGTATTTATATTATTTAAAATTTAAAACGAGTTTTAATCAGGACTGTTACATATTATTAAAGACAGACAGGCATAAACATGTATGCAATGCAGCTGTTGAATATTGTATGCATCACTATTATAATGAAGACATTCGCGCAGTCATTTTGTTTACGAATATAACTCTGACTAAGACTTTAAATTTTAAACTGCGCCTCCCCGGTGGTTCCAAGCCCGACATAGACATATTTGATTTTATTATAATGTAATAAGGTTAAATCCCTTTTAAGAAGTGCATACATGTTGTTATTTGTGTTACTTTATTTCGTTACAAGTACTGTAAGGTCCAAAGACAAGTGTGTTTTTTTTCAATTTAACGTCCCTATAAAATTCAGCGTCGAACATAAAGGTATGCAATGCCTTTGATCAATTTAATGACAGTAGATCTATTGTTAAAGAAAAACTGACAGAAGGCAAACTTCTGACATGATTTGCGGAGTGACATGCATGGAAAGGTGAGTAGAGAAAATCTAAAGATATATACATGGGCGGTGTCGGAAAGCGGAAAACGACAAACGCCGCACAACAAGTCTTACTACACCTTTCCCAGTTTCCGGTTTTTACCTGAGCGCATGCGCAGTGACTCAGGTAGCAGTTGACGAAAAACATTCAAAATGGCGCTTACGGAGAAGTGCCTTAGTTGTTTAATTTGTTTATATTTGTCACTGACGTTAACTGTAACAGTGACCAGTAAGTAGTTCAATATTAAACCATATTTTATATCGATTTTCAGAAAAGCCATCCTCCGTATATCAATTATATCTTATTTTTTACTTCACCTTACCTGTAAACAAATAGCCATTTCCGCATTTTTGCAGTTTAGTTGATATTCCGCGTGTATAACAAAATTAATAATAGGTGTCGTGGATAAATGATGTACATATTTGTATTAATTATGTTTCATGTTAAATTTTATTGCTACCTGGATAATTTTCCAATATATGAAATTCGTACCCCAGGTACCTTTTTATATGAAAAAAAACACTAAAAGTATGCCAACACACTATGTTTAAGACTAAAGTAAATTAATTACTTATTTTCTTACACAGTCTGATGTGAATGCCGGATGTTGTGTGCCACTTTCTTTATGCATCACAAGTCTTTATGGTCCACTTTTACAGACGTTTTGTGCACCTATTACATTGTATATGGGTTGTAAATTTGATTCGCATATAGTGATTATTTTACATCAAAAGTAAATGATTAATGTGTTAAGACATTATTGATGCATATATAATGTATTTTAAGAGGTATGGTAATAAACATGCATAGTTTGTACATATCCAATTTTTATTTCTTACAATTTTGTAGAAGTACATTCCATTATGCAACTAAGAACATAATGTTACAAATACTTAACGCTGATATTCATAGTTTGTGTATAAGGTGTTGAGTGATAGCTGTCCACTTGTGGTTAATATTATTTGTTTTTTTATGTCTGTTTTTTTTTTAATACTAAGTTATTCACATCCAAATTCAATAAGTATTAAATAGTAACACCTGCCTTGGTATTTCACACCTAAATTCATGAGTTGCGCATTAAGACTCAAAGTGACACAGAAAGACAGTGAAGCATAGCGTCTTGTCACCTGTCTAATGTAGAGCAGCTATGTACAGTGTAAATTGTAATTCATTATTATTCCTGTTTACTGTTTATTGTTATCAAGTCAATTCTTCCAACTAACAACTCTTAATTTATAATGGGAATGTAGTGGGAATTATTCACATCCTAGGTAGTAAAATTCCAAAGGTTTTAATATTTAATTGGTGCTTTTAGTTAGAAACGCAATACACAATACTAAATATACCTGCATAAATTATGTAATTAGCAGCATTACATTGATAATAATTCAATACAAATAAAACATATGTAATAAACTTATGTTTATAAAACAGAACTGACATTTTCTTTTATCATGTATTTAACACGTGCTTTAGACAAACAGCAGTATTTGCAAACATTCTTAAGTAATTTCTAAACTTTGTTCACTTATTAAAGTGTGTTTGTGTACTGGTACTAAATACATACATTTCGATGCTTTTGATGTGCGTCAATCTAATTTAATACTGACATAATTTAAAAATGTTACTTTGTGCTGTGCTGTTTCCTTGGACAAGTTTCCAGATTTAAGGACATGAATAAAATTTAACTTAATTTGCTAATCATGAGAATGATCTAGGATCATAAAATGTACAGGGTGCTGCTAAAAAGGAACAGGGTGGAAAACCGGACCAGTTTGTTGACGTTTTCTTATTAATTGCTTATTCCGGGGTTTTCATGAGTCCAATGCTTCTGATTATGGTTTTTAAGCAGTCTATTCATATGTCTTTTTATTTGTGAAAATATGCTGAATTTGAAGAGATATTCAACATTTCTGTGTTGACCAGCCCAGAGGGGCAGCAGGGGGAACCAAAAAGGAGCAGGGTGCAGCACCCTGCAATTTTGCTCTAGATCTTAACCTAGTTGTAATGGTAATATTAATAAATATCACCAAATAGCCTATAAGTATTGACCATTCTTTATTTTTCAGATGCACAATGCGTGTTTCCAAATTACCTGAAGGGCGAGTACTTTTCCATGGTGGGTGGTGACAGCGTTAAACTGATGGTGGACAATGATAAATGGGGGGAATTACGATGTATGCAAAACTACACACATCCCAAACCGGTGCCCAGCACAACCGGAGCAAACCATACATTCCTTTTAAAGAGCGTGTAAGACTGACCTTTGTGTTGTTGTTTTTCAGAGGCTGGGGTTCAAACACGAGGACCCATATCAATTTACTCGTTCTTAGACTTTAGACTTAAGAATGAAGAATACTCTTAAATTTGTTCTGTTCTATAAAGGCCGTTACTTTCAATTAACTTGGTATTCACTAATTCTTGATTGTAGCATTCTGTATTTAAAATGGTTTGTTAATGACATTAATTAGTACTAGCTTATTTGCAAACACACTAGTATTTTTCTTGGGTCGAAGTGTATTCTTAAGTCCAGGGCTTTCATTTTCTTTTGAAAACTGGAAGTTTGAACTTCCTGGCCTCTTATTTTGGAAGTTTTGCTCATGATATATGAAAGTTTAGACAGTATTGCATGACATAAATATGTTTGCAACATAAATATGTACATCACAATTTTCACAAGATATATCACTACTCTATAGCTATTTTACTTCAGTCATGTTTTTTACTCCATGTAGTTGTTTTTTTTTTCAGAGTTATTGTAAACTTTGAATTATAATCAGGGCGTGCACTACAGTAATGTTAACATTTTGGAAGTTCTCACTTCCAAGTGTTGGATATTCTCAGTCGTGAGCATTCTTTTTGACCTTTTCATCCTTACATGGGACTTCCGTGGCTGCAATTATGGAAGTCCTGTGAAAAACTGGGAGTAAATTACGCCCAAACTTCCTTTAATGCATGCCTTGCTTAAGCCGAAGAATTGTTTGGTGAATACCGGCCAATGATTCTTGAGGCATACAGGGAAAATATGACACATTTCATAAAACGAAACCAAAATTGATGTAAGAGTCAGCCTTTAAGGAAATGCGCATGATTTATTGTTTAAGTTTTTAGACACCATTTAGGTTATTAAGATCCCTACTTTATGAGGTAAAAATCCCTTGTGGTGTTAGTAATGGAATTGAATGTCAAACATTGAACTATGATAGTATGAAGAATTTCCCCATTTAAATTGCACATTTGTAAGCATTTTGCTTGTGAGATACACATTTTCTAATAAACCGTTTGTGATCATTGTTTCAGATTTCTTAAAAAACAACAACAAAATATTGTTAATGCTGCTTTTACCACATGACATGTTAATACTAAGAAATCAGTTCAATTGGAATGTGGATGTGGAAGTATGTTAATTGTTTATTTGTAATACTTTGTAACCAGTGTATATAAATTAATATTTGTTTTGTTTTCAGAAATGATTATTGTTGGCACTGCCTGGATGTTTTATGGAGAACTGAAAATGTGTTACAGTACAAACTAGGTATCTTTTTTACATTTTGCAGATGTTCATTTGTGTGAAAGTATGATAAAATTTCTGATAATTCCTTTATTTAGTACGGGTATTGTTATTTACTGGTCACATATTTTAATATTAGAATGCTATAGTTAAGAATATGATTTATTTGAAATAATTTTATTGGAGATGATGATGCCAGGTGATTGATTCTATGACATCACAGGGGTCTCGATCTCGGTTTTTAATGCCGAAATTTGGCATAATTCCCCCCATAACAAAGTATGTATCTTTCCCCCATTGCAGGCCAAAATTCCCCCTTAACAAATTGCCATCAAATTTGTTTTTGTTAATGGGAGCAATTTTCCGGTATCACATTTACTTAAGCACCGTTAAAAACGTTGAATGATAAAATCTGAACAACTCCACATGGTCATGTTAAATGACCATTTTGATTTGTCTGGTTCCTGATTATTTTTGCTTTCATAAAAAAACTTCATTTATGTGTAGTTTACTGCTAGCGTTTTTGCCGGGAACCGTAATTTCTGTTGTGGGGAAAATGGCTTCTGCTAAAAAGTAAAAAAAAAACAGGTGAAGCAAAAAGGCACAAATACTGTGTCTCACAGTCGATAACACAGTTTATTACTGTATAAGAATTAGTATTAGTAGTTTAACAAAACTAATTAAGGTTAAAAATCAGAAGTGAAAAACTATTTGTAAAAAAAAAAGAAAGTAAAAAAACAAATTTCATGAAAAATTATCGGTTGCACTGCTCCATCTTCCCATTAATGGTCAAGTGGTAGATGTTTAAAAAAATTGACTAGTTACTATAATATTCAATTTATTGATTATTAATCATGAATAAAGTTGTAAGGTAAAGAGTTAGACTAACAAAAGTGATTTGAAAGGTATATTTATGTTTTTTAGCTCCCCTGAGCACAACATGCTCATGGTGAGCTTTTGTGATCACCTTTTGTCCGTTGTGCGTCGTCCGTCATGCGTCAACATTTTCAGTAAAACAACATTTCCTTCTAAATCACTGGGCAGATTTTCACCAAACTTCACAGGAATGATCCTTGGGTGACCATCTTTCAAAATTGTTCAAATCTTTTCGGTCCGCAGCATATGTAGGTCACCAGAGCTAAAAATAGATTAGAAAATGAAAACTTAAAAAATCTGTGAAACTGCATGGCTGAGAGCTTTCATATTTGGTTTGTGGCATCTTCTAGTGGTCCTATACAAAGATTGTTCAAATGATTCCCCTGGGGTCAAAACTGGCCATGCCCCGGGGGTCACATTGTTTATATAGACTTGTATAGCAAAATGACTTTAAAAATCTTCTCCTCTGAAACTGCAAGGCCCAGAGGTTTCATATTTGGTATGTAATATTGCATAATGGTCCTCTACAAAGATTCTTCAAATGATGCCCCTGGGGTCAAAACGGGCCACGCCCCGGGGGTCACATGGTTTATATAGACATTAATAGGTAAATGACTTTGAAAATCTTCTCTGAAACTGCAAGGCCCTGAGGTTTGGTATTTGATTGGTAACATTGTATAGGGGTCCTCTACATAGATTGTTCAAGTGATGCCCCTGGGGTCAAAACTGGCCATGCCCCGGGGTCACATTGTTTATATAGACTTAAATAGCAAAATTACTTCAAAAGTCTTCTCCAACCGCATGGCCCAGTGGTTTCATATTTGTATGTGGCATTCTCTAGTGGTCCTCTACAAAGATTGTTCAAATGATGCCCCTAGGGTCAAAACTGGCAACGCCCCAGGGGTCACATTGTTTATATTGACTTAAATCGCAAAATGATTTTAAAAATCTTCTCTGAAACCAAAAGACCCAGATGTTTCATATTAGGAATTTAACATTGTATAGGGATCCTCTACAAAGATTGTTCAAATGATGCCTGTGGGGTCAAAACTGGCCCCACCCAGGGTGTCACATAGTTTATATAGACATAAATAGCAAAATAACTTCAAAAATCTTCTCGTTTGAAACGGCAAGGTCCAGTGGTTTCATATTTAGTATGTGGCATCCTCTAGCGGTCCTCTGCAAAGATTGTTTAATTGATGCTCCTGGGATCAAAACTGGCAACGTCCCGGGGGTCACATTGTTTATATAGACTTATATAGCGAATGACATAAAAAATCTTCTCCTCTGAAACCACAAGGCCCTGAGGTTTCATATTTGGTATGTAGCATTGCATACTAGTCCTTTACAAAGATTGTTTAAATGATGCCCCTTGGGTTAAAACTGGCCACGCTCCGGGGTTCACATTGTTCTGTAGACTTAAATAGCAAAATTACTTCAAAAATCTTCTCCTCTGAAACCGAAAGACCTATTGGTTTCATATTTGGTGTAACATCCTGTAGTGGTCCTCTACAAATGTTGTTCAAATGATGCCCCTGGGGTCAAAACTGGCCACGCCTCGGTGGTTTACATGGATTATATAGACTTGAATAGCAAAATGACTTTAAAAATCGTCTCCTCTGAAACCGCAAGGCCCAGAGGTTTCATATGTGGTATGTAACATTGTATAGTGGTCCTGTACAAAGATTGTTCAAATGATGCTCCTGGGGTCAAAATTGGCCACGCCCCGGGGGTCACATGGTTTATATAAACTTATATAGCAAAATGACTTTAAAAATCTTTTCCTCTGAAACCGCAAGGCCCAGTGGTTTCATATTTGGTATGTGGCATCCTCTAGTGGTCCTCTACAAAAATTGTTCCAATGATGTCCCTGGGGCCAAAACGGGCCACGCCCCGGGGGTCACATGTTTATATAGACTTAAAATATCAAAATGAGTTTAAAAATCTCCTCCTATGAAATAGTGATGCCCAGCGGTTTTATATTTGGTATGTAATATTGTATAGTGGTCCTCTACAAAGATTGTTCTAATGATACCCCTGGAGTAGAAAGTGTCCACTCCCTGTGGGTCACATGTTTTATATAGACTATAAAAATCTCCTGAAAATGCAAGACCCAGATCTTTATAATTTGGTGGTTTAGTGCCATTTGGCCCTCTTGTTATGATGCCTTAAACTCAGGTGAGCGACCTAGGGCCATCGTGGCCCTCTTGTATTTTTTACTCATTTGCAGAGTCAAAATTCCCACTTCTGTGTAAAACAACAAAATTCTCCCACCTGTCTGAGAGTACAGGCACTCGTCCCCCAAACCAGAGAGAGACCCCTGCATCGCAGCTTGCTTATACTTTCCACTGATACATTATAAATATATTTCAGGCAAATGTCAGAGAACGCCAATAGCCAATATTATGGCATGCGAAGTGTTTCAGGGTTACAAACTACTACCAACAGTGAACGAAGTCATCACACTGTTTAGTAAGTAAATAGTTATTCTGTATTTAGACATATTCGTAGAATACATACTAGCAACTTTTCTTTCATCAGTGAACTGAAGTCAGTTGCTCCTACATCTGTCGTGAGGTGTGAGAGCGCTTGACATTTACGGTCTTTTATTTTGCATCTGGGACACATACCATTGTAATATTTAAGCATTATGAAAGCTTGTGAAAAAATGGTTTAATTCATAAATTATTAAAGCGGCTGACTTTATGGTTAAGCTTAAATTTTTGCTCAACTTTTCACAGAATAGCCCGAGTGATTCTACTATCATACTATCTGAGCAATTGTACTGACCCGTTTGTTGGAGTCCGCATAATGCACTGGTTAAGGTTTGCATGCAACCAGTACATATCTCTGTAACTACTACAGATATTCAGTTTAAACTTCACACCTGTCTTTGGGGTCATTATGTAAGCTTCCTGACCAAGGTCCATAACTCTGACCGAGAGGTATGGATAGTCGAGCGCGCTGTCCTCAGCTCTTGTATATTGTTTTTATCCACAAACATACTAGACATATAATTTACTCTGCTTGTAATGCACCACCAAATGTAGTGTAACAGTTTTGCTGTTTTTCATTCCACCATTCTCTTATCTTGTCCTATTTGGCATGTTTAATTTAACTTGTGTTTGTAATTGTTAATTTATCCCAGGAAAAGTGTGAGTAGGTTACCTGACCGTCATGATATGACGGAAATACTGTTAAAACAGCGAACAATCCAAACAAACAAACAAACAAAAACAAATCATTTTATCTGTTCCAGGAATGACTGACACAGTCTATATAAACTGCATCGCGACGTTTGAGGGCGTTTTCCAGTTTACATATGAAGTAAATTTCGGAGGTGGTGGTATTTGCGACAACCCCAACAGCATTATACAGGCCTGTCAGGATCCAGGTTCCAGTTATATCGATAACCAGGTGTTCCGAATGACATACGCCATGTGCCGCGACGTCTCCACTTCATTTAACAAAGGTTAATTTTAGAATTTGGTTAACCTTAAATATAGGAATTGCTTGTGCCATATTTCTTGATTCAAATGTATTATATTTTACTCTGCATATAGTCTTAAAATTGTTGTAAACCAGTGGTCCTGACTTTTACTATTTCTTTTAAGCTACTTGTTAATATTGCCAGTCGCAATTAGTATAAAATTATTTTACTCTTTATATTTGCTTATTAGTAGTAAAGCAGTTCTCCTGACTTTTACTATCTCTTATTTAACTTAAAATAAAAATGGCCAATTGATATGAATAGCCTTTTTCATTCTATATATGAGGCGCGTCCTGGGAAAACCGGTCTTAATGCATGTGCGCAGTGTCGTCCCGGATTAGCCTTTGCTGTTCGCACAGGCTAATCCGTGATGGCACTTTCCGCTTTTATGGTATTTTCCGTTTCAAGGAAGTCTCTTCTAAACATAAATCCACTGGAGGCGGAAAGTGCTGTCCTGGATTGGCCTGTGCGGACTCCACATGCTAATCCGGGACGACACTTGACGCACATGCATTAAGTCCGGTTTTCCACGATGTGCCTCATATGTAAAGTACAGAAGTTTGAAGTTACAGATTGTAATGTAGAAATAGCCCATTCAAATAGAACATGATACATAAGAAAATCAAGTTTAAATCAATTTAATTATCTGAAGTGTTGCATTCACTGTCTTGTACATTTTGTAATATGTCTCAAAATCCATCCCCTGTTGAGCTTAACACATCAGCCAGAAATAAGTTTTTTGGATGGCTAAATCCTTACGGGTAATTTCAATATGGCATCCCATTGTTAAAATTTAGCATGACACTCGTTTGCTCAATTTGAATGTGAGTATTATGATGTCTGATGTTACATCTGTGTTCCAGTGGTGCGATACAAGTGCCTGGGTACGTGGTATGCCCTCAAGGGACAGGGCAGCGATGGCAGTGGTGGCACGGGATACACATACGCAGCCATCGAAGACACTGTGGAAAACGACCAGCGAGAGAAGTTCAAGTGTCTGGTACGTTAAAACGATGCTGCTGTGGCACATACTCGTACTTTTATGTAAATGCACATTGAAGATATTTAATTTCATATTGAAATTGGGTTGATTTTTGTATGATTTTCAATTGATTTAATTGAAAGTTGATTGGTTGGTCTTGCGGATGAAGTCGTAAAGATCTATTTTAACTGAGAATTAGAATGTTGATTGTTCAATCCTTAAGATTCATTTAAATTAAAAATTGATAGGGAATTCTAAAGAATTATTTTAATGGAAAGTTGATTGGTATATCCTTGAATATATATCCATGAGGTGACTTGTAGCGACCCTTCACTGGGTTATCACCCAACAACTTGGCCAGTGAGCAGGTTCTTATGGTCATTTAAAAGATGGTGTGGACGGATGATTAGATTGGTCATGGATGTGGTAGTTACTGGTTTATAATTTGAAACCCCTGTTAAAAAGTTGATATTCAAATAATTATTTATGTTAGAAAAAAAAAAAATTCCTGAAGATACAAGTAAATAATAATTAAATTGTGTTTTCAGATGACCAATAGAAACCAGAAAGAAGCCTTCAACAAGATCCGGTGGTCCATGTCTAGATTTGCACTGTGTGAGAATTTAGACAGCGCTTTTGTTGGTCCCTATAAGCTGGTGCTCACTAGAGGTAAATTAGCTGGATTTAGTTTGGATTGAAATGTGTTGTTTTTTGCGATGGCCTGGACAATTTTTTTTTGGATAAATTTGAATACTTTTGCGAATCTGGATATATGAAAGCTTAACCATTTATGAGAGCTGAAATTAGGGCCCCATTTTCCCAGATATGGAGTATAAATATATTTTTTTCCTAAAATCTCACAATTATCTTCCATGATTTCTTGCGTGTTTGCATGGTAAGGAAACTAACAGATTTAGCAGTATTTTAAAGTTTAAAACAGCGCGAAAAAGCGTTGAAGATTGTTTGTATGATGAGAGAAAAAAAAGCGATGTATAACACATCTTGATAAAAATTTTGTTTTCTTTTATCTCAAACGTTTCATAAATTCTTTTTCGACATAGATTTTCTCTGACCAATGGGTCCTGCCAAAACTCCCCCAATTGCTGAAAAGAAATCTGAGTTACAAGGCATGCATATTTGACCTGCTTTTAGTGACCCCCGCCACCCAGTTTCTCACACCACAGTGCAGCCTGCCCCGAAACCTGACAGGCACCTGGCTGACCCAGGGCGTCCAGTACATGTCGAACATCCGCATCAACGACACGCACATCTACTTTAACACTCGCATCAACGAGTACGAGTACCAGGAGACTTACTACTCCTGCCAGCAGTCGCAGGGGAGCAGATATCTCATGACGAAGGTCGTCGTCGGAAAATGGTTAGTTTCTAGTATTTAAAGTATTTAAGCTAAAAGTGAGTGAAAAATATTTGAGTGTTCTGTAGTTGTTCTTTTAATCTGACTGTGTTGTTAGCAATATATTTTTGTACAGTAAATCTTTTTTTGCCTACATTCTGTGAACAAATCTCTTATTAATTTCGGGAATTAGCAGAAAGTATGCTTTCTTGAAATATTTCTGAAGTTATGATGCCGCATTGTAATTTATTATTCTTAACTGCACATCTTTTTTTCACCTACATCTGTGATAAGATCTCTTAAAAATGAGATAAAAACGTGCAATATGTTGCATCTTATTGTTAAAGCTAATAATAAACAAGAGATAGAAATTAACTGATTTATCCAGAAGAAACAACCATCAATAAATGATGTCCTATGTCATTTTAGTGAGATTGACTTCACATGTTTTGATATCGTGTCCAGACATCACAGCATTGTGCGATACAGAGTGGGTAAGTAGATGGAACACTGTAACTTTGCCTGTGTCTGGGGGATTTTGTGTTTGGCTACAGAAACCACTATACTCAAAATTAGTAGTATTTGAACATAGTATGGTAAAATTGGCTAAAACATGTTTCTGCTTAGGTTTCTGCTGATAGGTATATTTGGTTAAGCTTTCAGATTGTTGGTTGAAATTGACAACAAACCATGTAATTAGAAAAATATTGCAAATGTCAATATTTTATTCTTAATGCCTTTGTTTAGTGTTGGAATGGATTGCTTATAAAATAAATTTTGCTTCGTAGAAAAAATGCTTTAAACGATAATGATATATTGATATACTTTAAGAGTGAGCTGGAAGGCTCATTATACCTTGAAAATCATCTCGTTATTTCAGAAAATATCTCTTAATTCCATTTATCCTTTAGGAAAGCCCTACCAGTACCTGTCAACAAGTGCAGAAGTCAATCCGAACCAGTTCCTGACCAAGACATTCCGCGAGGCCTGCAGTTGGACGGCCTTTGTGTTTGACAGAGACAACTATGAGTGGAATTACGAGACCTTGATCTGTATGTACTCTTCCTTCATAAAACTTAAAGGTCTTTAACTTAGTTGTTTAGTTTTGAATATTTTCATTTTCCATACTGAATTTGAAAGGAAGACTTAATGTATCGTATTAAGTTGCCATCATTTATGTATTAGATTGATGTATCGGCATATTGGCAGTAATTGCAAAACTCATTTTAATATAAAATCTTTATGTACCGGTACTAGCCAAATATTGAGTTCTTTGAAGTTTGATTACTTTATGGTTAAAGGTCTTTAAAAACTTCTTGTTTTTATTCTGACAATTTTTCTTTCAGTGGACCCGCCATCTCCAGTTCCCTGCCCCATTGCGGGTCGCTACAGCTTCAACCAGCTGTACATGTCGGTGCAGGAGAAGTACCGCACGCGTATCCGCGGTGTCACCGAAAAGCCTCGTGTGCAAATTAACTGCCGCAATTGGGTGACTGAATTCAAGTCCTGCAGTAACACCATGACTCGTATACAGATTGACGCGGAGTATTGCGAGTCCGTGGACTACAGGGGTCGACCCATTGGAGAGTATGGTATGTGGTACACTTGGTGTTACTTACACTTACTGCTAGCTGTGGTAGGGAATATGTTATTCATACAATACATCAGTGATTTTTTTTCGCTAATTTTAGTGCCGTTTAAAGGCAGTTTCCCCTGACAAAATATCCATTTTCCCCCAAATTGTCCATTTTCTTTCCCCTAGTAATTTATAGTATTTTACAGGTGGGTGCGTAAATAGAAAAACAATTATTGAATTTGCACCATTGTCACAAAAGAAGTTCAGTCAATTTCAATATAATTATTAATCATTAAAAAAGCAAAATAACCACACATTTTATGAAAAATACACTTTTAAAAACTTTCCTTGTTTTGAAATTTGTTGCGATAAAGTTCCACATTCCATGGGCACAGGCAGTTAGGAAATGTTGAAAAAAAAGTCACTGTATATAAATAACAATGGTGTCTGCCTTGCGATCGGGAAGTCGTGAGTTTGATCCCTATTCTGGGAACACTCGATTGATCTCTTTCAGGGGCCATATTCCAGAAACATTTATCATAACATATTTTCACTGAAGTTCAAATTTATGGTAGGTAATATTATTACAACTGCATGTAAATTAATGATGTCAATTACAGTACAGTAAATAGTAGTTCATAATAAGTTGATAATTAGTGAACATTATGCAGACTTTTCATGTATACATGGCATATAATGCTTAAGAAAAATGACGTTTTTAAAGCTAAGGATAAGATTTTACTTACGGTGTTTCTGGAATACAACCCCAGGATACACCGAGTACTGGTTCTACCCAGGAAAAAGACTTGAAAGTGTCTCAATAAGCCTCAGGCTTTCCACAGTTGAGCTTATAGAAATAGGTTAAAACTACAATAATCAATAAATACATTTTCTTTTGAGGATCTGCATCTTATGTAGTTTAATTTCTTGAAAAATATTAGCCCTTAGCATGTGTCCATTGTACTACCAGTATTATTGTGTGTATCATCAGCAGAAATTTGCTAGAACAGTAACATGCATTGTACACAGTGTTCACATTACAAATGCACAGAAACTGTTATGCAAGTTTAACCACAAATATTTACCTTTGAAGATGGTTGTTTACCATGAGAGGTAAAAGGTGCAGTCTGGAAAATGTGGTCAAGGTTTCACTCCATGATTTGGGTCACATGCTTGCATTTGGCAAAATTACCCAATGGCTTCAAATTTTGTTCTGTTACAATATTGCCCTCAGAAATCTACAAATTACTCAAAATAAGAATACTTTCAACAACATTTGATAAATTTAGCTGTTTTTTGACGGTTCTAGTCAGGTTGATGTTTTAAAACCCATACCATCAAGGCAGAACTCCACTTTTCATTCAACAGTTTAAATAATTACCCCGGACCTGAAATAATTACCCCAGACCTGAAATAATAACCTCGGACATGAAATAATTACCCCGGACCTGAAATAATTACCTCGGACCTGAAATAATTACCCCGGATCTGAAATAATTAGCCCGGACCTACCTGTTTTCAGATGAGGCGGACAACATCCTGACATGTGTCGGTTTCTGGATGGAGGACATGAAGTCCTATCTGGTCACATGGGATGAGGAGGATGCCATATCCAGCTACAGGTGCTGGGTATGTATCACATAAACATTATTTGTGGCGTGTTGTGGGAAAACCAGTCTGAATGCATGTGCGTATAGTGTCGTCCCGGATCAGCCTGTGCAGTCCGCACAGGCTGATCCAGGACGGCACTTTCTGCCTAAAGTGGATTTATGGTTAGAAGAGACTTCCTTGAAACAGAAAATACCATAAAGCGGGAAGTGCCGTCCCGGATTAGCCTCTGCGGACTGCACAGGCTTATCGAAGACGACACTGTACGCACATGCATTAAGACCGGTTTTCACACGACGCCCCTCATTTTTAATTAAACTGCAGATCTGTACTAAGCTTTTTGTTCTTTCAATGCATAATTATGTTTGTAACAGTTACCTTGTGAAAATGAATGACAAATATTATGTTTGGAAATGACACATATTTTAGGAAATAGAAAGATTTGGCTACTAAGTTTTACTTCTTAGTGCCAACAAAATATTATTTTTGCGCTATGTTAGTCTACTATGGTCCTGTTTTCCCAGGTATATGAGAGGAAGAGCTGGACAGGTGTGTACATGTCGCGGGCGCAGAATGCCCGATGCCCAAGGGTGCAGAAGGCCCTGGACTACCAGCTGCCAGGCACCGGTCTTCACCTGGACCTCTCAGAGAGTGAACGACTGTGTACGTATATGTTAAGATAGAGTAATCATCAGGTCATGGGGTCGTTTTCTTGAAATTGACAGAGAGAATGCTTGGTTCACTCTGTCATTCGCCGCTATTCACCAATGGCTACAATGTTCAGCATTTGTCTTAAAAAAGTTCTGTTTCGCTACAGCTTTTTCTTGACTGGAAAAGGGATAATTATGTTATAATTAGGGATGGGACCGAAAATACAAACATTCGAATATCGGATAATATCCGAATATAAAAAACAAATACGAATATTCGATTTTCAATTTTATTTAAAGAACAAAATTTCTTTAAAAAATCATGTTTTTTTCCCAGTTTGATTGCAAAGTTAACATGAATTCCAGTCGTATTTCCTGCCTAGCAGGTGGGCGGGGGCAGTGTAACGTTTTTACAACACATGCCAAACGTCCAATTAACGACAATTCATAATTGGCAGGGGGGCCACGTCTTTACAAGGGCCGCAAATTAACCGTTTGTAGGAGGCGCGAATAAGACGCATTGTATCCACAAATAACAAAACTGGGCCATGTTTTGATAACGGTTTCACAGTTTGCAGAAGGCGTACATTGTTGTTTATTGTCCTTAAGTGACATCTATACGGTTAACTTGTTTACAGTAAATTGAAATTATTCTCTAAGTAAACCAATCAAAATGAAACCATTATCAGCCAATCAATTTCTGTAACAAAATTAGCATGATCTGGTCAATCTTAATATACGTCACTTGTTAATTACTTACCATTATATCAACACCGTATATTATACAAGAGTCTTGATTGCCACCAACATGTGCTTGGAAGTACTTTACGCGGTCATTAGACAAAACCCAGGCAACGTGTAATCTATGTAATAAGAAATTTGTGTACGGAATGATTAACAAATTAATTAACAATATCTTACATTTCTTTATATTTGCCTAACACTCACTGTGATATCGCTCATTTACCACTGAAACAATGCAAAACAACTACGTACACGTAGTATACATATTTCGGATAGGTAAATATTCGGACAGAGTGCCGTATGTAGTAGTTTTTACAAAACAAATATTTGAATATATTCAAATACCTAAAACGAATATTGATCTTCGGTCCCATCCCTAGTTATAATGAAAAAATCATTTTCAGTCTTCCTCCCTGTCAGAAAAAGGTCTATTTTCTGAATGAACAAATCATTGTCAACTTCCTTCTTGTATTTCATGCATTGGTTTGGCTGTTTTCAGTCGACGACTGCCCCCAGAGGTTCGACTCCGGAAGCAACCCCTACAGTAAACCGATCACACTGTGGGTCCTGAGTGGGACCAGCACCACTGTTCCGACCCTAACCTTACTCGTAGTTTCCATAGCAACAGTGCTTCAGGCAGCGTGGCTACGTCAGTGTTGATTTGTGATTTTAAGAAATCGCATTATGGAGGTGGACCTCACAAATATTTTCCTAATTGTCAGATTATGTTCGAGATTTTGTAAAACAAATTATTGTGTGTCTTTGAAAGTCATTGTATATATTAATTTGTTTTTTCAAAGCTGCAGTTGTTGACTTTGAAACATACTACCATACATTTAAACTGGTAAGCATGCTTTTTTATTCGCATCAGTTCGCAATAAGAATGTTTTTATGATGTTGCCAATAGTTTGAGTTTTTACATACACAGAAATTTGGACACGATTTTACATTTAATAACAACTACTCTGTTTGCAGTTGGTTTTCTGGTGATTTTCTCAGACATGTTTACCATCAGTTCTTCAATACGTAGGTCAGGCAATGCCACTTGATAAGTAGCATTGATCTTCAATGCTTATTTATATTATTGCGAATAACAGTTGTATAATCCATTTCATGTATATACATTTTTGATATGTTGTACAGAAAAATTTGAAATTTGTGGCCGAGTAATATATGCAGCATTTTGCTGGACACTAAATGTATTTGCTGTACCAAGTATAAAATTCCAACGAGGTATATATACGTACGCTTGCAACTGACATTGCAGTTAAAGGCAGTAACATATCGTGTGCACCAAATTATTTTCAGAAAGGTATTGCTGTGTATTGAAATACCGGTACTACTTACAGAGTCTTTTACATGTTCCTGAATATGTAAATTAAACTTGATTTTGAACACAATGTTTTCCTTTGACACATTCCCTTCAGTCTTTGTATCAATATTACATTTTTGAATGTCTTGTGTGCTACTGCATTTTAATCTGACATCGTTGTTTGAATTTCATTGTACATTTCTCGGTTTTAATATTTCTGTATATTCTTTTTTATGAACATATCCGATCAAATCGCATTCCATATCACTTGAGGGGGCACCCCTCAGTTATTAATTTTATATTCATTATTTTTCTGTAAAGTACTTGTATTTTATATGTTTAGAAAAGAGGTGTATATAGGAAACTATTGTACAGTACATAAGTTGTATTAAACAATTATTGATTCATTTTTATTCACATTGTTTAAAAACAGAATATTGGTAGAAGTTTCCGAAGTTACACAGGCTGAAATTTTGTGATTACTTGTAGCATGGTTGTATTTGTTGGCTTTAAATTCATCACACTTCAATAATAAAATACTCAAATTATATAATTTGCATTGAATTGGGAATGGTTTGTTGTTCATGCTTTGCCATCTGCAGACTGCAATTCAGTGTAGATATTAATAATTATTGAATTTAGAGAGGAATCTAAGAATTGTTGTTTATAGTGCTACTAGTTTTTCCACATGGATGGATGAATATAGGTGTTTTCAGCTTGATATTTATGTTGTTAAATATAGGAATCTGTTTGTCCATACTTAAATTATTTGTTTTTTCAAATTTGTCAGATTGTCCAGCAAGATTGGCCATTTTATCAGCCTATGTTACATTATCATGTTTTCAACATTGGAACCTGGTGAAGTATGATCCATTACTGGTATCAATGCTTTCTGTGTACGCTTTATATAAGGAAACATAATCTCTTATGTATTGACATAATATGTGATTGAACATTTGAATTTCCCCTTTTGTTACAGTTGACAACTAATACCTTCCATGGAAATTATGCATTGTATATATTCATTAACCATGTGTATTCAGTACAGCTTTTTATACATTATGAAATAAATACACACTTCTGATATTGTGTTTGTTCTGTATGTAACACACCCTGCGATACCCACTTAATTGTTTCAAATATGAAATGATAAACACTGATCTAGTTTTATGTAGGTGTTTGGGATTAGAAAATATGAAATGATAAACCCTGATGTAGTTTTATGTAGGTGTTTGGGATTAGAAAAACTCCAGGGGCCATGTTCCACAGGGTTGGCACGGATCTGGAAGTCATGGAAAATGGCCTTTGTCTGGAAAAAATCATGGAATCTTGATAACATGGATTTTATCTTGGAAAAATCATCAAATTTTCAAACTGGGAAAAATCATGGAATTTACATTGTCATGGAAAGTAAAAGCATAAAAATGATAAAATCCATTGAAATATAATCAAACACGAAAATAAAATCAAGTGTATAATAATAGATATGAATTGCAGTGCTACACACAATTCTATTCTACAAGGTCAAATAAAATGTGGATATCAGTGTACAATTTTGACTTAGTATGTTCGGATTGTATCATGGAAAACTGGGCTGTCATAAAAAAATCATGGAATTTTGGTTTCAAGTTTGTATGAACCCTGTTCCAAAACATCCCAAGTCTTAACGTTAAATCATGATTTTTCTTTGCCTGTTTGTCCATGTGTAAATGGCGTTGTGCTTGCCAGTAATCCTGTGCTAATAAATCAATTATAACAATTGTTGTTTATTTAATAGTAAAGGAATTCAAATAAACATATGAGACACGTCGTGAGAAAACCGGTCTTAATGCATGTGCGTAGTGTCGTCCCAGATTAGCCTGTTCAGTCCGCACAGGCTAATCCAGGACACACTTTCAGCCTACAGTGGATTTATGTTTAGAAGAAACTTCATTGAAACAGAAAGACCATAAAAGCGGAAAGTGCCGTCCTGGATTAGCCTGTGCGGACTGCACAGGCTAATCCGGGACGACACTTTACGCACATTTATTAAGCCCAGTTTTCCACGACGTGCCTCATATGTAGTTTGGATACGTTGCATTACAAAAATTAACATGTAGTTTTGGATACATTACAAAAATTGGAACTGAACCGAAATAATTTTAAGATAAACTTTATATGTTCCTGGAATATAGGCCCTGGTCACCTCTGAAATGGGGCTCTTAATTTCCAGATTCTGGTATTCTGGGGCCAACGGCCAGAAGGAAGAGTTGCACGATAAAATGTGTAGCAAAATCAGTATAATCAATATAACTTGTATAAAATATACAAAATTCTATTAAATGTTCACACTCTATAGATAAGCTGGAAAATCTGCAAAACTTCTTACTGAAATATGCCATTTTGAAAATATTGTATTCCTGATTAGCCTGAGCAGTCTGCACAGGCTAATCCGAGCAACACTTTCCACCTACAGTGCATATTGATGTTCAGAAGAGACTTCCTTGAGTCAGAAAATACCATATAAGCGGAAAGTGTTGTCCAGGATTAGCCTGGGACGACACTTCACGCACATGCATTAAGCCCGGTTTTCCCACTAACACCACATTTGTATTATTGCTACTATTCATATGATGGCACACCAATTTCAAGTACTACACTTCTTGCTGTATATTTTATGCCTAATTTATTCCAGTGTTTGATAACTTACGGAAAAACAACAACCAAGCAACTTATATTCATATTTTAAGTAATCCAGTAATAAATGTAGTACATCATAATATTATTTCAAAATCAACAATTATGCAAACACATGTTCATACGATTAAATACTTAAATATGTATGTTACATACTCTCATAGAAGACTGAACACGGTAAAATCACATAAATGTTTAATACTCATGTATGAATAACAGGACGTCATGTTATTATAATACTTCTACCTCACATCAATGGTGTTTTAATAATCACTCAACTGTGGACCACAGCACTTATTTCAACACAGGGATGCAATTCTCAGAAATGTCAATGCAATAGTGACAGAAGTTAGCATGTAAGCAACAAAAATGTATCACAAAATATCAGCACGAATAGTGTCCTTATAGTGTTCTGAATGAATATTAAAGACCGCCAATAAAATTAAAAATAACAAGTGATCTGCAATTCTGTGTTTTTGGACAATTAGTTAACCCAAGGTGTGTGTAGTAAAATGGTAAATACATACTATACTGAACCAAAAAACACACTTTCCCTAAGTTCGAATGCAGATAATTTTTTAATGTTTGAATAAATTTTACTGAAATCTGTTTGTTGAATAAGTTTGTCTTATGAATCTTCTTGGATTAACTGGTCGATTTGCAAAGAAGAACAATTGTACAATAACCACATGTATTTATGTGTATACATCTCTTTAATACGTAACCGTGACAATTTGCCATGTACTTTACGAAACTTTCGTTTTTGGTTCAGTATAGATTACAATAATTATGTGTTAGATAACTGAAAGGTATCAATGAGAAATTTGTCATTAAAATTACAAATGAGGCGCGTCGTGGGAAAACTGGACTTAATGCATGTGCGAAAGTGTCGTCCCCGATTAGCCTGTACAGTCCGCACAGGCTAATCCAGGACGGCACTTACCGCCTACAGTGAATTTATGTATAGAAGAGACTTCCTTGAAACAGAAAATACCATAACAGCGGAAAGTGACGTCCTGGATTAGCCTGTGCAGACTGCACAGGGTAATCCGGGACGACGCTTTACGCACATGCATTAAGACCGGTTTTCTCATGACGCGCCTCAAATATATTTGTACGTTTTTATTAAATCTAATAGCGGTTACTCCACAGAAAATTATCAAAGCAGGTCCACTTAATTCTTGCATAAAATATTTCATATTATTCACATACAAGCAAATAACACATATTATGTTAATACAAAATAAAATAACTACCGGTATACATAATGCAAGTGTATTAAGTGCACATATTAATTGTGTTTGATGCTTTATACATACTGGTGTAAATGGTGAAGAAGAATACTGTTGTTCATATAATAAGGAATATGTTTGGTTTGTGAATACACATAATGGGAAATACTGGTATAACATAATGTTTGAAGTAACAGAGAATATTTAAAGTACAAAATAAAACAATTCAATGCTTTTTCAGGAATTGGGGGGAATGGCAGGAAGCGGAAAACAAGTGAGAGGGAGATTCAGGGAAATATGGAAAATAAAGAAACAAAGATGTCCATTCCATATACTCGAGTATTATTTCAACTGAGAAAATTGTATTTCAGATTTAGGGGGGAAATTGACAGATGGAGATTTGATTGACAATGCATTTAGCCAGTCAGAAAGCCACACCTTCATTGTGTTTTGGAGAGTTCTTGTAATAACATTCAAATTCTAGAAACAATGTCTGTTAGAGACTGACCTCAGTAGGTGTTTTTTCTTATAAATCCAATAGGTGGAGCGTCGTCAGAAAACCGGTCTTAATGCATGTGCGTAAAGTGTTGTCCCGGATTAGCCTGTGCAGTCTGCACAGGCTAATCCGGGACAGCACTTTCCGCTTTATTGGTATTTTCTGTTTCAATGAAGTGTCTTCTAACCACAAATCCACTTAAAGCGGAAAGTGTTGTCCCGGATAAGCAGGTGCGGACTGCACAGGCTAATCCGGGACGACACTTTACGCACATGCATTAAGACCGGTTTTCTCAAGACGCGCCACATAGTGATCTGTTAAATGAGGCCTCTGTTGGCTGCAAATTGACCTTAAAACACTGTACATGTTTAAATTTCAATTTTAGGCTGATATCTCAACCAATGCCTTTTCATAGTTGACTTTTTTACGATAAAAAAAGGTTTGAACATAGTCAGAAAGCACATCTGACTCAACATTGTAAAATGATTATTCTCAATAAATGTACAGTTTTGTAATGGGTTCTAGTTTATATTTACATAAGTATCTCCTATTCAGTTGTTCTTTTTTTAGATATGATAATAATATGCCAAACAAAGGCTATTATCGTACGACACCCAGCTGTTGCAAAATATGTTTTGATTCAATAAACAGCCATCAGGTATAACATCCGGGTTGATTTAAAAGCGAGTACATCTCTTAGAAATGGTGTCCAATTCACAGGCCCAGATAAGGCTTGTTCAAGCGTCAATTATGCACAAAAAATGGGAGATACGCAGAGAAAAATAAAATATGGGTGTAAATATACGCAGGGAAATTAAAATTTGGGTGTACATTTACGCACAATATTTCTCATGTTTGTGTACGAAACATCAAATTTTTGTGACAGAAGATGGAAGTTTTACAGGTCTGCCTTCTTAAATGTGCAATTGATATGTTATAAGCAATAAAAGTCTTAAAATGTTCAGAAGTGTTATTTGTAATACATGTATTATTATATTCAATTATTGTTGCTACGTTAATAAGGATTATTTTCATAATACTCTGGGCTTTTTTTTCAACATACATGTACATGTATTGTGATGTTTTGTTGGATGTAAACATACCACCACTTACCTTAAACAGATTGTACATTTACCCCCCATAAATTCTGGAGAAATTGTACATTTACTCCAAAAACTGAACACTGCCGATTAACAAAACATTATAAATAAATGCATACTGAAATGTATATCAGCAATACTGGTCTTTGTTCTAGAGAAATTACAACACAAGGTAGAAAACACACACATGGAAATTAACCTAAAATTACCAAATCGGAAGATTTTCAGAAATGTGAAAATTGAAAAAGAAGAAGATCTGAATGTCTTTTTGCCATTAGAATATATAAATTAAAAGAAAATCAAATGTACAAGTTCCAAATGTAGTGTGTAGTGGGGCTTAATGCATGTGCGTAAAGTGTCGTCCTGGATTAACCTGCACAGGCTAATCCGGGACGACACTTTCCACCTACTAGTGGATTTATGTTTAGAAGAGACGTTTTTGAAACAGAAAATACCATAAAAGCGGAAAGTGCTGAATGACACTTTACGCACATGTATTAAGCCCAGTTTTGTCACGACATGAATCAAATGTACAAGTTCCAAATAAACACTAGAATTGTCACATGAGTGACGGATATACCCCCACAATATGGCCTTGTCACAAAATTATGGCATCCATTCGAAAGAAATGGACAGAGAGAGAATGCTTTAATTTGTGAATGGTCAACAGTGTATTTGGAAAAATTTAATTTCAATAGGAGCCATAACTCTGTCAACATTTAGTGGTTTGTAACCAAAGTTGAACTTAATCTGTAATTTATGATGTTACACCTATGTACCAAAAATAAGTTAAATATGTGAAGCCTTTCATGAGTTACTGTCCATCTTTTTCGGAAATTTAAGTCAAAAAGTGGGGCCATAACTGTGTCAAAATTTAGTGGTTTGTAACCAAAGTCAAACTTGACCTGTATTTTATGATGATACACATGTGCACCAATAATTATATAAATATGTCAAGCCATTGTTGAGTTATCACCAGGAAACCATGTTTTTAGGGAATTTATGTCAAATAAAGGGCAATAGCTCTGTCAAAATTTTGTGGTACTGTAATCAAAGTCAAACTTGACCCATATTTTATGATGCTACACATGTATACCAAGAATTATTTTAATATGTCAAGCCATTCTTGAGTTATCGTCCGGAAATCATGTTTTTAGAGAATTCCAAGTCGAAAAGGGGCCATAACTCTGTCAAAATTTAGTGATTTGTAACCAACATCGAACTTTACCTGTATTCTATGATGTTACACACGTGTACCAAAAATTATTTGAATATGTCAAGCCTTTCTTGAGTTATCAACCGGAAACCAAAAACCAACAGACCGACAAGCTCACTCCTATATACCCCCCGTAAACTTCGTTTGTGGGGGTATAATGAACAACAAACTTGCTGTAAATGCACTGTGCATGAAATACAGTGAAAAAAGTGTGCTAGTTTTATGTAAATCAAAATTAATTATTTCAGTGTAAAAAGACATTTAGCAAAATACCTGCTTGACATGTTGGACTCGTTAACATTACCATAATTTTATATACCAGTAAATCGGCTTATCATATTTTCCTAATGAACTGGTTTGTCATTAGAAAAACAACTGAGTTTATCAAATACTTCTTTGGCACCGATAGAAACAGCAAATGGCCAGCAAGGAACCTGAAACCTTTTTCAGTTCAATAACAGTAGCCCTGTACACGTATTCATACTCTTATAGGCAGAAACTTCTGAAATCTTTCTTAAATTTCCTGATGTTTGTGGTCATTTCATATTCAAAGTTACCGGTACTCGAACATGTGAATCTTTGATACTCTGATTTGAACAAAAATAAAATAATTTCACATAAGAAATATGACCTGATTTATGACTTAAGTTCAGCTATAGTTTACAGAGATGCAAATTGGCAGTTTCCAAATTATGTTTTTCACAGATTCCCTTTTTTTCAGTATATCGCAAGTCAAGATTTTCCATAGGAGCGCTATGTATACCGGCCCAGATAGGGCAGGTTTGATCACAACATTGTATGTCACAGAATCCACAGAATCACAGTCAGCCTTCCCCCGGTGCCCTCATATAGGGGAAAATCTGGATCAGAAAAGAAACAGGTTGCTGCTCAAAATTTGCTTACTCCTGGGTTTTTATCATTTCAATACAATGCACTTCTAATTAAGCTACTTGAACATTGTGTCTTCATTTGTCATTAAAAAATTGAAATTTGTTTTTTTATTAAATTTCAAAAGGTGTTGACCGGCCCAGAAAGGTGGGGGGGGGGGGGGGGCCAAAAAAGAGCAGGGTGCAGCACCCTGCTATTTGGCTCTGGATCTTTCCCTACAGTAATAGAAGGTATCAGCAGGTATCAGTCCTCCCACAGGTTCATATCAGTGTCTATATCCATGCAGTTGTATGTGGCATATCGAATCTTCTCCTCCGCAATTTTGGCGCTGGAGTAGTTGGGAAGGTACAGGGCATTGCCACACGTGCTGGACTCTGGCAAACAGTCTACGGCATTGCTGGAAAACAACAGACAATAAAAGTTTAGAATGCTTATGTCAATCATTTGTAAAACTGAACCAGTAGCCAAGGGCTATACAAACATCGGAAATTATTTGTGAAATATTTTAAAATGACAGGAATAGTTTTTATATAAAAAATTTGGCTTCTAACATTTATATTTTAGCATCAATCAATTTATCAACACATATTTGGACATGTCAGACTTCAGATGTCACAGTAATTTGAATCCCAGGTGACTCCAAGATGAAGAAGTTCAGCTGTATATGTTTATTAATTATTACTACTATATATTAGGAACTTCTTTCAAACTTCTTCCAAACACAGACTTTGCATTAACCATGACAATGATTCTTTCTTTTTTTGACAGGCTCTTAATGGGGCCCATTCCCTAGGTTTTGAAGAAATTAACCGATATTGCAATAAATTTGGTAACTTTCCATTGTCAAGTGAAAATTTTACTAGGTGATGAAACTTTGTTCAGTCCCTGCTTTATAAGGTAAAAAAGCCCTGCATTTGGTTAAGTTGGCACAAGGCCCCTGCAAAATAGTATATAATATGTAAACCTACTCTCTGCCAGAAGATATATGTAGTGTAGCTGGCAGTCTGCGGCGGCCTGTTATAAACCGGAGAAATCTGCTGCGATCTTCGTTGGAGAAGTTCCGTAACGCTTCCCACATGTACTTGACACGAATGTCCTTCTCTTCCACGTCATCATAGTGAGCTAATGGTGAGAAATCAATTATTTCCATATTTAATCAATGTTTTAGGACACTCTATGTTTCCAGACACCCTCAAAATTGGCAAAAATTATAATTATTTGTGTCACCATCTTTTCGGACACTTTCAAAACAGGAATTAATTGTGATCTATGTTTTCGGACACATGTTAATATAAGACCTATTTGACTCAATGTTTCACAGGCAGCGTGGTATTCACATGTATACCGCTATTGTTTTGCAAAGTATTTGCAGCATCACTTAGCATGTTCATAAGCAAGTTGTATATTGACTTCAATATATAGTATCATGTCATAAATTAATGCATCTAGCAATAACCGTACAAATAATGAGCCAATCATTTATTGGCAATTTTTATGACAATATTGCAATGTATTCAGACAGATTTGAAACAAGCAGTTTTTGAAATCTCTAAATATACAAACACTGGAAAAAAAATCAAGTGTCCAACAACATCCACTAAATATGGTAGTTTCAGCGATATTGATTAGTAGCTTCAACCACAACCCTTTATGTGGCTTTATTGTTTGTATAAAAGTAAAGTGCAGATACTTATTTCTTGGTTTTGGCTTTAACCCTTTGTAATTTTATTAAAACAGATTAGTTATCTCCATTTTGCAGCCATTGTTTGGTAAAGCAATATTACAAATTTCTGAAACCAAAGTGTGGTGAAGAATCTGCTTCTAATCAATATACACTGCATTAATTTTAAGTTTAGCTCATGTTTTTCAAAACTGTACTTGCTAAACTGGTTTTAAAACTATCCTAAAAATTAGAGTTTAAGTTATGACTGTTACCATATTTGCTTATCTAATTAACTAAAAAATTGAGTTCCTCCAATACTATCAGTTCTCATAGGAAATAAAAACAACTTAAGACATGTTTTATAAGTCTGAAAAACTTCCTAAAAATTTCTAAAAGGAATTACGATCATGCAATAAAACAGCCATAAAAAAATATCTGGATGTTCTTACTTGCTAATTTCAAAGCTTCAATAGAGATTTCAGGATCACCACTGATCCTCTGTTCCAATTCCTGCCAGGTCAGCAAATCTAGCACGGCCTGCGGTATGGTTTTCAGCAGACCTGACCTGAGGGCATTAATCTGCAACAGACATAGAAACATCAAGGGATTGGAATACATGCTATGAATGGGTGGAGAAATCAATTGTCAGTACTTTGCTTATCCTGCAATACAACATGACTGCTTATTTTGCGGTATGGTTTTCAGTAGACCCAATCTGAGGGCTTTAATCTTCAACAGAGATAGAAACATCAAGGGATTGTAATGTACATAATCCATGGGTGTTGAAACCAATTGTCTGTATTGACCAGCTTGTCCTCAAAGCATGTACATACGAGGGGAGATCAAAAAGTTAGTGGAGAAATTGCTTTGCATTTGTTTAAATGAAGTTTTTTGCTTTTGAAATTAAAATGACACACGAAACAATGATATTGGATTATGTTTCAATAATTTTACCTATAATATAGAAGTAAAAACGAATTTTATTACTCTTATGTTAAGACGCGGTAGTCTACCCTGAAGCACGTCATAAAAAAATCGCAATGTTCTAAAATCGCATGTGTTTTCTCCATTATTTTCCGATTTCCGCGAAAGTTTGTCGTCTGCTTGAATGAAGTCATTTCTGATTGCTGCGCCAACAATATGCATCATTTCTGGTTATTACGCTTGCAACGGTAAAACATTAAAAGGGAATCCATTAGTGTCAACGTCAAAAATGGTGTTACCTGAGTACGCGCAAACTAGGGCAGCAATTAATTTTTGCGCTTTGAGAGGATACTCAGCGGCAGAAAAAGTTGAAGAACTACGGAAAGCGAGTATGATGTCCGAGATGAAAAAATCAGCAACATTTTCTACAAGGTCGCACAAGTATTAAAGACGACGAAAGCGAGGGAAGACCGACAATTGTGCACGCAACGTTATTAACGTTGTGTATCTTACGGTACAGCGAGATCGATAGTACATGACAAATTAGGAATGCGGAGACTGTGTGCATGGTGGATGCCGCGAATTCTGACAGAGCACGAGAAGGAACGGCGAGTGGCGGTTTCCAGACAGTTCATACGGCGTGTGAACAGGGAGAAGGTCAGTTTCCTTGACAAAATCATAACATGCGATGAGACCTCGCTATGGCTGTATGACCCGGAAACTAAACAACAGTCGTCAAAATGGACGGAGAACGGCATGCCACCAACATTAGACACGTTCGTCAAAGTGTGGTTGTAAATTCATGTTTGTAATGTTTGCGGACAGACGAGGAATGTTGCTCTGCCGTGTCTACCCATTCAACTGTTCACTCTGAATATTATTCAAAGGTAAATTTCATCACATCGTATTCTATCGAATAAAAACTGAATAAAAGTATATTAGTTATATCTATTTCTTGCAAAATGACACGTATTGATTTTCATTGCCTTAAGATTCAAATTAAAACGGTTGTTAATTATTTGAAATAATTCAACCAAAATCGAACACGTTAATTAAATTCCCATGTTGAAAAAAAGCGAAAATGGTTTTAATGATATTAGGTGCTGAGACGTGACTTGCAGCAGGCTGTGAAGAAGAAGTGAACGGGTACGATACTAAGTGACTGCTTATTGCACCATGAAAATGCGCCATTGCACGTGTCGAAGGTCACACATCTGGAGATGTCGCTACTTGATCTCGACACGGTCGCTCATGCGCTGTATAGCCCGGACTTAGCGCCCATGGATTTTGCTATATTTCCAGAGGTATAGATATTTCTTTATCAATAACATAGTAAGTTTTTAAAGTACATTCATACTTAAAAACAAGATAATTATATCAATTGTACAATTCCGTTATGTACCCACAGGTCAAGTCGCAGTTACGCGGATACAGATTCGCAGACCTGCTGGAGTTAAGGAGTGCCGTGAATAGGATTTTCAGCACGTGCGACGAGTCCTGGTACAGGAACATCTTGTCAAGATGGGTCGACCGTCACCGGAAGTGTGTTGCTACCAGAGGGGTATATTTGAAAAAACTATGATATGATATCCCTAGAAATGCGCTATCACATTTACACAGTGAGTGAATTAACGTTGCCTGGAGTTTGTATTTGACGTTGACGTGTTCCGGTGTCTGCACCACGTTCAGTGTTTTATGTTTTGTATCAACAATTTTGTATATACATCGCTGATATTTGGCAATTTTCGGTCTGTGAATCTTTTCATTGAAGGAGTGAAAACATCGAGTCCCAATCAAGACCTCGACTTCGAATTAACAATAGGCAAATAAGGTGGAAGTTTTCATTTGGGACCAAATTTTAGACTTCAAAATAATGATAATTTGAATTAAAGAAGTTCAAATAAAAAAAGTTTGAGTTAAATAAAGAAGAAATAAATTCGTGACCAGAAAAATACTTCAAAATAACACTGACTTCGAAATAACAGATTTCGCAATAACGATGCTCAAATGTACAAAGATATTACTATGAAAACAACTGAAATAAATGGTATACAAAATACAAATAATGGTAAAAAACTGAAACAATAGTTTTAACATTTGTTTACATTTTTCATATATACTTAATTCAAATTATTCTTCATTATATCAACATTATATCGTTATATGGTCTGTCATAATAGCTTTAATTATATTTACTAATATTATACTTTTATTTTTTAATTTATTATTTCATGATGATTTGGAAGGATTACGTCCCTTTACTGCCATTTTGCCGTTACCTGCTCGTCAAACTCTGTCATTCGTACTCTTCTGACCTCGCTACAGTAGCGGTCTCTATCATCGTATTTCAGTGGAACAGAGTTGCCCTCTCCGTCGACTTTAATGAACGCTACTGACCCGTCACTCAACGTGCACGACCAGTTACGAGGTGTTGACATGAAATCTGAGGACTCGGAAACCTCAAGGGCGTCAATAAGCTTCACCTGAATTCAGTATTTAGAAAGGCTGAAATTCTAACACGCTATTTTTGTGTAAGCCAGTTTTTGTTGCAAACAAAGTATTTATACATGATCATCATAAAATTCACTACCAGATTTTTTGAAATTTCTTTTGATAAATGTTTGATAAAATATAACTGTAACAAGAAACATTTGTTTTTTAAATAGCTTGTCATGTTAAGATAAAAGAAATGACGAACAAAAATGTAAGCAGTAAGAAATGTGTATAAAACAGCCATCTAAAATTAAGTTTAAAGCCACTTTAATTATGCCGTAGAAGATGTAACAACTGACCAAAGCACAACAGCCTGGCCTACTTACAGAGGAAGCATCAACAGTTGAATAATCTCTTTCCCAAGACACCCTTTCACCTACGAGCTTCTTCCACACAAATCGAGGTAATGATAGCACAAGGTTCTCCTTCCCTCGGAGACACGCCCCCATCAGCTGACCAATCCACTCGTAGCGAGGGAAATCACGACATTGGGGGTTCGGCACAAACACATCACGGTTAATATTTGAGTCTTCACAGGACTAAAATCAAATGTTTCTTGTTTATGATGAATAATGTTATTTATACCAGTATACAAAGCTACAAGTCATTAGTTAAGAGTATAAATCAAGCAACAGTATGTAATATCATCACTAATGTTTGAGCCATATAGTCTATGTTAATCTTACCTAAAAAAAACAATCTCTACTAAAATTTCAGAAGTTATTTGAAAATTAGGCATATCATCATAATTTGATTATGTGTGGAATCATGTGTGGTAGACAGTCCTGAGAGAAATTCAAAATCCAGGTACCTGGTTTGGTGAGCGTATGAAATATGGAAGGGGCACGAGCCCCTCACTAGACGAGGGGCACAGCTCCTCTGACAGGTCCGACATGCTGTCCCGGAACCCCCCGCCCTGGTCTATGACACCCTCTGACACAAACTTACACTCCCACCACTGCTCATAGCGGGAAGACCAGCTGAAAGAAAACATCTGGGGCGTGTCGTGGGAAAACCGGACTTAATGAATGTGCGCATAGGCTGATCCGGGACGACACTTTCAGCTTTTATTGTATTTTCGATTTAAAGGATGTCTCTTTTAAACATAAATCCACTCTAAGCGGAAAAAGTCCCGGATTAGCCTGTGTGGGTGTGCATTTTTTTCCCACAACATGTCTCATTGCAGAACTGGAATAAAATTAAATCCTAAAGTATGCTACGCATAATGATCTGAGGACAAACAACCAATATAAGGACATGGTCTGGTGACTTTTCAGCCAACCAATCAAAGCCTTGGTTTTAAAGAGTTAAAACTGATGTTAGAATGTTTGTATTTTACAGTAAGTATAAAATCACATTTTCACAATTCCAACATCTTCACAGGGCATTGGGTAGATGTTGATTGTTGATCATATACAGTTACAACTTGACACAAATGAATGTCACAGAAAGTGCAGCCTTGTTTGTATACAAAGTTTATGGGAGTGACTTAAGAATCTCTTTAGGGGCTGAAACTACCCTGTCCCACATACTTTGTACCAAACAGGATGACTATCGACTATTCACAGCAAGAATCTTCCTTTTATTCTAACATGATACTTGCTAATTTTTCTATAGACAAAGAACACAATTATCGTTATTAAACTACCCAGTAAACAACACAAAAAGTAGTCCCAATTTTGAGCGGAGCACAGTAAAATGTAGTTCCCATAACAATGGAATTTTTTTTTCAAATCATGTAGCAATCATAATAATGTTTGCATTATCGGCCAATAAACAACTATTTGTTGTTTTGATGCGTGGCTAATAATTCCTTAGCATCAGAACTCCAAATCATTGTTTATTGGCCGATTAACAACGATAAATCAAAAATTAATTCTTAAGTACATGCAAGCTCAACTTATTTAAAATGTCTAAAAGTTACTTCTAAAATCTGGAAAAAAGCGGACATGAGGCCAAACATCACACTGACCGATAGTTGAGCGGTTTTGACATTCTGTCCCTGGGCTTAAGTCCTTCGTAGATCTGCATAAATATTGAGTTCTTGCACTCAGGATCAGCAGTGGGGTCACACCGGTGTTCCATTGCAGCACGGCGATTGATAAACAACTTGGGCATGTCAGGTGGCCATCTAGGTAAAAAATGATAACTTTCTAAATGCTACATCAGTATTTTCTCAGCCACAGGCCGGATGGTGGCAGAGTCCATTGGTAGGGGGAAATTCATGTTATATGACTAAAGTATGCGCTTTTGAAAATAAAGAAAACTAACATTTTATCAAGATTTATTTCATATATTATTTTTATCCTGTTATAAAAACAGTCTATAAAGCTTTTTTTTCCCTCAGTTTAAACTTGTAAACACTGATAATTCTGTTGTTACCATGCAACCATTTAAGACATCAAAGGAAAACATTCAGGGAAAGCTAGGGGAATGGGGCATTATTTGGGCCCAAATTGGCCTCTAAATTACACTGTCAATGACAGCTTTGTCTTCATGTGATTTCAACTGACAAGTGAGTCACATGGTTACTGATTGATATTTCGCATTAAAAGCCAAATGAGAACTCAAAAGATATAAATCTTTTAAATTTATTGCAGGTCAGAGTTATGTGCCTTGGTCAGTGACCTCACATAATGAAGTTTCAATTGAATATCTGTAGTAGTAAAACGGATATGGACTTGATGCACGGAAGCCCTAACCAGTGTATAACCCGACGCAGACGAATGGGCGAGTAGTATAGCTTGATATTTCGCATTATAAGCCAAATGGGAACTCAAAAAAGGTATTAATCTTTTAAATTTATATAAATTAATAAATTAATTAATCTTTTAAATTTATATAAAGCCCATACACACATTTGAAATGACAGCAACATATTTAACATGCATGTACAAATGCTTGCAAAATACAGAGTTAAATGCTGAAACTGCAAAATGCAGATTAGCTGTCACAGAATAAAGGTTTACTGATTGTTGACACACTATATTACAGATACATCTACACTAGTCAAAACACACTTTTTTTCAGGTATATGTGCATACTGTTTAGCCAGAAAAATAGTACTCACTTGAGAGCTGTCTCCTTCAAACAAGTTTCTATTAAAGTGAGTCGTTTCTTTGATAATGGCAACAGTTGACGGACGAACTGAAATCAAGATTACTGAATACTGTAGAGGGTAAAATAAGAGTGGCTATATCAAATAGAAAAACACTAAAAGATTCATTTCAATCTGGCAGCTGCCATTAACAAGAACTGCCAGAGGACAGCGCGCTCGACTATTCGAAGTATTTCAGTTGGTACATATTTTGGATAGTGGAACGGGCATAAATTTGTTAAAATACGAAACTTTTAAGTGAAGCCTTGTATAGTTAATACGTTTTTGGAACAAAAACTTTAAAAACAAAGTCTATGTAAAAAGTGGGCTAACTCTGTCAAAATACAAAATAGAGTTATGTGTAATGTTGCCACTGATACTAGAGTTGATGACAAAGGTTAGTTCCAAGTTTCAAGTGAATAACTTATGTAGTTTTGAAGTTACAAAACTTGTGAATATAAACTTTAACCAGAAAATCTATGTGAAATAGGGGCATAACTCTGTCAAAATAAAAACTAGAGTTATGGGAAATGTTCACCCTGATACTGGAGTTTTTGACAAAGGTATATTCCAAGTTTCAAGTGAATAGCTTTTGTAGTATTGAAGTTACAAAACTTTTGAATATAAACTTTTATCAGAAAATCTATGTGCAAAAGGGGCATAACTCTGTCAAAATACAAAACAGTGTTATAGGGAATGTTGCCCTTGATACTGGAGTTGATGACAAAGGTTAGTTACAAGTTTCAAGTGAATAACTTATGTAGTCTTGAAGTCACACAACTTTTGAATATAAACTTTAAACAGAAAATCTAAGTGAAAAGGGGGCATAACTCTTTCAAAATACAAAATAGAGTTATGTGTAATGTTGCCCCTAATACTAGAGTTGATGACAAAGGTTAGTTCCAAGTTTCAAGTGAATAACTTACGTAGTTTTGAAGTTACAAAACTGTTGAAAATAAACTTGAACCAGAAAATCTATGTGAAAAAGGGGCATAACTCTGTCAAATACAAAATAGAGTTATGGGGAATGTTTACCCTGATACTGGAGTTGATGACAAAGGTATATTACAAGTTTCAAGCGAATAGCTTTTGTAGTATTGAAGTTACAAAACTTTTGAATATAAACTTAAAACAGAAAATCTAAGTGAAAAAGGGGCATAACTCTGTCAAAATACAAAACAGTGTTATAGGGAATGTTGCCCTTGATACTGGAGTTGATGACAAAGGTTAGTTCTAAGTTTCAAGTGAATAACTTATGTAGTCTTGAAGTTACAAAACTTTGGAATATAAACTTTAACCAGAAAAAATCTAAGTGAAAAAGGGGCATAACTCTGTCAAAATACAAAACAGAGTTATGGGGAATGTTGCCCCTGACACTGGAGTTGATCACAAAGGTATATGCCAAGTTTGAAGTGAATAACTTATGTAGTTTTGAAGTTACAAGACTTTTGAATAAAAACTTCAACCAAATTGAGACGTGGACGTGGACGCCGATGCCGGGGTAGTAGGATAGCTCACCTATTCTTCGAATAGTCGAGCTAAAAATGTATCTTAAAGACGTTCGCAACAAAAAGAATAAATAAATATTTTTAATAGCAAAAGTTCATAAAGCATAATTATATACTAATCAAAAACACACTTATGCAATGTATTTTCAAACAAATTAAGTTCAGAAATGATCCATTAAATATCTCCTTTCTATTGATACATTGTTTATGTATGTTAAAACGAAAGAGGAAAAAGGCTACCCTATATGAAATCCCAAACAAGTTCGGTGAGCCATTCTTTTTTTTAATGTTTTGGTGTAAGTATACATTGATCCATTTATGTGCGAAATTTTAAAAAAATCTGTCATTTGGAACAAAATATGCATTTGATAAAAATGAAGTTTCAGAAAGCATTATTAGTTCCCATTTGACACACTTAAATGTCCAGTCAAATTCATTATTTAAGCAGTAAATGTAGGTAAAGCGTTTTTATTATCAACATACACATGTATATTGCCAAACAAAGCATGTACAAACATATCAGTTGAAAGAACCATAACCTTGTCTGAAAAAAACTATCCTATATACTTAAAACATTGATAAAAATACAAACTGAAAAAGGGGCTTCGACAGGTACCGTATTCAAAACCCAATATTTCCGGAACAAGGCCGGTGACCCCTATTTTTTAAAAATGTTTTAGTTTCAGTATACAATGACGCATGTATGTGGGATCTTTTAACAAAATCTGTCGTTTGGAACAAAAGATATTCATATATCCGATAAATTATTGATGTTTTTATCATATTTAATGCATAATTAACCTCGTAAAGTGTCCATTACAAGTCATTTGTTGAATGAAAACTGTAGATAAAGCGTGTTTTATCATTAAACTGCATTGGTATATTACCAATGGAAACATTTAAAAAAAGATGCACTTAAAAATCTCCATCTTTGTTTGATTATAAACGCTTTATATTATTCAACATCATACATGCCATACGTCCCAGTCTCGCCGGGATTGTCCCGCTTTCGCGAGTTTTGTCCCGGCGTCCCACTCAGATGCATATTTTCCTGGTCAATCACAAAAATCGATGTTAGTGTGTAATAAAAGTTGTATTGGGCCAACAATTTACTTCTTATCGTTAATCCCTTAATTGATCCCTATGACAACAATGCCCGCTAGCCACGTGTCAAAGAGGAGCAGTAATGATAACCGAAACAGAGGTGTATTGTCACGCTTTTGTGGGATGGTGGTCATATAATCCGCGGTCGCTAATTGATATTAGTCATCACGTGGAGGGTGAATACAGTAACTGTGTCATAGATCAATACTGACCTATCTGAACGATAATTACCTTATCGATTTGGCTTTATTGTTTTTTATTGTTCAAGAGGAAATGTTAACTGTATATGTTCGCCATACAGATACCTAATTTTAATGTTATGCGCTACGAAACTTTTATTAAAAAGTAAAGATCTCACAGTTCTCTGCACTACAAAGTTTTTATATTGCAATCAATACATCCATGCTTTCCATGCGGGTGACGTGACGTTGTACATGCCAGCATAATTTGTGCACGCCTTTTTTTTAGAATAGTAGTCACATGATGAGAGTTATGCTTACGTCATGCCAATGTGTGACGTCATATATCTGTTCTCAACTTGTTTAGATAGTCATTATTATATGCCTTTGTATTATGTGGTATATGGTTAGGAGTGGACAATGAGAGAATATGGCATTTTGTTTTTGTATGTTTAAAGTTTAAAGAATAAACTATTTTTTGCATTAAATAGTTTGATCATTGTGACGTATATTTCACAAAACAAAGGATTTTCATGAAGTACAAAAAGTATATGTGCATTTTAACTCTATATAGAATTTGTATTGACGTCACATGAACAGTAAAATTTGGATAGGCATTTTGGACTTTATTATCCCAGTCGTTACAATGCAATTAAAAATGTATTTCACCTATCAAGTTCCTTCTACTGGAAACTTAACACCTTTGTGTGTATTATTCACACCTCGTTGGTAACTATTCAACATTAAGCAATTACCACAGAAAATAATGCTTTGTGCAGAAGGTCGTTAACATTTGACGCACGTAGGCACGACGTGCACGAGGAACATTTCTCGCTGTTTTTGCTAGAACAGAGCATATACAATATACATGTTTTTAAATCAAGATTTTGTATAGTTCATTAATTATCCAATCAGTACTACGAGTTCAACAGTGGTATACATGTATTATGTACATGAATTATACGACAAGTAATGTTGCGATCGCGATCCATGGACACTGCGGCAAAATAATAATATCAAGGTGTCCCGCTAAAATGTCAAATGTCCTGTTGATTTTTTGTCAATGTCCCGTCAATGGCCCGAAAAAATTATGGCATGTATGTTCAACATTCTAAGTAACACAACCTGAAACAAGAGGGCCATGATAGCCCTAGGTCGCTCACCTGAGTTTAGGCATCATAATGGCTAATAACAAGAGGTCAAAATGGCACTGAACCCCTTACCTGAGTGTAAAAATCTGGGCGTTGCAGGTTCAGAAGTTTTTTTAGTCTACATAAACCATGTGACCCACAGGGCATGGCCACTTTCTACCCCAGGGGCATAATTTGCAAAATATTTGTAGTGGACCACTATTCAATGTTACATACCAAACATGAAACCACTGGGCCTTGCAGTTTCAGAGATTTTAGTCATTTTGCTATTTAAATGTATATAAACCATGTGACACCCAGGGGCATCACTGGAACAATCTGTGTAGAAGACCACTCCACATTTCACGCAAAATATAAAACCTCTGGGCCTTACAGTTTCAACAAGGAAGATTTTTAAGGCCCACTTGCCATACAAGTCTATATAAACCATGTGACCCCCGGGTCATGGCCACTTTATACCCCAGAGGCATACTTTGAACAATCTTTGTAGAGGACTACTATACAATGTTACATATCAAATATGAAAACACTCGGGTTTCAGAGGAGATTTTAGAGGTCATTTTGCTATTTAAATCTACATAAACAATGTGACCCCCAGGGCAGGAACAGTTTTGACCCCTGGGACATCATTTGAACAATCTTTGTAGAGGACAACTATACAATGTTACATACCATATAGAAAACCTCTGGGCATAGCAGTTTCAGAGCAGAAGATTTTAAACTCATTTTGCTATTTAACTTTAAAGTCTATCGAAAAAATGTGACCCCCGGGATGTGCCCAGTTTTGACCCCAGGGGCATCATTTGAACAATCTTAATCTTTGTAGAGGACCACCATACAATGTTACATACCAAATATGAAACCTCTGGGCCTTACGGTTTCAGAGGAGATTTTTAAAGTCATTTTGCTAATTAAGTCTATATAAACCATGTGACCCCCAGGGTAGCCCAGTTTGATCCCAGTGGCATCGTTTGAACAATCTTTGTAGAGGACCACTATACAACGTTACATACCAAATATGAAACCTCTGGGCCATGCAGTTTTAGAGAAGATTTTTGAAGTCATTTTGCTATTTAGGTCTATATAAACCATGTGACCCCCGGGGTGTGCACAGTTTTGACCCCAGGGGCATCATTTTAACAATCTTTGTAGAGAACCACTACTGTAATTACTCAGTCATAAGTCGAGATTTTAAGCCTCTTAAATTGTGGTTATAAAGTACATGCAACTCATGAGGCAGTTCACAAAAAATCGTAGTATATTATATTGAAATATTTGTTAAATGCATTTTATTTCTTACCTGCATATTTGCTAATCCACACACTATATAATCCATTCATAATTATCACAGTTTGCCCTTTCTATTAATGACCGACAATTAAGACAAAATGCATAACTGTTTCATTATTAAATAAGATGCAAACTGTGAATGAAACTATATACTCTATTTTAATAGACTTAATTTCCCCACTTTAGGCCCCAGCTTGACCGTCAGCCACAAATAAAAAAACAAGAGGGCCCTGACGGCCCTAGGACGCTCACCTGAGACCTTGTAACCCAATTGGAATTTGCATACCCGAGGCGTGGCTTATTTTTATCCCAGGGGCATAAATTGAACAACCTTGAACAAACCTCTGGGCCTTGTGGTTTCTGGTAAAGATTTTAAAAGTCATTTTGCTATTTAAGTCTATATAAACCATGTGACCATTCGGGAGGTGGCCAGATTAGACCCCAGGGGAATAATTTGAACAATCTTTGAAGAGGACCACTATGCAATGTTACGTACCAAATATAGGAAAGCTGCAGGCCTTGCAGTTTCAAATGAGATTTTTAAAGTCATTTTGCTATTTAAGTCTATATAAACCATGTGACCCCACCCCCAGGCGTGACCAGTTTTCACCCCAGGGGCATACTTTGAACAATAGTTGTAGAGGCCACTATACAAAGTTACATACCAAATATGAAACCTCTAGGCCTTGCGGTTTCAGAGGAGAAGAATTTTAAAGTCATTTTGCTATTCAAGTCTGTATTAACCATGTGACCCCTGGGGTGTGGTCTGTTTTGACCCATGGGGCATAATTTGAACAATCTTTGTAGAGGACCACTATAGGATGTTAAGTACCAAATACAAAACCTCTGGGCCTTGCGGTTTCAGAAGAAAAGATTTTTTAAGACATTTTGCTATTTAAGTTTATATAAACCTTGTGACCCCCGGGGCATGGCCAGTTTTGACCCCAGGGGCATAATTTGAACAATCTTTGTAGAGGACCACTATACAATGTTACCAACCAAATAACAAAGCCCTAGATCTTTCGGTTTCTGAGGAGAAGATTTTTAAAGTCATTCTGCTATTCAAGTCTATATAAATCATGTGACCCCCGGGGTGTGGCCAGTTTTGACCCCAGGGGCATAAATTGAACAATATTTGTAGAGGACCACTATAGGATGTTACACACCAAATATGAAACCTCTGGGCCTTGCGGTTTCAGAGAAGAAGATTTTTAAAGACATTTTGCTATTTAAGTTTATATTAACCATGTGACCCCGGGGCGTGGCCAGTTTTGACCTCAGGGGCATCATTTGAACAATCTTTGTAGAGGACCACTATAGGATGTTACATACCAAACATGAAACCTCTGGGCCTTTTGGTTTATGAGGAGGAGATTTTTATAGTGATTTTGCTATATATTCTATATAAACCATGTGACCCCCGGGGCGTGGCCTGTTTTGACCCCAGGGGCATAATTTGAACAATCTTTGTAAAGGACAACTTAAGGATGTTGCATACCAAATATGAATACTCTGGGCCTTGCAGTTTCAGAGGAGAAGATTTTTAAAGTAATTTGGCTACATTTTCTATATAAACCATGTGACCCCCAGGGCGTGGCCAGTTCTGACCCCATGGGCATAATTTGAACAATCTTTGTAGAGGACCACTATAGGATGTTACAATACCCATTATGTAACTTCTGGGCCTTGTGGTTTCAGAGAAGATTTTGAGTCATTTTGCTATATATTCTATATAAACCATGTGACCCCCAGGACGTGGCCTGTTTTGACCCCAGGGGCATAATTTGAACAATATTTGTAGAGGACCACTATAGGCTGTTACATACCAAATATGAAACCTCTGGGCCCTGCGGTTTCAGAGAGAAGATTTTTAAAGTTTACACTTTTAAAATCTATTTTTAGCTCTGGTGACCTACATATGCAGCGGACCGGAAGGATTTGAACAACTTTGAAAGAGGTTCACCCAAGGATCATTCCTGTGAAGTTTGGTGAAAATCTGCCAAGCGGTTTAGGAGGAGATGTTGTTTGAATGAAAAGTTGACGACGCACACACGCACGCACACACGCACGACGGACAACGGGCGACCACAAAAGCTCACCATGAGCACTTTGTGCTCAGGTGAGCTAACAATAAACCTGCAGACGAAACCCATGATTTTTGTGTATAGCATATTGCTAATTCAACTGGCTGGAACCGGTTTTTGTGTACATCAATATCTGTTAAAATGAGGATTGAGCAGTGATTTCAGCTTCAAGGCATTTACTGCAGACTGTACCATATACCTACTTATTAGGGCATACTCTGGCCAATTTTCAGATGGTGTTTTATAACCATTTTAAATCGACTTATGGAATGGTTATTATTAGAAATATGTTTCTGGAATAAATTTTAACTTCTTGACTTATAAGACGTTTACACTTATGACTGGGTATTTACAGTATACAATGTTACATATCAAATATAAAACCTCTAGGCCTTGAGATTTCAGAGGACATTTTTAAAGTCATTTTGCTATTTAAGTCAATATATAAACCATGTGACACCCGGGATTTGGCTAGTTTTTACCCCAGGGGCATTATTTTAACAAAGTTACTAGAGGACCACTATACAATGTTACATACCAAATATAAAACCTCTGGGCCTAGCGGTTTTAGAGAAGATTTTAAAAGTTTGTTTGCTATTTAAGTCTATATAAACCATGTGCCCCCTGGGGTGTGGCCAGTTTTGACCCCAGGGGCATGATTTGAACAATCTTTGTAGAGGACTACTATACAATGTTACATACCAAATATGAAACCTCTAGGCCTTGCAGTTTCAGAGGAGAAGATTTTTAAAGTCATTTTGCTATATAAGTTTATATAAACAATGTGACCACTGGGGCGTGGCCAGTTTTGACCCCAGGGACATTATTTGAACAATTTTTGTAGAGGACCACCATACAATGTTTCATACCAAATATAAAACCCCTGGGCTGTGCAGTTTCAAAGGAGAAGATTTTAAGTCATTTTGCTATATAAGTCTATATAAACCATGTGACCCCCCGGGTGTGGCCAATTTTGAACCCTGGGACATCATTTTAACAATCTTTGTAAAGGACCACTATGCAATGTTACCAACCAAATATGAAACCTCTAGGCCTTGAAGTTTCAGAGAAGACTTTTGAAGTCATTTTGCTATTTAAGTCCAATTTTGACCCCAGGGGCATCATTTGAACAATACTTGTAGAGAACCACTATACAATGTTAAATACCAAATATGAAATCTCTGGGCCTTGCGGTTTTAGAGAAGATTTTTAAAGTTATTTTGCTATTTAAGTTTATATAAACCATGTGACCACCGGGGTGTGGCCAGTTTTGACCCCAGGGGCATCATTTGAACAATCTCTGTAGAGGACCACTATACAATGTTACATACCAAATATGAATCCTCTAGGTCTTGCGGTTTCAGAGGAGATTTTTAAAGTCATTTTGCTATATAAGTCTATATAAACTATGTGACCCCCGTGGCGTGGCCAGTTTTGACCCCAGGGGCATTATTTGAACAATCTTTGTAGAGGACCACTATACAATGTTACATACCAAATATGAAACCTCTAGGCCTTGCTGTTTCAGAGGAGAAGAGTTTTTAAGTTATTTTGCTATATAAGTCTATATAAACCATGTGACCCCCGGGGCGTGGCCAGTTTTGACACCAGGGGTATTATTTCAACAATCTTTGTAGAGGACCACCAGAGGATGTCACATTTCAAATATGAAAGCTCTGAGCCTTGCGGTTTCATAAAAAAAGATTTTTAAAGTTTTTACTTTTTAAATCTATTTTTAGCTCTGGTGACCTACATATGCAGTGGACCGGAAAGATTTGAACAATTTTGAAAGAGGTCCACCCAATGATAATTCCTGTGAAGTTTGGTGAAAATCTACCAAGCGGTTTAAGAGGAGATTTTGTTTAAATGAAAAGTTGACGACGCACGCACACACACACACGACAGACAACGGGCGATCACAAAAGCTCACCATGAGCACTTTGTGCTCATGGTGAGCTAAAAAGGCTTCGACAGGTACCGTATTCAAAATTCAATAATTCCGGAAAAAGGTCGGTGACCCCTATTTTTTAAGACTGTTTTAGTTTTAGGATACAATAATGCATGTTTGTGCCAAGTTTTAAGAAAATCTGTCGTAGGAAAAAATGGAAGGAAATTGTTGCGAAAGTCTTTAAACTAATTTTTCAAATCCAGTTTTCTTTATATTCAATATATATAAACACAGGTTAGCGAAATTCCTGTTATAACATTATATCAGTTATCTAGGTACTTTCTTTCACAGTGTTAACATTTAATGTCCAACGGCGCATTTTGCACACGTACCTCCAGTGAACTGTATGAGCCTATCGAGTATTCCCATGCCGGCACTATGTACAGCAACACGCAGTCTACGACCTCCATAAATCTGTAATGATAGTTTAAACAGTGGGGTTATTTACTGTACCATAATCCTTTAATCTTTACTTCAGGAGAGGAAACCATCTGAAAGGGTTCCCCCAAAACACATAAATTCAAAGAGATGCAGCAAATTAAAGCACAGTTTGTTAATAAAATCTAGCATTTATAAGTAGGATATCAGTTGAAAGAATGGAATGATCACAACCCTGGTAAATAAATGAGGCGTGTCTTGGGCATCTGCTTTAAGTGCTACACTTCTGCCTACAGTGGATTTATTTTAAGAAGAGACTTCCTTGAAACAGAAAATACCATGAAAGCATAAAGTGCCATCCTGGATAAGCCTGTGCAGGACGACACTTTACACAGATGCATTAAGCCTGGGTTTCCCACGACACACCTCAAATGTACAATAAGGGTGCAGTAGTGCAGTGGACATGGTGTCCACCTATAAACAGGTAGATGTGAGCTTGATCCCAATTTTAGATGAAGCACCAGACAATATAGACATAGATGTGAGCTTGTTTTCAATTTTAGATGAAGCACCACACAATATAGACATAGATGTGAGCTTGTTTTCAATTTTAGATGAAGCACCACACAAGATAGACCTAGATGTGAGCTTGTTTTCAATTTTAGATGAAGCACCACACAAGATAGACCTAGATGTGAGCTTGTTCCCAATTTTAGATGAAGCACCACACAACATAGACATAGATGTGAGCTTGTTTTCAATTTTAGATGAAGCACCACACAATATAGACATAGATGTGAGCTTGTTCCCAATTTTAGATGAAGCACCACACAATACAGACATAGATGTGAGCTTGTTTTCAATTTTAGATGAAGCACCACACAAGATAGACCTAGATGTGAGCTTGTTCCCAATTTTAGATGAAGCACCACACAAGATAGACCTAGATGCGAGCTTGTTCCCAATTTTAGATGAAGCACCACACAATACAGACGTAGATGTGAGCTTGTTTTCAATTTTAGATGAAGCACCACACAATATAGACATAGATGTGAGCTTGTTTTCAATTTTAGATGAAGCACCACACAAGATAGACCTAGATGTGAGCTTGTTCCCAATTTTAGATGAAGCACCACACAAGATAGACCTAGATGTGAGCTTGTTCCCAATTTTAGATGAAGCACCACACAAGATAGACCTAGATGTGAGCTTGTTTTCAATTTTAGATGAAGCACCAGACAATATAGACATAGATGTGAGCTTGTTTTCAATTTGAGATGAAGCACCACACAATACAGACGTAGATGTGAGCTTGTTTTCAATTTTAGATGAAGCACCACACAATACAGACCTAGATGTGAGCTTGTTCCCAATTTTAGATGAAGCACCACACAATACAGACATAGATGTGAGCTTGTTTTCAATTTTAGATGAAGCACCACACAATACAGACATAGATGTGAGCTTGATCCCAATTTTAGATGAAGCACCAGACAAGATAGACCTAGATGTGAGCTTGTTCCCAATTTTAGATGAAGCACCACACAACATAGACATAGATGTGAGCTTGATCCCAATTTTAGATGAAGCACCACACAACATAGACATAGATGTGAGCTTGATCCCAATTTTAGATGAAGCACCATACAATATAGACATAGATGTGAGCTTGTTCCCAATTTTAGATGAAGCACCATACAATATAGACATAGATGTGAGCTTGATCCCAATTTTAGATGAAGCACCAGACAATATAGACATAGATGTGAGCTTGATCCCAATTTTAGATGAAGCACCATACAATATAGACATAGATGTGAGCTTGTTCCCAATTTTAGATGAAGCACCAGACAACATAGACATAGATGTGAGCTTGTTCCCAATTTTAGATGAAGCACCACACAAGATAGACCTAGATGTGAGCTTGTTCCCAATTTTAGATGAAGCACCACACAACATAGACATAGATGTGAGCTTGTTCCCAATTTTAGATGAAGCACCACACAATACAGACATAGATGTGAGCTTGATCCCAATTTTAGATGAAGCACCATACAATACAGACATAGATGTGAGCTTGTTCCCAATTTTAGATGAAGCACCACACAACATAGACATAGATGTGAGCTTGTTCCCAATTTTAGATGAAGCACCACACAATATAGACATAGATGTGAGCTTGATCCCAATTTTAGATGAAGCACCAGACAATACAGATGTAGATGTGAGCTTGTTTTCAATTTTAGATGAAGCACCACACAATATAGACATAGATGTGAGCTTGTTTTCAATTTTAGATGAAGCACCACACAATATAGACATAGATGTGAGCTTGATCCCAATTTTAGATGAAGCACCACACAATACAGACATAGATGTGAGCTTGTTTTCAATTTTAGATGAAGCACCAGACAATATAGACATAGATGTGAGCTTGTTTTCAATTTTAGATGAAGCACCACACAAGATAGACATAGATGTGAGCTTGTTTTCAATTTTAGATGAAGCACCACACAAGATAGACCTAGATGTGAGCTTGTTTTCAATTTTAGATGAAGCACCACACAATATAAACGTAGATGTGAGCTTGATCCCAATTTTAGATGAAGCACCACACAACATAGACATAGATGTGAGCTTGTTTTCAATTTTAGATGAAGCACCACACAATACAGACGTAGATGTGAGCTTGTTTTCAATTTTAGATGAAGCACCACACAATACAGACGTAGATGTGAGCTTGTTTTCAATTTTAGATGAAGCACCACACAATACAGACGTAGATGTGAGCTTGTTTTCAATTTTAGATGAAGCACCACACAATACAGACATAGATGTGAGCTTGTTTTCAATTTTAGATGAAGCACCACACAATACAGACATAGATGTGAGCTTGTTTTCAATTTTAGATGAAGCACCACACAATACATAGATGTGAGCTTGTTTTCAATTTTAGATGAAGCACCACACAAGATAGACCTAGATGTGAGCTTGTTTTCAATTTTAGATGAAGCACCACACAACATAGACATAGATGTGAGCTTGATCCCAATTTTAGATGAAGCACCAGACAATATAGACATAGATGTGAGCTTGTTTTCAATTTTAGATGAAGCACCACACAACACAGACATAGATGTGAGCTTGTTTTCAATTTTAGATGAAGCACCACACAATACAGACGAAGATGTGAGCTTGTTTTCAATTTTAGATGAAGCACCACACAATACAGACGTAGATGTGAGCTTGTTTTCAATTTTTGATGAAGCACCACACAAGATAGACATACAACTGAAATTATAGCTACTACCAAGTCTGGATTAGTGTTGTTTTATGGGCATAAAACCTTCATATGTCGGGACACAAATAAACAACAGCATTTATAGAATTGAATGCAGTGACCAGTGACTCATACATTTCCGTATAATTGTACATAAAATACCAAAAATAACATGCTCAAGAAACAATTTAGTTAATTTTAAACCTATTTAATTTTTTAGCTCCATTGTGTTGAAAGCATGACGCTTAATGAGACACTCTTGAGCCTGTTTCCTAGGAAGAACCAGTACCAGAGTCTTTTTAGAGAAACATCCTTCGAATGCTCCTGGAGTAGGGATCAAACTCATGACCTCCAGACAGTAAGGCAGACACCACATTCATTACATCACTGCAACCTCTTGAAACAATTTCTGAATGCTGATTCCCTATACATAGTTTTTACACCACGCCATATGACTTAATTGTCTTCCTTTAAAGCACAGCATAATTTCATCCTAAAGGCCTAGTTTAAGGAATGTCAGGCCTCTATATGGGGCATTCCACTCTGTGTATTGGTCCACCATAAAATCTCTTATCATTATATGCAATCTTTTCCCGCAGCTGACTGAGTGCACTGTTTCAATTGCAGAAGTGTATTGCTCTCAGCTGCTAAGGGTCGCCACACTGTGTCCACACTGTGACCACAGCAGGGTGATAATAAACAGAAGGACAATACCCCAGATTTTTTTTTTTGGGGGGGTGGGGGGGACAAATAAAGAAGGATAAAACTAGGCCTTTAAATCGTACCTCTCCGCTCTGATTTCAACTCCTAAGCTGCCACTGGAGAGTAAGATTTACAATACATACCTTTGTAGCACCTGTGAGCGATGATAAAGCTCTTCAGTGGAGTACGTCTCCAGAATTGGAAATCGGACTAAGTTTTCACTGTGGAAAAAGTCACGGTCAAAACCAAGAGTCCGCTCCTCTGTCGAGACCAACTTAAGCTCTCGTATTCGGGTGTCTATTCCACCAGCTGAAATCAATGTCAGGTAACAAGTCATTCAATACACTTCTGCAGAAAGGCATTCTGCATTTACCAAAATAAACCTTAGTAGTCTATTGGCATCACTCATAGCTCTATGAGATTTATTTCTTTAGAAAGATTTTAATCAATGTTTGCTTATTAATTCAAATAAACTTGTTGACACTTGACATCTTTATGGGTTCAATCGTTTTAATATTTACTATTTGATATAATTAATTATAACGACAGAAATGTCCAAGACAGATAACGCAAAATCACCAAACTGGCAGGAAAATATATGTTTAACATTGCATATTCTCAAGAGTACCTTTACAATCTTCGATCTTGATTGTTATCCACTGATAATGTTCGGTCATGTTCGACAAGATGGTGTGTGTCCCTGCCTCATCAGTTTCCCTGGAAACAAACACTAAATAACTGTATAACAGTGTTTCTTAGCCACTTGGGGAATAGTAGCCAGGCCCATCATTAGGAGTAAATCCATGCCGTAGGGGAATAACTTTCACCGCCTGTCTCATTTTCACGTGGAAATATTCGTAAATTATGTTTGTCTCCACATCATAAAACCACTAAAGACTCCATGACGGGAAATATTGAGATTAATGGGGAAAATTATATACACCAAAGCTGTAGGAATAGGGCCTTATTTCTGCCCCAAATTGGCATTTAAAACAACAGTAGCACTGTGTAATAATAAGACTGGTAATTGAATAGTCTAGAAATAACAAATTGAAACGTCATTATGAATTATTAAATAAATCTAATAACGCTTCCAACACAACTCTCAAGCTCAAAGGCAACTTTAACGTAATAAACTAAACAATTTGAAACTTTTCGCTAATTTGGTGAATAGCAGCTGAACACCTGCTTACCAGTCTATATTGACGACATTGAGAACTTTTCTGCTACTCCAGTCTCCCCCCTTGACAACGATCTTTGAAGGCAGGTAATTGTCATCAGAACTATCCAGGCAAATCTGCAGTTTTCTTTAAAAGAACATGAAATGTGGCGTGTCGTGGGAAAACCGGTCTTAATGCATGTTCGTAACGTGTCGTCCCGGATTAGCCTGTGCAGTCCGCACAGGCTAATCCAGGACGGCACTTTCCGCCTACAGTGGATTTATGTTTAGAAGAGACTTCCTTGAAACAGAAAATACCATAAAAGCGGAAAGTGCCATTCTGGGACGACACTTTACGCACATGCATTAAGACCGGTTTTCCCACGACGCGCCTCAAATGATTTTTTTTTCAAAACAGTACTGGGCCCATATTCACAAAGCTCCTTAGTGAACACTTAACAAAATTTCTTAAAAATTATCAAATTCCTTAAGTCTGTAGTTGTTTCATGTATCGGTCTTTGAGCATGTTTTGCACCCTTAAGTCTGTAGCTGTTTCATGTATCGGTCTTTGAGCATGTTTTGCACCCTTAAGTCTGTGGCTGTTTCATGTATCGGTCTTTGAGCATGTTTTGCACCCTTAAGTCTGTGGCTGTTTCATGTATCGGTCTTTGAGCATGTTTTGCACCCTTAAGTCTGTGGCTGTTTCATGTATCGGTCTTTGAGCATGTTTTGCACCCTTAAGTCTGTGGCTGTTTCATGTATCGGTCTTTGAGCATGTTTTGCACCCTTAAGTCTGTGGCTGTTTCATGTATCGGTCTTTGAGCATGTTTTGCACCCTTAAGTCTGTGGCTGTTTCATGTATCGGTCGTTGAGCATGTTTTGCACCCTTAAGTCTGTGGCTGTTTCACGTATCGGTCTTGGAGCATGTTTTGCACCCTTAAGTCTGTGGCTGTTTCATGTATCGGTCTTTGAGCATGTTTTGCACCCTTAAGTCTGTAGCTGTTTCATGTATCGGTCTTTGAGCATGTTTTGCACCCTTAAGTCTGTAGCTGTTTCATGTATCGGTCTTTGAGCATGTTTTGCACCCTTAAGTCTGTAGCTGTTTCATGTATCTGTCTTTGAGCATGTTTTGCACCCTTAAGTCTGTGGCTGTTTCATGTATCGGTCTTTGAGCATGTTTTGCACCCTTAAGTCTGTGGCTGTTTCATGTATCGGTCTTTCAGCATGTTTTGCACCCTTAAGTCTGTAGCTGTTTCATGTATCTGTCTTTGAGCATGTTTTGCACCCTTAAGTCTGTGGCTGTTTCATGTATCGGTCTTTGAGCATGTTTTGCACCCTTAAGTCTGTAGCTGTTTCATGTATCGGTCTTTGAGCATATTTTGCACCCTTACGTCTGTGGCTGTTTCATGTATCGGTCTTTGAGCATGTTTTGCACCCTTAAGTCTGTAGCTGTTTCATGTATCGGTCTCTGAGCATGATCTGCACCCTTAAGTCTGTAGCTGTTTCATGTATCAGTCTTTGAGCATGTTTTGCACCCTTAAGTCTGTGGCTGTTTCATGTATCGGTCTTTGAGCATGTTTTGCACCCTTAAGTCTGTGGCTGTTTCATGTATCGGTCTTTGAGCATGTTTTGCACCCTTAAGTCTGTGGCTGTTTCATGTATCGGTCTTTGAGCATGTTTTGCACCCTTAAGTCTGTAGCTGTTTCATGTATCGGTCTTTGAGCATGTTTTGCACCCTTAAGTCTGTGGCTGTTTCATGTATCGGTCTTTGAGCATGTTTTGCACCCTTAAGTCTGTGGCTGTTTCATGTATCGGTCTTTGAGCATGTTTTGCACCCTTAAGTCTGTGGCTGTTTCATGTATCGGTCTTTGAGCATGATCTGCACAAGTAAATATTGCCTAGATGACTAGTTTTGTAGCCTTTGTTAACAAAAATGATTGGATTTCACATAGAAACATTGATCTGGAATTTTCACTTAAATACAACTTAAGTTAAGATTTCCCTAAGGAGCTTTGTCAATACAAGCCCTGGGCCCATATTTATAGATTCTTAAGCCATTCTTAACTTAAGTTGAACATAAGTCAAAATTAGATTCTGTGTTTAAAACACTATGCTTTGGAACATTTGCATGACTAATGGTAGATATTAATACACTTTGAATTATATTGCAAATTATGTATCAAAATCTTTCAGAAATGCATTACTTTGTCAGAAAATCCAATAATTAAATTTGAGAATTTTAAGATATTTCTTAATTTTCGACGATTCTTTATAAATACCAGCCTTGGGCAAATACACAAAAAATCTCCCCTATATGACAATCATATATGATATTGCTACTGCATTTCTAGAGTTCTCATCATTTTCGGTATATAATAATTTATGTATGTGCACCTTTATGTTATTCAAATCAAACTAGAATCAATAAACACATTTAATCTCAATGAAATGTTTACAAAGAAACAATCATGACAGAAAATGCCAAACAGCTATATAATTTTCCTGCTAATGCAAAGTTGGAAAGTGAAAACCACAAAAACAAATCTGCTAGTCTACTAAGTGCAAGGATATACACATATATCTTCAGATAATATTTACTTGATAATGGTTCCTTTTTTCATTTTAAGTTTGATCCAATGTCGCCCCGCAGTGCCGTCACTCTCCCAAAACGTCTCAGGGTCTCCATCAGTCAAACATGAAGCTCCGTAATCGCCCTTGCAAACAGAAGCAAAAATTCTTTAAAAGAATGCACTTTTCCCCTAAAAGATTTGCTTTACATATCGATAGTTTTTTCCCCATTAACATTTTATTTAATTGGAATAATTACCCCCCCCACACACACACAACCTATGGCCCAGGCCCATCCATAACCTTTGAAAAAATGCCCTTCAATACCCATAGCCAAAATAGAATAAGCTTTATTTTTTTTTATTTGTTTGGGGAAAATATTGCAAAATGACAAATTGTTTATAAAATCAGACTATTATTTTTTTTATTCCTCAGTACCAAGACAGCAAACTGAAAGAGATTAGGATTGTAACATGTCTCTTTTTTTCGTAAGTTTGACAAAGAACTGGAATTTCTGATCTTTAGATTAGACCCATGTTGAGCCAAAACATGAAACCAGACAGAGTTAACTAAAGAACATATAGATACATAAGATGTTAAAAAAATTACTTGAAGATTTGCTGTGATTCCCAAATGAGTTAATATTAACCGGCATGTACATAATAGAAAAGATTACCTGTGAAATCAACATGATGATGAATAAACTTTACAAAGTTTCACACCTACAATTTACACTGACAGTCTGTATTCAATTACCAGTAATAATGTCATCCAACATGTAGCATGTTTTGTACTTTTAGTCAAAGCAGCAAGTCGACAAACTAATTCAAACTAGCTTGATTATCAAAGTACAACTTTTACTTAAGTTACGGTTAAGTTAACTAATTAAGTACCACTTAGATATGTTAATTATAAAGAATGACAGACTTTTAAAATACATTTCTGGTTATACTTACAATGAATGAAGATACTTCAATTGCATCCACATAGTTTTTGATAGCGCCTAATTGATCATTTTCTGGTGAAACATGTTTGGACATAAGTCTAACTAATGCCTCATCATGGTCTATACTCCAGTTTACAGGTACAGACTGAAGTTTTGACACTGCACATATATCAGGCGGTGTCACATACACATTTTTCTTACGTAAATCTAGGGAGAAATGGTGGCACACTACATCCAGCCATCTGAAAAGATCCACAAACACAATTATGTATGTTTATTAAAAATTAACCGATTTGACATTAAAAAATAAGAGTTGATATTAGATGCCAGTCAAAGAAATCCACATTTTTCTTCATTACTGCCTTTAAAACCATTTACATGACTTTTTGTATTAAATTTGTTAACTGAGGAATAAATGTGAATATTATAATACTCTCTACAGTTCTCATGGGTTGGACTGGTGAATATGTTTAACTCCCAATGCCAAACAAAGTAACGAATAGTTATTTAACTGTTATTGGTATTCACAATACAGTACATTATTACTATTGTATTTCTCTTTTATAAGACTGTATAGACGCAAATGTATTCCTAAAAAGCTATAAATTAACTTACATTTTTCTACATTTAAATACTTGTCATGAAATTCTCTATTTTAAATATGTCTTTTCTGGAAAAGCCTGTTATTTGCCAGCAGACATGATATGCTTAATGAGAGTCAGGGACATTTACTTGCTGATCACCACTTGGCACGGGGAATCCTTTGGTACTGTAGGTGAAACTCCTTGCAGTGAAAGCAAATCTTCTGTGGGTGTCTTGCAGCTGTACAGCAAAAACCAGGCATCCGTATCAAACACAATATCCTCTGCGGAAGCACTGCTTTTAAACTGAAACATAAATATAAAAAAGGTCTTATACAAATTCTGAGCACTGTGATGTTAAAACTTACTGATACAAGATTTAATAATGAATGTTTGGACAAACTATGAGCCCAATAGTTCTTATTCAATGTTTATTTCTCAGAATTATCCTCTAAACAGTATAGTATATGCATATGCAATTAAATTAGGAGTTGAGAAAAGTGAATTAAATTCTTACTGATATGGCGTGATAAACTCTGGATGATACCATGTGTAATCAGGGTGGCAAATTGTGTACATTGAGTGACATTTAAAGGTAGTTGAAGTTTGCTTAATCAGTCATTTGTTGGACTTTTTACTGTAACAACTTTAGCTTGTAGAGGTTTATGCATTATAATAATAAATTGTTAATTTATGTGATAATTATGCCTTCTTTTTATGTAAAATCTGTGTACACTACTGCAATAATATCACATTGCAATAAATATGTTTTCACATTTTCCATATTTATTTTGAATACATTCATTACAATGTACAACAATGCAATGAGTATTTTATTTTATATATATACATTATATTGTTATTATCTGTAAGAGATATCTATTGTATCTATATAGTGGTACGCTAATAGTCCAGAGATATGGTATGCTTTGTCCTGAGAAAATGGTACGTTTCAACCTGGTAGTGCTTAGCGAATATTGAGCTACATTTTATATGAGCAATATTTGCTGCAGCGCATAACTGGGGAACATTTCTAAGGTGAAATGGTTTCCTTCTTTGGCTACAATGTTCCACCAGTATTTTGACCACAACTTTCATGCCCCAATATGAGCTAGTTATTATGGACGGATTGCAATAAAGTTACATACCTGGACAGATAAACCATTCCTAATTAATGTTCCATAAATATTTGTATGATAACACTTTCATTTTGCATGCCTGAGCACCTCAAACCTATACACTATTGCATTTTTAAACTAATCTCGCTGTCCTCCACTGTGTAAACTTTAATCACTATTCTACTATGCTGTATTAGTGTTACGTCATTCTATTGGTCACTATCAGGATAGCCTCACTCTGATTGGTTTAAGTGCTAAACGGGGCTGCAATTTTTGGGAATTTCTACATACATATGAGATTTATACACAAGTTCAGGCGCGTAGGAGCAGGGGCCGGGACCGCGGCTCCAATATTTGGGGAGCATAACAAAAATATTTTCGAAAATGATCATTACATTTAAGATTTTTTACTGGTTTGCGGCTTTTAAGAAAATAGGCCCGCGGCTGCAATAGACCTGGGTCTGCGATCCTGATAAGTAAACCAGTACACAAAGTCTCACGAAGCTTGCGATAATCGACGAGTAACCGCTTTAACTCTTACTGAAACACTAGTTAAGATACCACAGCTAGGCTTATTGAAACATGAGGTAAGATACCACAATTATGCATTGGAAATTGTCGGCTGACTGCTGTAACTCTAATTGAAACACAGTTGTGCTTTGAACCTACAGATGACTACCCATTTTGTTCAAAACAATAACCATTTAAATGTTTGGCCAATAAATATAATTTAAGATAATGGCGTAAAAACTTTCATTCATTCTTCTCTTTAACGGTCTTGCAGAAATACTGATAAAAAATTCCCAATAATTTAAATGTGTAACTGAATTTACTAGACAAAATGCTCACGTTCTTGCATAAAAATTAACATGCCATTATTTTACTGTTTCTTTCTTACACCCAAAGTTTATTGAAATGGATGTTCCAAACCTACCTCGAAATTTTTAATTTCCTTAACGATCATTTGGCATCAAAAACCCAGAGCAGAGATAATTTAATGTTCAGTGGTTTGATACCTATACTTGTTACATTGCTATTAGAAAACAGATGTTTTTTTTAATGTTGTTATATGTCATAAGATATCTCAATAAATACTACTTTTGAACTCTGTGTCTTGATTCCATTTAAGAATTTATATAAACTTGAAATAACGCAATAAATTATAGAACTGTGCTGTTTTAATTACCACTTCTAGCAGAAAAAAACGCAGGAAAAAACGTGTATAACACAGACATTAAAAAAATATCTTTGGAAACTCCTCCCGCACCCACCCCTTCCGCGGCCCCACTGTTTATGAGCTGCCTACGTGCCGAAGTTTAAATCAGAATTAAATGCATATTTAAGGTAAATTTCAGCACATGAAAAGCAGTTTAAGACTTTAGTGTTGTTTATGTAATGTACAACGATTAGTAACTTAATTGTAGCAAATTATAGGAATTAATAAAAGTTTAAACTTTCAGGTTCCACCACATAAATGGTATTTGGCGACAAGACGTTCCAACGAAGTTAGCCCTATGGCGATAAGATGTTCCAACGAATTAAGCCCTATATAAAAAGTAACACTAAATTTGTTGCATGTCTGATAAATAAGACTAGTACGCTTGGACAATGGTACACTTCAGCCGACAATGGACATACTTAAACACTGGAAACAAACACTGAAATTGGAGAAAATTAATTTCCACAGAAACTACATTTACATTAAATGCAACAAATGAAAGTATGTACCATATGAAAATGAAAATAATGATTGCACATGTATATACAATAACTTTCATAACATTAACAAACCTTTACAACTTTGAGCCATTTGCCCCCAGCATTGCACATTTCTTCACCACTCACATAAACTAATGAGTCAGACGTCGCATTCAGATCTCTGATTCTTTTGCTCTCTATCGACGGTTCAGTGTACACTTGAATGAAACATTTAGGTGAACACTTGTACACAATCTCTGATGGCACGTAACAGAGGGACTCAGGAAGTTTTCGTTTTTCTTTGCAACATCGAATACATTCCTGCAGGCACCTGATTTTTGCTAGACGTTTTCTGTTAGTTGTAGAGTTCATTTTGTCGCTGACTGATTCAAAAGCGTTTCATAACGTGAAATGACACAGTTTCAAATGTTTCAACGCAATTTATCATTATTTCCTAGAAATTTATTCAATCATTCGCCATGTTACCGGAAGTGAAACTTAACAAATGTTTAAAACTCGGATTGGGATTAACTATTCGGGTCTACTCAATAATGCAGGGACCTATATGTTCATAGGTACCTGAATAATGTAATCGAACGATATTTATAAACCAGGGACCTTTATTTTTATAGGTCCCTGTATAGACTTAACAAGAATGTCAGACGTATATGTAACCATGTTGTAATGATCTAAAATATAGATTCAATTGACCTTTTCGACATTCCAATAAAGGGAGATCCCCCTGTGTTGGAGATTGAGGTCAGGGGGTTCCTACTGATTAGGCTACGTCTGCATATTCTGAAATTTGTTCTTAATGAGAGCATTTTTGCTCATTAATGATGATTTAACCATATGAATGGAAAAGAAAACTGTTACTTGTTGTGGAGGAATATATGTAAGTCGGCTTTTATACGTATTTATGCTTTATATGCACTTTGTTATGCTTTAAATAGGTTAAAATTTAACATTCTAAACGTGGGTGGGGTATGGGAATTAATCATTTAATGATCGGAAAACTAAGCTATAAGGGCAACAGATCTTATTTTGGCATTAGATTTAATACCTTTCTTTCATATAGGTTATGAAATAATAAAAAGAACGCTAGTATATTTATTTTTATGCACGTTATGAATATCCATAACAGTCCTTAAATGTGTCATCAGACACAGTGTTTGTCAATATAAAACGTATGAACAATATTTAGAAGTTTTCATGTATATACGGAATAGCATAGAGTAGCCAGTTCAGTATGTTTATACATAATATTATTGTGTGTTTGTATTACAGTATATTGTTGCAATAATCATAATAATAATAATAGCTTAATTCAACTTTATTTGTTTCAGGTAACTATCACAGAATCTGGAATGTCTCACCCTGATTTTCCAGGGGATTATTCACCCGATTGTATTATTCCTTCTTGAATTAACATATTGTGACACACAACACCACCAATGTAATTACATTTATAAAAAATATATAAATAGTATGTAGTGTGTGTTCAAGTTAAGAAATATTATTAATTGTCCAAATTCAAGTGAATATATTTAAAATAATAATGTTAATGAATTGTTGTTATCATAACAGATGGTTGTTGATAGATTGTCATAAGTATTTAGTAATCACACATCTGTGCGCATACAAAGTTCCAAGTCGAAACATCCTCGGCGGCGGTCAGTTAACCTACTCACTTTTCCTTAGCCGATCTAAGCGGGTGACCAAATCTACATACTCTAATGAAAGTAACTACTGCCCTTCTTGAAGCAGAGGTAGTGAGAGAATGGCCGTAGAAATTATTTTATGACCAATCCCACACAAGTTATGTGGCCGGGTTGGGGTTCGAACTCGCGAACACCCGGATTGACAGTCCAGCTCTCTACCACCAAAGCTGGCTGGGCCACGGTTTGTATTCAGGTTGCAATTGTCAAAAGAAAAAAATCATATAAAAATGGTTATATACATTAAATTAATATATCTGTGAGAAACCCCACTCACCAAATCAAATATGGGTCAATGAAAATGTACTCAATGTTGGGCTATTTTCTACACATTTAGTACAAAGTAAATGTGTAAAAAATTGACCTGTTAAATGTTTTAAAAATAGGTGGGTGGAGTTTTTCAAAGTAGCATGTCCAAAGAGTTTGCATGGTTTACTTCTAACCGTAGGTTTGGTGTAGTGTTTCTTATTCATTTTGCCTATTTTGACACACTACTCGTGTGAATATTAATAATGTTATACAGCCAGGTCTAAATTATGTGTGTGAACGTTAAAATCGTAAATTAAATCAATACGTCTTCATATAACGTTAACTAATTGTTTATTTTGAGTTTTAATAGCAGTTCACGTGAAACTGCATCAGCAGCTGATCGATGTTTACTTTACAGCGAGAAAACGGAACCCCCTGACCTCAAAATCTCGCGTTATCTCGCCAGTCTCGTTACGCATGATTTGACAATGTCGAAATCGTGAATGCGCGCAAATTAAAAGTGGTATCAACCGACGTGCACGTGCAGAGATTATAGGCGCGTAGCGCCGCATACTCGTTTACTCGTTCGAGTAAACATTGAACATAAAATCTCAAAAAATAAAATGACATTTACATCGAAAATTGTATAAAAAAAATCAATGCCAAAGGGGGGTTAGGGGTAAACAATACTCTGATAAATCCAGGCACTTTCGTTTTATTTTAATCTTCGCCGGTCCGTGTTCCATGGTGTTTGTTTTGTTTCACAACAAAATTGAGCCTCTTATGTTTTGCGAACAGTTTATTCTTTTCTGCGCGTAATATATTCTTTCCATTGTCTTGCAATGGTGTTAATGTCGTCTACCAGTGATCCGCCTAACCCGGACGTTTTCCTCGATTTGTATACACAAATCAAGGACGGCATCTTCAAGATGAAAATCGTCACATCTAAGTGGGGTCTGGCGCATGCTTACGCCTTCCCCAATAGGTATAATGAAATAATGAACCTAATAAACCCATCCGAATATTATTTATTTCACATACATCTGATTATATCTACGACTAAATACGCTAACCTATATGGTTAAAATGTAAATGTAAAATTTGTTAGTTAGTTATGATGCTGTTACACATGGAATTATAACCTCAATATTTATTGATTTTATTGAATGTTAACAATACAGCAGACAAGCTCAATGATTTATGATATCCATCCAATAACAAACTAGGTCTAAGTATACTTCTCAAAAAAAGAAGAAAAAACATCCAGCAAAACATCATGCATTCCTTACATATGCATACTTGTATTATCTAATGGATCGGTCCAAAATAAATGTAAGTTTTAAATGGACATGTTTAATTATTTGCTGCTTAATTAATCACGCTATAAAAAATAGTGAATTTTAGTTTTATCATAATTCGGCGGCAAACTAGAGGATGTCATCCCCATCCCCTTACTGAATATTGCGTAATTGTAGCGCCTGAGTACTGAATACTGCGTAAAATTGAATTTGCGTACTGAAAAGTAAATGTTTGTTTTCGCTTACTGCGTGATGAACCCCATTTGCGTACTGAATACAGAGTGTCTCTCCGGCATTGGTCTTCTCAAAATTTACCGCAAAAAAAGAGATAAATTCTAACATGGTGGTAGACATCTTCTCAGGACGAAGGGAAAGGCCACTTGCTTTGATTTTAATGCTGTAACTTTGTCGAAATTGATGACATATAAACTGCAAGTTTTTTCAAGATATACTATAACACTAACAAAATCAGTTAGTGCTGTTTTATAACTAAGCGCCAGCCAATACACATATTTTTTAGCAACCCCTATGAAAGTGATGTTTAAACTTGTCAGAGAATACAATGGTCTAAATGTCGGGCATGGCGTTTAAGTAGATTATAGAATTTTAACGCTCTGGAGCTACCTGTGGCCTCCGGCCCCCTGGACCCCTAGCCAAATATTTGCCCTGGACCCACTGGGGGTTCTAGCGGCCCCCTGGCCTCAGCTTATTTTGTATTATTTGTTATATTTCGAGTAGCAACAAATTTGGCCGCGCTACGCACCTGTGTAACGGACCCATATTTAATTGTTAGTGCAGTGGCGTAGCAGGACACCAGTTAGGATTACACACCATTCTTGAAAGGTCCGGGGGCATGGCCCCTCAGAAAATGTTTGGTTTCTAGACGCCATCAGCAGACATCTGGCGTTTATAAACATGTCGTTTTTGGTGTACTTCGATTTCAAATATAATATATTTAATTTTATAAGGAAATTATTATTTGCATTTTCACTTAAATATAATTAAGTTAAGATTTTCCTAAGTATACACAACAGAACATGCTTCCTATTAATTCAGTTATGAAAAAAAACGCCAACTTAGGATTACAGGGGCCAATCTAACATATGTAAAACGTGCAGATATATATAGGGCCTTGTAATATTAAGGTGGCGAAAAATACAAACAAGCTTTTTATACGTACATTAGTACATTCCTTTGTGAAGTACATGTTTATAAAGTGCATTGTATTGTACGCATATTCAATCGGTTACTCGAAAAGAAGGAACTTTTTTCATTGTTGCGAAACCGCAAATGTATTTATTGAAATAAAATGTTAATTATTAAAAACAACAGACAAGTAACGTAAAATTAATGATGATATAGCTATACGACGGATAAATATTATCACAGACGCCGAATGTCGTGTTTTAATATATTTCTTGATGATTATATAAGGATTATGCAGGTGTTCCTTGAAAGGTGCTGATCATGGAAACAGAAAGTGTTTATTTGCACCTGGAAGAATAAATCATGCTTGCAAATTGCTTAGTTTTGCTTCAGTACTATTTAAAATACATTGCACAAGAAATATGCTGTAATAAGATATTCGGCGTTTGTGGTCCTTGTTTATAGTGTGTAAATTTGACGTCTTATATAAATTTAAAGATAAATTGGTAGATTTAGTGGATTTACAATGATAGAAGACACTCAATACTTATTCACAGATTTTCGTATTTCGTATTTGTGGGTGCATAAGCCTAGCTACGCGCCTGTCTTAATGTCTTGATTGCTGTTAAAGGAAGCAGAGAGCTTGTTCATTATACATATATTTTTGTTTAAAGTGTCGGTCTAAAGACTTTCGCAAAAAGTCTTGATGTCAAAAAAGGTAAATCTAGTACATAATACATTACTATGGATAACGACACATTACATTGTAAAATGAAATATTTGCTGCTATCAGCTGAATTATACACACACAGATGTCATTATTCTTATTGTCTCGAGAAAATGGTAAATGAGATACAATGGTGTATGATAACACATGATACCTATTTTAAATGGTATTATTATATATATTAACGATCTGGTTATATGTATATATTACCACTAGTTTATAACACGTTGAAGTGACATCTTGTCAACCAGAAATCTTTTGCTTTGTTAAGTTGTTATACATATTTTTAACAAGAAATGTTTTTGAAAAAGAAAATCGGCGTTTAAATTATTATATCAGATATCATTTTATTCTAAATATTATACATGAGAGGACCCCAGATTATTTTTGTTCCCCACCTATATGAGGAGGCTTCTCGGACCCCAGATTTTTCGGACACCATAGTAAAATTTATCTCCCCAGCATTATTTTGAGAATAATTCAATCTTTAGTGATATTTGTATCTGTATATGTATCTGTATAGGTACTTCGTAGTAACCAATGCTGGCTTTTACACGATGGGGAAGTGCGCGATTAGATTAATCAAAGTTTATAGATTGTTTGAATGAGAACACAACGCCCGCAAACACCGATAAGTCACTGAGATTATTCCAGTCTAAGACTGTTCTGACGAAGAAAGAATGTTTGTAGGTATCTGATTTTGCGAAGATTGGTTTGAAGCACTTTTGATTGTTACATACTAATTTTTTCAAATAGATTGACACTGATATGGTTATGGAAATTTGTAGCCCTAATTAGATGTCTATTGTCCTAAGGAATAAGATATTCTCGTATGTTAAACGCCGGTACGTGCCCTTCCACCACCTTGTACATGAAGGTAATCCTGGAGGGATGGGAGTTCAAGTTGTTTGAGCATGTTAGTCACGCAACCTTCGTAACGAGAAGTGTAGTCGTTGGTTATGAAGCGATCAGCAGATCTTTGGATTCTTTCTAGTTTGTCGATTTCTGTCTTTGTATAAGGATCCAAAATGAGGCTACCATATTCAAGTTTTGAGCGTACAAGTGCGAGGTATGCTGTTTTCAGGCATGATTTTGCGCAGTGTCTGAGGTTGCGTCTTAGAAATCATAGAGTAGAGTTGGCTTTCTTGCTGATGTTATTGATGTGAGTAGACCATGTCATGTCTTCAGAGAATATTATACCAAGATACGGATTTACTTGGACTTGTTGTATGATATCTGTTCCAATGGGATAGAAGTGGCTTGATTTGGACTAGGAGCTTAGTATGTAACTTTTTTTTAAAGTTAAATTTCATTCACCAGCTGGTAGCCCATGCTTGGAGTGTATCAAGACCATTTTGGAATTGGATGTGATCGTTTTGGTTATTGATGGGGCGGTACAGGAGGCAGTCGTCAGCGAACAGCCTCACTTGAGACTTGACTTGATCTGCATGGGAGGTCGTTCAAATGACAAAAGAAGAGAAGGGGTCCTAGGACCGTACCTTGAGGAACGCCGGAGTCCACATGGACTGGGGTTAACTGTTCACCCTCAACTACTACGCGCATTTCTCGCTGTATTAAGAAGTTGCCTATCCAGGTTAAAAGATAGCCTTTAATTCCGTATGTATGTAGTTTATGTAGGAGTTTCTTGTGTGGGACTGTGTCGCATGCTTTGCTGAAGTCCAGTATGATGGTATCTACTTGGGTGTTGTTATCGAAATGAGAGAGACGTGGGTAGTGACAACAAGCTGAGATTCACAGGAATACCCGCTTCTGAAAACGTGGTTTAGAGACATTAATGCTTTATGTTTTTCAAGATGAGACTTGATGTGGCGGCAAATAATATGTTCCAGGAGTTTGGACAAGACTTGTACCGTGAATAAATCGATCATACCACCCCATGTTTTCATCAGTTATACATAAATAACCAAAATAATTTCCGTTAACATAATTGCTATATAAATTTGTCAGGAAATTTTAACAAATTAACAGTGTAAGAAAATAATTGCGGGAATTAATGAACATTATTATGTATCAGACGAGTGTTGAGCTAATGTTCTTTGTTAATGTTTGCCTGCATACTTATCGGTAGTTCATTGTATCAAACATATTACATTATGCATCCGCGATACAACCGTTAGACAATCATGATCCGCATTTTAGCCAGTGTGCAGAGTCGCTTCCCCTGAAAGTAGCATCGTTGTTGCTATAGGTGACGTTAGAAAATGTTCTTCCTGAATACCCCAATTTTAGCGGAATTTATCAGATTCTTTGGAGAAAATTACACTTAACGTAAGTAGCTACGTATTTTTTATATTACAATAGCTAAAATTTCAACAAATATTAATGATTGTTTACATTTTACTGTATACATTTTGGAAACTGGGTCAATAAAATATGGGGCATATTCCTGTCATGCTATTGACTTATCCGATAAGTTATTGTTAGTTGATTTTATCAGTTACGAGCCAGCAATGTACGTTTAATGTTTCAACAATTGAATAATTATTGGGGCAATGAAAATTGCCACTATAATTAAAAATATAACTCACTCTGGAGAGATTATGAGAGATTGTCAATTCAGATTATCCCTCTTTCCCGATTCAGCCATTCCTATAAAATCAAATTTCTCTGTGATACAGTGCATAAATCCTTAGTTAATAACTTTTGTAATATATAAGTTACAACTAGCAGTAAGTGTAAAGGGATATAATTATATCGAAAGCGGTGTTCAGTAGACCTAGATCTCTTTGGTTATATGAATGAACAACAACAAACAGTAATTTCTCATACATTTTTATTAGTCTAATAAATCAGACGTGCAACAAATTTAGTGCTACTTTTTATATGGGGCTAAATTCTCTGGAACCATTTTCTAAGCAAATGAATATCCATCAGAAAACATTGCCCATATAAAAAGTATCTCAATGTTTTCCTAGGGCTTACAAGTATAGCTAAAATTATTATTTCAATATTTGAACACACTATTATGTGAAGTTGGAATAAGACGTCAGACTTAGAATCAACTGTTTTATTACAGCAATGTTTTATATGCATTTTACCATTCGTAATTTCAGATTTTTGCAGAGTAATTAGTGCAATAGACAACTGCATATGTAACTGCATCAGTAAAATTGATTTTGCCACAAAACTGTATACTTGTTTGCATTTACCAAATTTTCTCAGAAAAAAGAAATGTATCCATGCGTTTGATAATGTGTCAGATAGTGTTACACTTTCTATAATGCTGATGTCAGTTTTCTGGATTTTATAGATTTTCTTATCGTTTGTATAAGTGGCATACTCTCATTAAGTAGTGAATTAGGTATGAGTGACGTGAACATGATTGACATAGCCTCAGGTACCAGTTCTTATTGATTTCTATTATTAATCAAACTTATTCACATGTGAATCGTTGAAACAAAACATGTTGTCGTTTTAAGTAAGTCTAAAATACGCATGTTGTATTGGTAAACTTCCAACTTCACAGCCTCTTTTTCGGTAACACATCTGCAGACGAAGATTTATTCAACTACACAAAGTTTAAGTATGTGACCGGGAAATGTCTTGTTTCCTTTACTAAAATCATTCTTTGTCACAAAAGTAGTATTGGTTTTAAGATTTAAACACTTGGAAAAAGCTGTCAGTCAACTTTAGGCGTTTTACTTTATTTACAACTGTCAAAATGACGTATTTATCACAATAATGCTGTTAAAGCGCTCTACTTAGATTTGATTAGGTTACACACAACTAAGTTATTTTATTTCATTTTGGTTACATACAATCACCAGTATTAGTATTGGTCATTGAATAATGAAAGCATTTGCCAGACAAACACAATGCGTATGTTTGAGTTTTCTTTTATTCATTTTTTTTCTACACATGGTATTAGTTAGAAAAAAAAACTCAATATGTGATCAGTATGATGTCAAGAAGAGTGATATAATTATATTTATTTGTTATGTAATGTTCTGCATTATCTGTTGTTTATGTAAGAAAAATCATCAATAGTAATACTGCACTTCATTTACGATGTAAATAACTTGATTTTACTTGTTACATGTGTGTTGGAACTTTTTGTAGACCCGTATGAATGAACGTTTGACAATTGGTTCCAAACCTGTTCCGAAATGTAAACATAGGTGACTTGATTTGACAAACGGTAAGGTGGTGTTATCAACTGATATATTTGCGAATTTTTGTAGTTTTAGAAAGAGTAATGTTTTGTCTGATATACTAATGTAAATATTTTCCAAGAACTTAAAACAAATTTATATATTTAACCAAACTTAGAAAAAATCGTTCGAGAATTGGTACCCCGAGGCTAACTATAAAGGATAACGAAGAGGTTACCAATGTGTTTGTTTTGTCCAATAACATGTTTACCTTGTCAGGTCAGTGGGTTTCTTTACCACACTTGTAATTTACAGAATAATGGCAATTTCTTTTACATCTTAGCAGAAAATCACAGTTGGTTGAGCACCATAATCCATGTTTACATAATATCTGAATGCAGTGCCTTTTCTTGTCCATTGCGGGAATCAGAGGGAACAGGCTTTTTTCTGACTCTTTTTGGGAAAGAGTAGATGTAATTAACAATTTTGCTGTGCAAAATGTGGAAATAAGACAAATAGAGTACAATTCCTAAATATCACAAATTACAATAAATCTGGAATGCCTTAGTATAATAAAAATTAATGGTTTTAAAATTCTCAACATTAATTTTTTTTTTATTTAGAAGTTTGTTTTTGAATACTGTTGTAGTTTATTAAGTACTTTTGCTTTCCATTATAACAAGGAAGAGGACAGTTTTGTAACAACAAACAACAACTATAGTTTGCATTTGAAATGGATCAGATAGTTTAACCAGTGAGAATGGTAGCAAAAAGCCTGCATAGGGAAATCATGATATTGGTGCGCTGTGGGGTGGGGTGGGGGTGGAGGTTTAGAAAATAAAGATACTGTTTTAAAAGATTTTATCAAGATATATAGGATATTTTTTGATTTTGTTAGAATATCAATTTAAATTCACAAGTGAAAATATAAATATATATTTTCATGGGTGGCGCAGCCACAAGTGAAAAAATATTTTTTCTATGATCACGAGTCATGAGTGGCGCAGCCAAGAGTGAAAAAAAATTTTTTTCTATGATCACGAGTGAATACAAATCGATATTCTACCAAAACCAACACATCTTTGTTTATGCTTACAAAATGTGTTATTTTGTCATTTTCGACATCTCATTGAAAAAGAAGTTCTATTATCAAAGTGGTAAATTTCACTGTTTAAAACAGTGAATTACCAATTTTGTTTTCACTGTTTTAAAACAGTAAATTACCAATTTTATTTCGCTGATATTTCCCTATAAACCACCAGAAAGCATAAAATAAAAATATGTGATATCACTGTTGATTTGCATGTTACAGAAATGTATTAGCAATTATGCTCAGTTGTATCAGGAAAATTTTATTATGTTAATAGCCTTATCATACAACTGATGAATGTCATAAAAGCAAAGCCAAACAAATAAACAAACAATATTTTTATGACATGTGAACTTTCATGTTGAATGCCCATTTCAAAGTCTTCTACAAGAAAACAATTTAATGCAAACAAAAAATCATCCAACACAGAAAAACTTTTTACACATATTACAATGACAGCCAGAGCCTTTTATATAACTATATTTTGACCATGCAACTAAACAGTTTAGCACATTATTGTAACGATTAAATAGTCGTTTATTGTCGTCATATTGGCACAGCTAGGGACACACAACCATTTATCAACAATGTTTGTGTGTTTTTCGCAGATATACGCTGCTACATGAACAGTCAATATTTGCACTGAAATCTGGCTTGTCACACCGGACTATTTATTGCTGCCTTGTCTGGTGATCAAACAGTGCTGTTGCTTAAGAGAGGTCAGAGCTGAATGTGAGACTATGCTAACCCCTTATATTTAAATAGCAGTTATAGTGGTCTTGCATCCAGGCATTGATGTTTGCTATCAGTGGGTTTTCTTTGTAAAATCTGGAACAGAAAACTGACGTATTTAAATATAAAAATGGCAGACTGTTCTAGAACTGTGACAGGCCTTTCAGTGTTCCTATTTTTCCCAATTGTTCCTAATTTTTCCTACTTTTTTTTAACAGGTTCCTACTTTTTCCTACTTTTCTGCAAAATCCTCTTACTGTTCCTACTTTTTGAGTGTAATTTGTGATTCAGAGTATAACTTTGACCATTTGGCCTGTCAATCTGGAAAAATGTTGTAACTGATGCTTCTCGTTTACAGATATTTTCAAGAAAATGCTTTTCATCAGAAACTACTTCAGATGCATATGTGACGACAGCACATAAAATTAGGATTGTTTTTCTTCCAAGTCGTTTTTATTTACTTCAAAACATGCAGTTTTGTTAGTTTTATTAACATTATTCTTCCTACTACATTTTAGAACACAATTTTCCTTCTTTCTTCTACTTTTTGATGGAATATACTCTTACTTTTTTCCTACTTTTTGGTTAAACCATGCTGGAAGGCCTGAAAACAATTTGAGGTATGTAACGTTGAGCGAGTCGGCATATTGTTTGTCGCACTACAAGAGTGTGAATAAAAGAGATGCCGTGAAGGCACGAAAATCCGGATCAAACTGGATTTATTTGTGAGCATTTGGTAATAGGAAAATATTTAAGTACATGAAAAATAAATCGGAATCCACTGCCGATTTGCGATAATTTGGACATTGCGCTATAACGGATTGCGATATAGCGGATCTGCAGTGTATTACATAAAGTACATGGATATTTGTTATATTGGTGTTTTAACATTGAAAGTGCAGTCAAAATCACAGAAATCCACTATAATTGCTAATATATTGTTTATATTATCAAAGAAATAATAAGAATTACAGATATGGAATATAGGTTGCAATCTGTGCTACCGGATTTACCAGTCAATCATAAATGCACGGTCTTGTAGAAATGCAATTTCATTAAAACAGAATTTAGAATTGTTTTTTTATAAGAAAACACCTTCTTTTTTTTGTATTTCCCTCGCTTTGAATTTCTATTATGCATCACCAACAGTCTATGCTGTGAGTGCTTTGATGTTGCATCTACAAGTCCTTTTCACACTCAATGTTACCACGGTAACCAGAAATAAGCTTCCATTCAATCAATTGTTTGCTTCAAAGGGGTTAGCAAACTTACCTGAGATTGTAAATACGAGGCATGACTTTTAACTCTTCGCAGTTAAATAGAATTAATACCCCATATAAACATCCATAGTAAATGAGATTAGCTTATTAAATATGAACAAGTTACTTTAGTCTTTCTAGATATTTATTTGGGAGGAAATCGACCCCACCGTGGAGTGAATCTGTGATCCAGTGATAACACGCTGGGTTCACATCCTTGGGGTTGCAGGTTTGTGCTTCAGCTACACCATTACCTACCAACTTGTGGTACACATGAAAAAAACATTATACAAGATGCAGTGCACTTAAGATGTTTAAGATGCCTACTTAATGACCCAAGGACACCAGCCTCTGCAATGGGTAGTTTTCTGTGACCTCCACTATCCTCTGTTTACCAATTTACAAGTCTTCTGGGAGCAATGGTTGTATGGGTGCACTCGATAAACATGCTATTATTGCAGTTTTCAAGTTATCTTAGAGGTTGAAGATGGCTCTGTACATTTTGTAAGGATTTCAATGAAACTTAAGTATGCTTGGACTTGGAAATGTTTATTTCGTCCTTGTTCCTGTTTCCTGTCAATATGTTTTTTCCTGCATCAGAGCAGCGCCTGGAGAATATTCATTACATCCAATTATAGTTACATAACAAGAGACATGACTTGTGATTTTTGATGGAGCGATGGAGACAAGGCCATGTTAAATAGAATAATAATTTATATTTACATTAAAGGGAAGGATCGACAGTATTTCGCAGATAAACACCTGTTAAGAAAAAGGTGTATAAATGTTTATATCAAGCATATTGTAGCAACAATCTATTGATGAAATCATTAATACAAAATATAGAAAAGGACACAATACTTATCTTTTTATAGATGTACAGTTCCAGCAGGATTTGAACTCGCATCTACAAAAGTAGCCACTTCAGTAAAAAATGTCCTACACTACACAGCTTTGATCAAAGTTGCACATGCTAAGTACGGTACATAATGTACATTTCAGTTTTTATGCCCCCATAATCTTGATGCGTGAGGCACATATAGTGATTGTCCTGTCCGTCCGTCCTTCCGCCAGTCCTTTTGTGACAAGGTTTAGTAGATTTTACCGTTTCGTCTAGCACCAACATCGCACACTACAACACTTGGATACATACACAGTTGTTGCTTATGACCATTCCATATCCACCCATACCCAACCTCACTTTGACCTTGAACTTGACGTAATTTGCACTTAGAATAATTCAAATGGGCTTTTTCTTGATTAACTAGATTTTACCGTTTCATCTAGCACCAACACCGCTTGCTACAACACTTGGATACTTACACAGTTGTTGCTTATGACCATCCCCAATCCACCCATATCTCCCAACCATACTTTGACCTAATTTGGACTTATAATAATTCAAAAGTGCTATTTCTTGGTTAACTAGATTTTACTGAATTGTCTAATTCAAAAGTGCCATTTCTTGGTTAACTAGATTTTACCGTGTCGTCTTGCACCAACACGGCTTACTACAACACTTTGATATTTACACAGTTGTTACTTATGACCATTCCCAGTCCATCTATATCACCGAACCTCACCTTGACCTTGACCTACTTTGCACTTAGAATAATTCAAATGGGCTATTTCTTGGTTAGCTAGATTTTACCATTTCGTCTAGCACCAACACCGCTTGCTACAACACTTGGATACTTACACAGTTGTTGCTTATGACCATCCACAATCCACCCATATCACCCAACCATACTTTGCCCTTGACCTAATTTGGACATGTAATAATTAAAAATTGCTATTTCTGTGTTAATTATGACCGTTCCCAATCCATACATATCACCCAATTTCACTTTCACCTTGACATTGACCTAATTTGTACTTAGAAATGGGCTATCCAGAACCAACCAGGTGCATGTGTGTTAATCAAATACAGAATCTTGTTCTAGTACTATTATTTTTTCTGCGCTCACTAAAGTGTCATCTATGGCAACTGTTTATATAATAAAATAATATATATCAACTAGACCATGCAAGTATTTACCTACCATTGATACACCTTGTTTTGTTGCATTTTCTTTTCTTGATAGGCAAATTTCTACATGCAACTTCTCAGTACATTTTTAGCTCACCTGAGCACAATGTGCTCATGGTGAGCTTGTGTGATTGCCTTTTGTCCGTCATCAGTCATTTGTCGTCAACATTTACCTTGTTAGACCACTTTTATTGCCCAATCTTCATGAAACTTGCCCGGAATATTTGTGCCAATGATATCTTGGCCGAGTTTGAAACTGGGTCATGTGGGATCTAAAACTAGGTCACTAGGTCAAATTGAAGTAAAAGCTTGTTAACACTCTAGATGTCACATTTTTGCCCAATCTTCTTGAAACTTGATCAAAACATTTGTTGTTATGACATCTCAGCCAAATTTGAAAATGGTTGAACTCCGTTGAAAAACATGGCCGCCAAGGGGCGGGGCAATTATCCTTATATGGCTATACTGAAAAATGTATAAAGTTTGTTAGCACTCTAGAGGCCACAATTTTTGCCCAATCAACATGAAACTTTCTCAGCACGTTTGTCCCAATGATATCTCGGTCAAGTTTGAAACTGTGTTATATAGGGTCAAAAACTAGAACTCTAGGTCAGATTGAAGAAAAAGCATTGTAAAACACTAAAGAAGTCACATTTTTGGCCCAATCTTAAAATTTGCTCGAAACATTTGATTATATGATTTCTCAGCCAAGTTCGACGCCCGGGGGTGGGCAGTTTTCCTTATATGGCTATATTGAAAACTTTATAAAGCTTGTTAATACTCTAAAGGCCACATGTTTTGCCCAATCAACTGCGCAGAACATTTGTCAAATGATATCTCTGACAAGTTGGAAACTAGATCATGTAGGGTCAAAAACTCACTCGCTCGGTCAAATAGAAGAAAAAGCTTGCTAACACTCTAGAAGTCATATATTTTGCCCAATGTTCTTGAAACAAGCTCAGCACATTTGTTTCAATGATATGTTGGACGAGTTCAAAACTAGGTGACTTTGAAAAAAAGCTAGGTCACCAGGCCAAATTGAAGAACAAGCTTGTGAACACTCTTCAGGCCACATGTAAAGCCCAGTAATCATGAAACTTGCTCAGGACATTTGTCCCAATGATGTCTAGGACAAGTTCCAAACCGGGTCACATGGCTTAAAAACTAGGTCACTGGGCCAAATTGAAGAACAAGCTTGTGAACACTCTAGAGGCCCACATTCTTAGCCAAATCTTCACAAAAACTTGCTCAGAACAGTTTAGTTCCTTAGCCTCTCAGATGAGCGACACCTAGGGACTTATGGCCCTCTTGTTTTAATACATTTATGTGATCGACCAGAATTCTGTGTGGCAATGATATTTTTTCATTTAAATTGACACTTGTTAGAGAATACACAACATAAGGACCATGAATCTAGTCTGGGTATGGTATTACTTAAGTCGTATGTGATAGCAATTATCTGTAGCCAGTCTTCAGTGGCATTGGTCTTGTTTAAAGCCAGCATTATTGGCTAGTAAATCACACTAATGTTTTCCTCAGTCTTGTTTCTATGTCATTCATTTGACATTACTTGATGATTGCTGGTTCTAATACTAAAATCCTTTTTAGCTCGACTATTCGAAGAATAGGTGAGCTTTCCTACTACCCCCGGCGTCAGCGTCGGTTTTTATTCAAAAGTCTTTTAACTTCAAAACTACATAAGTTATTCACTTGAAACTTCGAATATACGTTTGTCATCAACTCCAGTGTCAGGGGCAACATTCCTCATAACACTGTTTTGTATTTTGACAGAGTTATGCCCCTTTTTCACTTAGATTTTCTGGTTAAAGTTTATTCAAAAGTTTTGTAACTTCAATACTACATAAGTTTTTCACTTGAAACTTGGAACTAACCTTTGTCATCAACTCCAGTATCAAGGGCAACTCTCCCTATAACACTGTTTTATATTTCAACATAGTTATGCCCCCTTTTCACATAGATTTTCAGGTTAAAGTTTATTTTCAAAAGTTTTGTTACTTCAATACTACAAAAGCTATTTACTTGAACTTGGAATATACCTTTGTCATCAACTCCAGTATCAGGGTGAACAATCCCCATAACTCTATTTTGTATTTTGACAGAGTTATGCCCCCTTTTTACATAGATTTTCTGGTTAAAGTTTATATTCAAAAGTTGTGTAACTTCAAACTACATAAGTTATTCACTTGAAACTTGGAACTAAGCTTTGTCATAAACTCTAGTATAAGCGGTAACATTACACATAACTGTTTTGTATTTTGACAGAGTTATGCCCCCTTTTCACTTAGATTTTTTGTTTAAAGTTTATATTCAAAAGTTTGGTTGCTTCAAAACTACATAAGTTATTCACTTGAAACTTGGAACTAACCTTTGTCATCAACTCTAGTATCAACGTCAACATTCCCCATAACTTTGTTTTGTATTTTGACAGAGTTATGCCCCTATTTCACATAGATTTTCTGGTTAAATTGTATATTAAAAAGTTTTGTAACTTCAAAACTATGTAAGTTATTCACTTGAAACTTGGAACTAACCTTTGTCATCAACTCTAGTATCAGGGGCAACATTACCCATAACTCTGTTTTGTATTTTGACAGAGTTAGCCCACTTTTTACATAGACTTTGTTGTTAAAGTTTTTGTTCCAAAAATGTATTAACTATACAAGGCTTCACTTAAAAGTTTTGTATTTTAACAAATTTATGCCCCTTCCACTATCCAAAATACGTACCAACTGAAATACTTAGTCGAGAGCGCTGTCCTCTGACAGCTCTTGTTTCTGCTATTATTGTTCTTAAAATCATGATCTTATTAAAAGACAGTCAGATTTCAGTTAATTTTGTGCTAACATTTATTATTAAAAGGGAAAATCAATTGCTGACAAATAAACTTTTTAAATGTCAATGGAGCTATAAATGAAACAACAAACATACTTACCGCAGGAATGTTATGATTTAAAATGTTTACTTAATACCGTAATTACCCTAAGTATTGGGGCACCCAAAATATTTTTTTTTTTTTTTTTTCCTGTTTAACAGTTTTATTCATTTCATAATATACACAATACAAAATAAATCAAAACATAATTATGCAAGTTCTACTAGTTGCTGTCAGTACATGACTGCTTTGCAATATTCTACTATACTATACTCTATATTGATTTCAGAATTACATAATACACATCATATTATGCCAGCAAATTTTAATATATATGCACGATGGTACATTTAAACTAGGTATACAATTTTTACACAACACAATACACCATGTGTACAAAACATTACTATACTAGTACTGAACTATGGAATAAATATTTTAAACATGCTAATTACAGAGAAGTCTTATAACTGTCCAATAGAAATCTTTATTGGGTGCATATTGTGTGCTTGTATAAATCTTTAACGCTAATTTTAGACTAGTTTTCAGACCTGAAAAGTTTGGGATAATTTCTTTCCGTTTACATGCAAATATGTACTTTTTAATTTCCATGAAAAGAATAAAACAATTGTCGTTTTCTTTTGTGTCGCCAAGCAATAACAATTTGCAATTAATTTCAATGTTTATATTTGCATTTTTTAAACTATGCAAAACATCCTTAATCAAGGTTTGCACTGTATTACATTCCCAGAATAAGTGGGTGATTGATTCTTCCGACAATTTGCAAAAAGTGCATGCGCTACTACCCGACATGCCCATTTTAAAAAGAAGTGAATTTGTCCCTAATATTCTGTGGACAATCCTTGTTTGTAACCATTGAATATAATTATGTATCACTTGTTTTTTCAAACACTTGCCCATGGACAATGTTCCATTGTATGGTGTCATTTACAAAATACTCATTCCATTTAGTATGACACCCTAAATATTTGGACACCCCTAATTTTTGGAAAAATAATTATTTTTCATGCCCCTTAATATTGAACACATTTGAAAGTTGAATTATTTCCTGTCCCTAAATATTGGGATACCAAAATAACACCTTATGTTGGTACTGTATAAACATTCAATACCCTGCCACTATGCTGGTAGCATAGTGGCCTGTGACACAGTATAGTGTGCTTGCTTATATATATACCATAATGTACACCATCAGGGGTATGTTTGCATGTAGTTGACATGTGGTGCAAACTGTGTACTCTACTGGAGCATGCATGGTCTTCTCAATTAATCTTCTCAATTAATTATGCCCCTCTTTGAAGAAGTGGGGGTATATTGCTTTGCATCTGTCCGTCGGTCGGTCGGATGGTCGGTTGGTCTGTCCGTAGACCATTTAGTTTCTGCACGATGTCTAGAGAACGCTTTGACCTTAGATCATTTAAGTTGGTATGCTGGTTACTTGGGAGGAAAGGAAGACGCCTATTGATTTTGAGGTAAACAGGTCAAAGGTCAGAGGTGGTTGTAACATGAAGTTCGTTTCGGCACGATATCTAGAGAACGCTTTGACCTACGGTCATTTAAGTTGGTATGCTGGTTACTTGGGAGGAAAGGGAGACGCCTATCAATTTTGAGGTCAACAGGTCAAAGGTCAAGGTGACAGAGGCTTCTAACATGAAAACTGTTTCTCCGTAGACCATTTTGTTTCCGCAGGATATCTAGAGCAGGCTTTGACCTACGATCATCCAAGTTAGTATGCTGGTTACTCGGAAGGACAGGAAGGAGCCTGTCGATTTTTAGGTCAACCAGTCAAATGTCAAGGTCGCTTGTAACATCAAATCCGTTTCCACACAATATCTAGAGAACAATTTAACCTAAGATCATATAAATTGGTATGCTGGTTAGTCTTGAGGGAAGGAAGACCCCTATTGATTTTGAGATCAAGAGATCAAAGGTCTAGGTCACAGGGGCTTGTAAAAAATAACATTTCCACGTAATTACAGATGAACCATTGGTACATGGTACTCACACTTTATAGGTACAATGGTCAGTTTGAGTAGATGACCTATTACATTGTGATAATTACTGAATACTTGGGTTGAGTCGTCAAATTTGATAGGAAGAATGCTCTTGCAGAGAAGACAACTCCTATCAAAGTAATGGTTAACATGTCTCAGCTTAGATTTTTCAGAAACAGTACACTTTTGTGATGAACAAAGGCTGCAGGTCGGGGAGCATACATGTTTTACAAACATCTCTTGTTACCATTAAGTCCCCAGCAAGAAATAATTGATCTTATAAGCATAAGTCACTTATAAAATATTCCTTCTAATTATTTATAAATAAATTTTTAAGATATTTTAGTAAGTATATTATTATCCCAAAGAAATAAAAGTAATTAATTGGTTCAAGACATAGTTAACTGCAGAATAGATTGTATTATATATTGCACTAAATGTTGGGACCCAATTTAGAGAATTATTCTTTTGTATCCATTAATATTGGGACAATACAATTTTTAATTATTTTTAAGTGTCCCACTACTTAGGGTAAAAACGGTAAGTTCTAACTAACAATGACTAAGAAGCGTTGTGAATATTAGCCCAGAAATATTGGTCTAGGCTTGTGACTGTGATCATGTTGAATACACCAATTAGCTGCTGGAGAACATATTAGCTAAGTATAATCTTCTCCATGATTTCATTAGGAAATATTGGGAAAATTGTGAAGCTTTATGATTTGATGAAAATCTGTATTTACCGACTAGCAGCTGATAATAAAGCTACCTAAGGCTTGGTCAGTAATAGTGTAAGGTAACCTCATTTGTTGTTGTGGTTGCAAGGTCTTGAAACTGTTGTTTATAATAGTGCCATAACTTTGGAATTTTAATGGAGTGGTAGTGTTTAGTTGCGTTGGATAATAATTAGTCCCATAGATTCTATGGCAGGTTGCATGATTGTACAGGGCTATAATGCATAAAACATTGAAAATCTTTAGCAGCGATCTAGAGTAACCCCTTGAATGCTGTGGCTTGTTTACTTGGATACCAAAACTCTGGCATTGGAGACAAAATGCTCTTTAGTTGAATGAAAACATTGTTTATCATTTCAGAATTGGAAAACCAGACAGATCACCAATGGATTGTTATGAACCCAAACAGGTTTTACAAACAGTCTCCCATTGGAGAAAAAAATGTGACAGACATTAATATTGCATGGAAGAAAGTGTACTTAGGAAGTATGCTTGCTGTAGCTGTAGATTCATAAACATTCAGTGTCTATGGTGTTAGAAGAGCTCATAATGGAAAATGGGGGGTCTGGGGACACAAAAAATGGGGTCGAGGATAAGAATAGCAACACTCAGGAGTGGGTGGAGTCAGAACGCAAGGTGACACCCTTCGAACGTCTCTCCCAAGACCTCAGCAATGATCTGAGAGTTTTGAAGGAAATAACCCTCGGGAAACGGATCGGATTTTATCGGATCAGAGGCGAGCTGGGCAGTGGGAATTTCTCTCAAGTGAAGATGGGCATCCATGTTCTTACAAAAGGTATGTTTATCTCTTTCGTTTAGAACTACAAATGTGGCATGTCGTGGGAAAGGGGGCTTAATGCATGTGCGTAAAGTGTCATCTCGGATCAGCCTGTGCAGTCTGCACAGGCTAATCCAGGATGACACTTTCCACTTTTAGGGTAAAGTCTGTTTCAAGAAAGTCTCTTCAAGTAAAAGAGGGATGACAGTGGAATATGAATACATGCATTGACCAAAAATACAATGTTAAGAAATTTTGCTCATTTGTACCATAATACCTGTATTATAATTTTTATTTCATAATAAATATGAGGCGTGTCATGAGAAAACCGGACTTAATGCATGTGTGTTAAGTGTTGTTCTGGATTAGCCTGTGCAGTCCGCTTTTATGGTATTGTCTGTTTCAAGAAAGACTCTTCTAAACAAAAATCCACTGTAGGCGAAAAGTGTCATGCCGGATTAGCCTGTGATGACTGGGACCACATTACACACATGCATTAAGCCCAGGTTTCCCACGACACATTCAAATATAGTAAGCTTGTATGGCGTGTTTTAGAATTACAGATATATTAAGCTTGTATGTCACTCTTAGGCCTTTGACGGAAACCATCGCTCACTGAAAGCAAAATTACGCATTTTATATTCACATATACAGTTTTCTGCCAACAATAACTGTGCTTCTGGATTTTTTCCGCCATTAACCCAAATATATTGTAATATTTTCCCTAAATCAAATATGTAGGACTTGGGGCCCATTTATAATCTGAAACCAATGTACTCTGTGACCTAATCAGTGTTAACTAAATTTTTTTTAAATTTATTGCTGATTTTGATTTGTGCTTTTTATTGGTATTTTGGCAATCACATGTATCACGTTAAAGTTAAAAATACATTACCAAATTTATAAGTCTGAATGGCCCAGTGGTCAGTAGTGTGTGAGATTTTGATCCAGATGGTCCTGGGTTCAACTCCTGGTAGAGACAAATATGTACCTCTTTCTTCTTTATATAATATTTGTTTTAGATTATTCCAGATGCTTTAGCTTTTGCAGTCAAGACAAGACATTAAATGACATTAAAAAAAAGAGAAGAAAATCTGTGAACAAGTCCTTTTAACGTTATCAACTATCATTCATTGATAACTCTTATAAAGCCTCATTTATAACTGATAATTATATTGCAGATTTCAATGCTTGTGTGTGTGAGTTTGAAAAAAATCGGTGAGCTATTGGTATAGGGGACCTATCCGGCGGCGTCCTTTGTCTATCGTCCGTCGTCAAGGTGCCATCAACAATTTAGTCCGTTATCGCGATAAAGACTACATCTTTTATTCAATCTTGACCTAACTTGCACAGTTTGTGTAAGACCATAAAATCTTGGATGGGATTGTTATTGGGTCAGATCACACCAGTAACACCAGAGTTATTGCCCCTTTTTCATGCAAAAAAAGTGCAAAAGTGCCCTTTTCCAACGTATAGACTTTATTTTCCATCCAATCTTAACCAAACTTTCACCGTTTGTGTATGACCATCAGATCCCAGCAGTCGGCAAAAATGGGCCAGATCATTTATCAAACACCAGAATTATTGCCCTTTGTTTATTTAAAAAAATATACAAAAATGGACATTATTCAGGATAGAGAGGGACATTTTGCATCCAATCTTCACCAATCTTGCACAGTTTGTCTATTACCGTTGAAGTCGAAATACCAGAGTTATTGCCCTTTGTGAAAAAAATATTCAAAAATGGACATTATTCAGGACAGAGACTTCATTTTTCATCCAATCTTCACCAATCGTGTACAGTTTGTCTATGTATTTAAGACTACAGGTAAAGTTGAATATAAGCATGATCGGGCCACACCAGAGTTATTGCCCCTTGTGTTTGGAAAAAAACGACAACAAGTTATCAATGATTGGCTTGCACACACGATTTTTGATTCAATGTTGACCAAACTTACACAGTTTGCTCATGACCATAAAAGTTGATTGATAAAATTTGATTTCCAACAGTTGCAAGACTTGCATGCAGTTATTTTTACATGCAACTTTGATATCTTCCGAGCCTGCATTAACATAATTTATCATCATTGGAAAGAAAATTATCAAAGAAAGAGAAAAACTTTACCTCATAGCATTGCCATCGCAATTATCGCATTGCAACTAGTTTTCCAAAACTGTTTGCGAAAAAGGCATCAAAATCTACTGTTTGTGCATTTTCCAGAATTGTCAATGACTTAATGAAAAAGGGTCAGGTAAGAATATCAAGAAAATTGATTTGAGAACCATTAGCAAACAAACGCACATCCACTACCCAACTCATACTTTAGTTAGCCCATTGCATTTACCGATGTTTTTAATCAAAATTGATCCTGGCCCCACTGTGTATTGTTCAGATACCTTAATTTACAAACCTGTCACAACAGTATGGTCTTCGTCTGTACCAGTTCTCAGGTGAGCGCTTTGGGCCATCATGGCCCTCTTGTTATACCTATAATGGACAATATTCGCGAAACCTGACAAAACAATTATGGATGAGTGACGCATTTGATAAATTTTTTGAAATATTTTGGATTATTATTAAAGATTACAATATAACTTTTGAAATGGGTACTGAAAATTGACCTACACTAAAAGATCTAGTCTATGGTTATTTTTTGTATTTTGTTCGGTAACATGTCCATAAGAAACACTTTCTGCAAAGTTTTGTTTTGATTAACATATTTCTGGACTGCTACTTTAAAACCCAGGTGTGATCGTCAAAAAATAGTAACTAAACTTTTTTTTTGGCATTTAATCAAATTTGTGGCGGGCCATTAGAAAACGTTGCCGCACTGCCTGAGAAACAAATTATTAATTTTGTTTAGCCTTACTTAGTCTCTCTCTTTCAGAGCATGTAAACAACAATGATTGGAGTGAGCAACATGATGAAAGTAGTAAAATTGTTATACCGACCACAATAATGTCTTATTTGTGAAATAAAACTAATTATGTTGGTTGTTAACTTCATGAGGGTACTAAGAAGGAGAATTCATTGACATGGCCTTTCTTTTTCTTTGCTAGACAGGGTATGTTTTTGTTTGGAATCAGATAAATAGTGCATAACACAAGTACAGTTATTCAGGTAATCTTTAATGGCCTCTTTCAGAAAGGAATTCCTGCATGATAATGGTCATAGACTTTTCACTACTTTATACACAGTTGTATTGTTGTCACATAGCCATTGGGTTCATTCAAAGAACATTTAATAATTTTTGTGGAGATTTTATCAGTACCAGAGAATTTATTATGCCACTCTTCTCTACATTTTATGAAACTTTATTTCCAGTTGGGAGGTGACATTATTGCGTATGCATTTTCATGTGTCTTTAATTGGATCCTTTTAAAATAGGTTATGTTTTGTGTTTATTTCAATGGGGTTGAATTTTTCCTTTAAATTTACTGCATTATCATGATGCTTGATAGTTAAAAATTGCAAAATTCAGTAATTTAAAAATCCCATCTAAATGGAAATTAATTTACTGATAAACTGTTTGGAAACAATGTTTTCTTATTACATGTAGTGAAATTGATAGTGAAATTCTAATTATATTTGTTATCACATCATAATTATCCTATTTTATGCAATGCAATACATATTTATATTTTTTGGCACTGGCATCTATTATGTTCACTATTGCATTAATTAATTATATTCTGTTTTAAGTCTGTTATGCTGAATATTCAATTAGGTGAGTGATAAATTGAATAGGATTTAATTGGATGTACCATATTCGCTCGTTCTAATAGACGCGCTGTGGCGCGATCATTTTGCTGAGCATGCGCGGCAATTAGGGTCTATATTTTGACAAACGTAAGGCCAGGACTTTTTGATTTTACGGTTTACAAAACCGGCGAACAAAAACTTTCCGAAATTGAAAAAAAATAAAATTATAATTACGATTTTTTTTTTACCGATGGGGGACGAAACGTTCAAATTTTCAAAATATTTTGAGTACGAATATAATAATTTGCTCGGTAAGTCCGTTTACTTCCGTGAAACTGCTTTTTGTTTTGGACGGTATCACACGATGATTGCCGATCGAGATCAACAAATTGTTCCGGAATTTCACGGACAATTTTGTTAAGCAACGCGTCCGCCGTTGTTTATGTACATATATGCCATGTAAAACCCGTGTTTTCTACAAAAGAGTGCGAAATGTCTGCTGAAACACGACGTCACGTTCCACGCATGGAAAGCGTGCGTGTACCGATCATGTGCTTCACTAAATACAGGTCTTTAAAGACATTGGGTGTCCTAGTTTCCCGTCAAAGGAATGTTAATCCCATGCATGATTTTTGCAGGGAAAAATCCCCTTATTGTGGTCAGTGAAGTGTTTCAAGTTTGAGGGTCGTCTCATAAATCTGTACTAGTATCCAAAATTGAACAAAAACTGGTACAGCAAATGGAGAAAAAGTAGGTAAATTATAAACAAATTGGCGTGGTTTTTCCATGCAAATTTACTTATTGGTGGAAAAAAAATTAGCAAGTGATTTTTAGTTCGTAAATTGTTGAATTTATTATATATTGTAAACTTCTAATAATGTTCAACATGTTTCATAGATGGCCCTTAAAATGACTTGTCCATTTGATGACAGTTAATATTACCGTTAGAAGTACAGTTATTCATGGAAAGAATGAAACATGAGAAAATCAACACTGTTTTTAACAATAGAGTGACATTTGTCTTTAACATTTGACGCGCAGGCACGATGTGCACGGGGAAAATTTCCCGCCGTTTTTCAAGAACAAAGCATGTATATAATATAAATATATTTTAATCAAGATCTTTACAATTCACCAATTATCCAGTCAGTACTATGTTCAACAGCTGTAACGATTAAAACAGTGTTAAAACACTACATACATGCCCATATGAACATAATTAATCAAATAAAAAAGGCTCCATCAGTAGATCGAGTGTAACCTAAAGATTCGAGAACGACGAGAATAGTGGGTTTGGACATGACGTCACTGTGCGAATGTGATGCGCACTGGACATAAACATCCGGAAAAAATTATTACTTTCAGTTTCGCAACAACAATGATTCTTTTGCTTTTAAAAGGCTAGAGGTATGCCGTTCAAATGGTGATGTTTCGTTTATTTCATTTCGTTTAAACTTGTACAAAAAATTGAAAACATCTTAGCTTTAAATTTAATAGCTAAAACGCACCAGATAACGTCATTTGACACATGCCTTAAAAAAATTTGACGTACGGAGGGGATACCCCTCCCTAACCCACCCCTCTCGGGACGGGGACGCCAAAAAAAATCCTGTGGAAGGCACTGGATGTATATTTTCAGGTGGCATTTGTAACAAATAATATCATTAGTAACAAGATCTTCTTGCGGGCACATCGAAACGAGGATGTGAGGACAGACAGCTTTGTCTCGTATACACTGAAAAGAGAAAGTCAAGGTTGCATTTTGTTGATGATATATATTTTCGCGACACAATGAGAATTTCTTATTTGCCTTGTATTTTGTTTCTGTCACAATTGTAATGCAATAATTTAACACACACTAGCAGTTCAGTTTATATCTGATAAATTTCAAATATGCATGAAGATTTAGCATTTACACAGAGTTGAATATTTAAAAAAAATATATGTTAAAACTGGTTTCTCATTTTTAATAAGAATTAAGACTTAATAAGAATCCAGACAATTAACGTCATATTATTTGGACTTTTCTCTTGATATAGTTAAATTTAATATGTTTTTCGAGACCTCACAGCAATTATTTTCAAAATTTGCGTTGTGTGGTTAGATTAAGCTCGTTTTGCAAGGTCTGTGTTCGGGCAGTTGTGGATTCCAGTCCTGCACAGGTTAACTCGTCTTCTTTTAAAAAGGCATCTCACTTTACATTTTGTAAATCCATACAAGTATACAACTTTGTGGTAAAATGAATTTTAATGATGCCGTTAAAATATATGCATCTATTACACTTATTTACTCAGTAAAATTCATAAATACAAATGGTTAAACTGCATATAAAACATTGGTGTAATAAAACAGTTTATACCATGTTTGATGTCTTATTCTAACTTCACATAATAGTGTGTTTTATTGTTGATATTGTTATTAATTATAAATTGCTAATGGGAAATTGTTGGTTGTGTTAAGATTTGAACACTTCTTTTTTTTTTTTTTTTTTTTTCGACCTGCCAGTGGACATGTTCCCCCAAAATTTTTGTAAACCAGAAAATAAAAAAGGACTGGCCTAAGTTAAAAAAAAGTTTTGGCCTTTTGCTCGTAAAATTTCCTATGTTGTTATGTATTATTGTTGCTGTTGTTCAAATATAAAATCTATTAACGTAATAAGTAAAATCAATGGTGCCAAGTTTAATGTCGTTACGGTACCTTTTAAAAATGTTTTCCAGCGTTTTTTTTAAATAAATTTTTGAAAGTAAGTGACAAAACTAGTTCACACTGGTACAAGAACCAGTTTAAAGCCGTTGGAGTCATACTGTGCATCCATTTGCCCAAGAAATTGGTCTTGGACCATAATTGTGCCATTATCGAACGTTGTTTTTTTACAGCCTCATTACCATTCATCACAGCCTGTTGTCAAAACAACATGGAGACAGTGAGGATATTAGTTCAGATATGAAATTTCATCTTGAAAAATGGCAGGTGGACGGACGTACAATACTCCTATAAAACTTTTGTTCCGTAAAGAACAAACTCAGAATCAATCATTGCATTGACTATGTTGTGAGTGGGTCAAAGGAGTTTTTCTACCTGAATTGGGGATGCAGAATATTTCAGGCAGGAATTAATTCAGATTCCATTTTGTCAAGCTAATTTAAAACTAGAAAGGAAAAGTATTAGTAACTGACATATCAATCATAACATTGTCTGTGTTCTGATTGGTTCAGTGAATGGATTGCCATCATGAAAGAGGTGTTTTCTCAGAATCAAGGTCATTGCCATTGCATAATTGCAAACATCAAGGACATAACCGCATTAAACATCATATAAAAACACTGTGCCTGTATTTCTGCATATGTACTTTCTTAGGTTTGAATTAAAGTTTTTTTTGTTGGAAACTGTTTTATAAGAACCATGCTTTGCTTATTTCTGTTTAACTACTTGTTCAATATAGGGGCCACATTGAAAGAAGACAAAAGACAACAAAGCAACAAAAAACAATAACAAATATGGAACAGCAAAAAAAAAACAACAAAACCAAAACAACAACATTTATTTTCTAGTCATAAATAAAGAGATTTGGAGAAAATGAATTGATAAGAAATAATATTTCTTGCAGAAAAAGTGGCTATAAAGATTCTGGACAAGACCAAGTTGGACCAGAAAACTCAGCGACTGCTGTCTCGGGAGATTAGCAGCATGGAGCGCTTGCATCATCCGAACATTATACGGCTCTATGAGGTAATGCACTTATCAATATTTTCCCCCAGGGGGGGGGAGCGGCCGGCATATACGGGACTTTAGACTGAAAGTTAATCCCGACATGCGGGAGTTTGACACGCCAAATGATTCCGGGTCCCGGGAAATAGACTTTGGTCGGATTTTAGATCCTGATAAAATGGGGAAATTTTTAGACGCCGGCTTTTTCACTCAGCTTAAATATGGCTGCCACTGTGGGGATTTAGACAAAAATGAAATTAGTCAAATTCCCCTGGTATTGCCCGCCGCTCCCCTCCTGGGGGAAAATATTGATAGGTGCATGAGAATGTTCAATTGACAGTGTTTTAAAATCTTTTGTGGGAAATGTTACCAGGGCCCATTTGTAGGGGAAAATATTGTGCGAGGAGGGGAATAAGAAACATTTAGAAATTAAAGAAAAAAATCAACATTTATTTCATTTCACTTTTATCTACAGTTATACAAATATTCTAACATGATACTCGCTAATTTTTCTATAGACAAAGAACAAAATTATTATTGTTTAACTACCCTATAAACAATGCAAAAAGAAGTCACATTTCTAAGAGGAGCATAGTTCCAATTACAATTACAAAAATATATGTCAAATCATGTAAGAATCGTGGTTTAATTCCTACTCATCAGGAATTAAGGCATCAAGTAGTATAACATGGTACACCTCTTGAAATCACAATGCATCCATAGAGTGCATACACACACAAAAAGAAGAGACTCTGTTTCACAACTTCTGATTCCATCACATGATTGCATTATTATAACAAACTTGCAGTAAAATTTCTGATTACTTAGGATTGGTTCAAGTGTAAACATTGCCAGTCATTAAGAGCTGTAGCAGTAAACGAGTATGCGGTATTTTGGATTGTATTGAAATATGTATCTTCCATTTATATTTTGTAACAGTATCGCAATACAGTTTTGCCATTACAGTATACTGATCCATATCAGTCCCTTTAGCTTAAATGAGATTACAATTAAAAACAAACAACCAAAAAACAACTAATATCTGGTCACAATGCACTTGTTGCATTACAATGCATGGTCTGTTATGGAACAGACATAATAGTATTATTGATTTTCCTTCTGAAAATTACTTTTGTTCTTGTTTACTGTGTTACCTCTATTTTTTTTTCTGCTGTACTCTACTGGTGGGCGAGTATAATTAGTGTGTTGGACGAAATATGCATTTTGCGACAATTGTAATTACTGAACAAACTCAACATTGAAATATAGCACGTAACATCGTGGGTTCGTCAACCGTTTGCTAATGTGAACTAATAGTCGTCTTGTGTGCACATTCACAAATATTGACGCCCGGAATCGGCTACCTAAAACTTGGTTATTTTCATGTTTACAGTAGCAATTTCCGGACGTTTTTTTTAAACAGTAAATTATACTGGGAACTTTTTCGTAACTTTATTTAATGTATCATAGATTGCCTATTAATATTCAGATGATATTTACATCATAATAATAACAGGTTACAGCGTTTTTCCTTGCCACTTTTGGAATGGTACCAGTACCAGTAAAAATGGGAATATTAGCGTTGTTTTCAGTCAAATTGGGAAAATCAGTGTTGTTTTCAGTCAAATTGGGAAAATTAGCATTGTTTTCAGTCAAATTGGGAAAATTAGCATTGTTTTCAGTCAAATTGGGAATGTTAGCATTGTTTTCAGTCAAATTGGGATTTTTATCAACTTCAGCAAATACTTCCAAAAAGAATTAAAAAACAACAATTGACAATAAATAAACCCTAAAACAATTTTTTCATTGATTCTTTCCATTAAAGATCTACCTGTGCTTCCAGGAGGTAAAATTAAAGTTAAATGTAGGTACATACATATAGTGATTTTTTTTTTTTGAATCCTTTCGGATTAATTTCCCAGATATTTGGGATTTTTTAACTTCATATTGGGAAAATTTGTAGGTGAAAAAACAACACTATTTTGAAAGAACAATGAAGCACACTTGAAAAAACAAGCTTTATTTGTATATGATAATAAAATTCGATAAGAAATTACGAAACACGAATATTTTAAAGGTACTTGTTCACAGATTTTTGCATTTTTTGAAGTATGCCAATAAATGTCTTAACATGACAGATTTAAGCATCGGAACTAAAAAGCTAAAGTATAATAACCAACAAAAATATTTAGAAAAAAAGAGAAAAGAGAAAAAAGTTCCAACGGGGTTCGAACCCTTGACCTATCGCCTAAACCACTTGGCCGTTCCGACCATGTCACTTTGCATTATTTACTTAATATAAGTGTTCCACGTGTTGTCAAATATTTCAACATAAACAACAGAAATGATTACTCATAAATGAAACGTTTTTCACTGTTCTTTAATTTTTGGAATCGGTGACAAAAAGTTGAAAAATTGTCAATTCGTCATTCTGTCAACAGGTCCCTTTAAAACGTGCGGAAAATACTACTGTCTGACATATACTCGCTAACCAGTACAGTAGCAGTCGGTCAGTGTCCACGTATAAATGCCAACATTTTTTCTTTATGAAAATTTGGAATTAGAAAAAGGCACCATTCCTAATCTGATTTACCAATGAATTTTTTATTTGAAGTTAACAAATCCCAATTTTCTAAAAAATAAAACCCCCAAAAGATCTCAATTCAGACAAGATCCTATTCAATGAAACTTCATATAATGATACAGGACAATGAGAGGAAGTGCAGAGCACAAGGACCATAACTCTTTGTTCAATATTTATGGAGTTATTGCCCTTTGTTTAATTTTCGTGTGCGGAGCATAACTCCATTAGTATTAAAGAGATTCAAATGAAACTTCATATAATTATAGAGGACAATGAGAGGAAGTGCAGAGCACAAGGACCACAACTCTTTCTTCAATATTTATGGAGTTATTGCCCTTCAGTTAATTTTCTTGTGCAGTGCATATCTCCATTAGTATTGAAGTGATGTAAAAGAAAACCACATATATTGATAGAGGATGTTGAGAGGAAGTGCAGAGTACAAGGACCATAACTCTTTTTGTAGGAAGCGTCATTTTTGCCAACATGTAACTGACATTGTGTTGCCTTCCTCTGACAAGCATGCTTCGGGGGCATACGTCACATCCTGTGACAAGCCTTGTTTTTTTCACAGTCTTTCTACACTATCAGTTTTTTTATTGTTATATTGTTGCTGTCTTACAATCAATGATATAAATGTGGCCTGGGTATTTCTTGGTACATCTGGGGTTATAATGATTCATTGTATAGCAAGAAATACACTAACTTGTCTTGTTGAGATATGAAAAGAAACATTTAATTTCACTGCAGAATTAATGAGAAAAAAATCAACACATTTTGAATATTATACTTTGGTTTGGTTAAGGTCAACCCTGGTTTGGTTAAGGTCAACCCTTAGGAAAGCTCATATAAAAAACACGTCATTAAACATTAAGGTTTATTAGTTTTCCAGTTTATGTAAGTTTTCCTGCATCAATTATTTTTTTCCTAAACATACTTAACGGAATAAATGACTCAAATAAATTGGCTCGACAAAAAAATATTGGATATTAACATTTTTTGCCAAGGCTTGGATTGTTCCAATGTGAAAAATAATGTTCACAACAAAATTCAATTACATGTCATACGTGTTTGTGTCTGTCAATTGTCTATAAAACAAAAAACCTTGCAACGGTGCTAATGTATTTTAGTGCTTTTAAATAGTTAACGAAGGATTATTTATTTGATTCTGTTCTGTTCCTCAATTAAACTCATCATTTTTAGCTCACCTGAGCACAACGTGCTTATGGTGAGCTTTTGTGATCGCCTTTTGTCCGTCGTGCGTCGTCAACATTTACCTTGTGAACACTCCAGAGGCCACATTTATTGGCCATTCTTCATGAAACTTGGTCAAATTGTAGAAAAAGCTTGTTAACACACTAGAAGTCACATTTTTTGCCCAATCTTCGTGAAACTTGGTCAGAACATTTGTCTTAATGATATCTCGGCCGAGTTTGAATCTGGGTCATGTGGGGTAAAAAACTAGGTCACTAGGTCAAATTGAAGAAAAAGCTTGTAAACACTCTAGAAGTCACATTTTTTGCCCAATCTTCATGAAACTTGGTCAGAACATTTGTCCCAATGATATCTCGGTTGATTTCGAATCTGGGTTATGTGGGGTCCAAAACTAGGTCACTAGGTAAAATTGAAGAAAAAGCTTGTTAACACTCTAGAAGTTACATTATTTGCCCAATTTTCATGAAACTTGGTCAGAACATTTGTCCCAATGATATCTTGACCTAGTTCGAAACTGGGTCATGTGGGGTCAAAAACTAGGTCACTAGGTTAAATTGAAGAAAAAGCTTGTTAACACTCTAGAAGTCAAATTGTTTGCCCAATCTTCATGAAACTTGGTCAGAACATTTGTCCCAATTATATCTCGGCCGAGTTCGAATCTGGGTCATGTGGGGTCAAAAACTAGGTCACTAGGTCAAATTGAAGAAAAAGCTTGTTAACACTCTAGAAGTCACATTTTTGGCCCAATCTTCATGAAACTTGGTCAGAACATTCATCTTAATGGTATCTCGGCCGAGTTTGAATCTGGGTCATGTGGGGTCAAAAACTAGGTCACTAGGTCAAATTGAAGAAAAAGATTGTTAACACTTTAGAGATTACATTATTTGCCCAATCGTCATGAAACTTGGTCAGAACATTTGTCCTGATTATATCTCGGCCGAGTTCGAATCTTGGTCATGTAGGATCAAAAACTAGTTCACTAGGTCAAATTGAAGAAAAAGCTTCAATTTCAATATGTACTTCAAAATTTTGAATGTCTGTTGTCACTTAAGTTTTTCAAACCATGATGATTAAGGCCACATTTCCATCAGCACTTATCAGTATAGCCATATCCGTATAAAAATCTGACACATGGAAAATTGTTCGACTAATGTTACTCAGGTGAGCGACCCAGGGCCATTTGGTCCTCTTGTTATAGAAATGTAATTAGAGGATTTCGTTTTCACTTTTTCGCTTGTTATTTGACCTTCTGTTGCATTATTGCGCTTACTGAATTACAGCATCGTGACTTTCTCCCACATTTTCCGATATGCTAAGCTCAGATCAAGTAGCATTTATGGAATTAGACTGAACGGTTATTAAATGGTCATTAACTGAAACGCTGAACTTATGGCAGTTCATTCACTTATTTAAAAATTATCCAAGGTGGTATATTAATAAGTCATGACGGAAAAGTACAATCTTTAAAATATAATTGGGTAACAGTTTTGAAAATGTTGGTAATTTCAAATAAAAAAATTTAATGAGACAAAACAGTGGAGGATGAATGTTGAGGTAAAATTTAAAAATGTAATGAGACAAAACAGTGGAGAATGAATGTTGAGGTAAAATTGTGCACTGGCATCTCTTTGAAAAATTTTATAACTAGGGATGGCATCGAATACCAAAATCGGTATTCAAATAATCGCTTTTTCATTTAATTAAATATTTGCATACTCACATAGATTCATATGTGGCACGTCGTGAGAAAACCGGTCTTAATGCATATGCGAAAAGTGTCGTCTCGGATTAGCCTGTGCAGTCCGCACAGGCTAATCCAGGACGGCACTTTCCGCCTATAGTGAATTTATGTTTAGAAGAGACTTCCTTGAAACAGGAAATACCATAAAAGCGGAAAGTGCCATCCTGGATCAGCCTGTGCGGACTGCACAGGCTAATCCGGGACGACACTTTATGCACATGCATTAAGTCCGGTTTTCCCATGACGCCTCACATATTAACTATTTTAAACTATGTGCCCAAGTCGACACAATGTAAACATTTTATATGACATCTTAGTAGAGATTACCAATAATTGCCGTTTAAATATATCTTTAAAGTTAATTCTTAATTAATTAATTAATTACAGTATCCTATTAATGTGTTAATAAAATTAAACATAAACAACTGAAAGTCTTCTATTAAGTGTTTTACTAAAATAAAACTAAAGGTTTTTGACATGACTTAATCTGGAATGTTTGCAATAATGAAAAATGCACATATTTTTTATCAAGTTGGAAACATATGTTTATCAGCAAATTTGAGCAACATTTCTCAGCTATAATGTGCTGTAATGACTGCTAATTGTGTGATCGCATTTCTTTAATTATTTTTCATCAGTCTTTTCATAAGTTAATTACCATTTAAGTGAACGTTATGGCTTCATGTTGTCCAATGTTATTGTGTATTTCTGTTGACTATACGATTGACCGCTGACACGGACCCAAATATTCAATAACCCTGACTGACACATAATACGGGGTCACTCTATTGAAAGCTTGCTATTTATATCTACTGGTGAAATACTGCCTTTATGTTGAAAGAAAACTACATTCTATAACCAGTAACTTTTTGTTTTAATAAAAGCAATATAATTGTGCAAATATTCGAATGGCGTTTTAACTATTCGAATAGCAATCATTCTATTGAATATTAGAATATTCGAATAGTTTTGCCATCCCTAAATATTACCTTCTATTTATCATTGCATAATATTTGTACGCCCTCTCATCGAATATGGGGGGTATTGGTTTACTAATATTGGACAGTCAGTCTGTGAATGTTCGGTCTGTCGGTAGACGATGTTTGTTTCCGCATACATAAGACCAACAGTTTTCATCCGATCTTCACCAACCGTTAGGAAAATGTTTTTGGGCATAATATGTCGGACAAGTTCGATAATCCGCCAAAGCGCTCCAGGAATGTCGGAGTTATGGCCCTTGAAATTTGTCAGATTTGCCTTTTTAGCCCTTTCCGTAAAGTCCAACAGTCTGATGTTCACCGAACTTGATATTTGAAGATGCTTTGGACCAAGAGGGGGCATAACTATTTTACAAAAAGCTCTTGTTACATTGCACATAATAATGTCCATACTGTCAAATTGCAAGTGCACACAATTTTGGTAGTGCAACCTGTACTTGCTGCAGTGATTGATAGCATTGTTTAGAATATGTAACATTAGGCGTAAATAAAATATGTTTGTTTCAGCAGCGCTTCTTCTCTATGTAACGTTGGTACCGGAAAACGGTACCATTCTCAATCTGATTTATATACCAATTTTCCCAATGTTATGTTAAAAAAAAAAAAAAAATCCCAATCTCTAAACAAAATAAAAAAATCCAGAAAAGATTGACGGTGTTCCTTTAAAAATTTAACTTTCAGCACCTCCAAACAATAAATACAAGCGAAAGAATCAATGAAACAAGTTGTTTAGAGTTTATTTATTGTATCTTATTGTTTTTACATCCTTTTTGGCAGTTTTTGATGAAAGCGATAAAATTGCCAATTTCGTTGAAAAGGACGCTAATTTTCCCAATTCAACCGGAAGTGGTACCATTCCCAAAGTAGTGAGGAAAAACGCTGTTAAGGTTACCAGACCTACCCTAAAAAAAATGCCCTGACCCTAGAACATTTATTGAGTTTGTGAGAATATTCTTTTGTTTTATTTACTTTATTCCAATAATTAAATGTTTTGTGGATAAATACGCGTTTTGTTTTGATAGCATCTACTTCAAAACAATGTTTAATGATATTTCCAACATTTTTTTAAATATTCATTCATTTTTGGAATCATTAAGATGACCAGTTACCAAAAAATTAATAAATATAGAGGATATTTGTTTGTTTTCGGTGTGATTAACGTTATATCATCACTGGAAAGGGAGACAATTAATATTTTTACGAGCGCTTGTCTCCCTTCCCAGTGATTATATAATGTTAATCACACCGAAAACAAACAAATTTTCTTTTTATTTTATGCTGTTGAGTAATTTTTTTACATTAAAAAAAGTAGTCCAGCACAGTGAGTGATATAGGGATATATCTCACTGATATTTTCCTATATTTCACTACTTAGCATAAAATAAAACTGCCTACCTACCTACCCTAATTTTTTTTGTAACCTGAAACAAACATATTTTTATTACGCCTGATTTGTTTTGGCGTGTGTACGTCGGCCATCTTGGGCGGTGAGGTCATTGTTGTTGTTCATATTTCATATTGTGACAATAAAAGGCTTGAACCATAAAGACGCATTGTACAGTATCTTTGAAAGTTACACTTTCTGTCACACAAACATTTAACTGTTGTTGTTGTTTTTTGCCTAGGTGGTGGAGACACTGGCCAAGCTCCACATTGTCATGGAATACGCAGGGGGTGGGGAGCTGTTCACAAAGATCTCAAACGAGGGAAAACTGGCGGAACCTGAGGCAAGGCATATCTTCTCACAGGTTACCGCGGCAATCGATCATATGGTAGGTATTTTTGCATCATGTACTAACTAAGAAGTTTGCAATTGCATTCAACATTTATCTAACAGTTTAACTATGATAAGCCAAATCATTATTTATGATTTGAACAGCGATAGTTTATCAATAAGATGAAAATCCAGGTTAAAATTCACCAAGACTAGCTTAAGCCAGGAATTTTCTTGTATATCATCTACATATTCACCAAACAATGCCCAGATTGTTGAGGAATATGTCATCAGTTTTGTTGAAAAAAAATGTTTGCAATGAAAAATGTTCTGAAAAAGCAAGCAACATGGAGCAAAATAATACTCTGTTTATTCTAGGATTGTACCAACTTGGAAACAAATATAATGAATGCACCATTAAATAATAAGAACTTGAGCTGTATCACATTTAAGATACACCCATGTAGAACTGATTCTTTTTATTGTTTCTACATCCTTGAAAAATCTAATGTTTTAAATTGAGTAATCAACAGAGAAAATTATGTATGGCAATTCATTTTTTATACTGCCATATCTTTCAATTAATTAGTAATTGCAAGGATATTTCTAAAGTGCCTAAGTAATTAAACTGTCTTTATTTTAATCATCACATCAGTCGATTTTTCTATTTTGGTTCATTTCTGTCAATTATGCAAGGTCATCTAGAGTTACAAATAGTGGCATTTTATGATGGTCATTATGTGCTTATGCAAGGCACAGATCTCTGCAGGGACTCAAGGATGGCGTGGGAGTGGATGGGAATAAGTTAATAATAAGTTAATAAGTATGAAGAAATTGGTGGAAAATGCCCTTGGAATATGATAACTGAAAGGCTTTTGTTGTTGCTGTTCTTAATGGAATAGTTTATGTTTACAAAGTTTTTATTTAGTAACTTAGTTTAGTTTAAACCTATTTATTTAAAGTAGCAGTCCAGAAAAGCGTTAAAAATAACATACAACTTGGCAGAAATGGTTTCTAATGGACATCTTACCGATCAAAATACACAAAACGCATTGAAATCGGTAACATAATAACGTTTTGGTAACTTTTTATCGTAACATTATCTGTATGCGATAGCTGGTGATGCCTCTGGAGTAAATCAGCATGTACATTAGTGTATATTACGTTTGTACCAAGCGTTTTCGTACGAAGACAATATAATGCCTTTTGTAAATAAGAAACAGTTTTCAGTCAAATAAACGTCATTAAATTTCATAAGAACAAATGCCAATTTAAGATGTATTAAATTATATTTTATGGACTGCGACTTTAAGCTTGATTATGCCAAAAGCCAGAGTCATACTGAGACACTTTCGCGTCCATTTCCTGGGTAGAACTCGTTGGTGGTGTCTTTTGAGAAAGATCTTTAGAATCTTCGCTGAGTAGGGATCAAACTCTCGGTCTCCCGGTCACAAGAATGACACCATAATTATCCATTGCACCAATGCGACCTTATTCAGTAACTTGTAAGAATTAAAATGAAGTTGATTTTTGCTTGGTTTTATTTGCCATAGTTTGAAGTTTGGAATGGAAGCATGTGTGCAATTTTTTGTAGGCTTTATTCCTGTTCAGTTACTTAAAACCAACCCCTCCCCCCACCTTCAACCATTTGCAATTTCAATTAATATGTCAAATTGTTAGTCAAGAAGGACACAGTCCTTGCAATTCTATGTGGATAACAATTCAGTTGATAGTGTAGTTCGAACAAATTGAACTGACTCGCGTTAACTTGATTGATTGAGTTATTTCCTACATTTATACTTTGTTCAGTGCGTGCATGTGCTTCATGTGTTTATGTACCTATCAATATTTTCGCCCAGGGGGGGAGCGGCGGGCAAATGCGAGACTGAAAGCAATTCCCGACAGGCGGGAATTTGACACGCCGAATGATTCCGGGTCCCGGGAAATAGACTGTTTGGAATGAAGATCCCAGTAATATTGGCCCCCGATCCATTTGCTACACCAATTAAGCATCCCCCATTGAGTGGATTAAGACAGAAATGCTTGGCTCAAGGGTGGGTAATAAGACAACCCAAAATACAATTAGTCAAATTCCCCTGGGTTTGCCCGCCGCTCCCCCCTCGGGGAAAATATTGATAGGTGCATTATTGACACCATGATTCTAGCATCAGAGAAATAGTATTACCAGTGGATCGATGTAACATGATTCCAATGCAGAGCATAATGAATTCAGTTTAATCAATTTGTAATATATTCATGAATAGAGGTCAGTGTCAGGTTAATTTATCTGAGCTGTATTGATCTATTTTCCATTGAAGTTCACATTAAAATACACTTCGATGTACTGTGAAATCACTTGAATTCGCGGGGTACAAATTTTCGTGGACTTGTGATTGCGGACATAATCGTGCGGTATTAAATTCGCGTAAATCTGATTTTGAAAAAACAAACAAAAAACATCAGTTGTGATTTACCAAAAAAAAAGTGTCAATTATTCCATGAAACCCCAAACTCGGCAGAAGCCCGGTGAAGGGTCCTATTGTGACAGCTTGTTTTTTTGCAATGAACATGTTCATCAGTACCAGATCAATGGTCCACTTCTGAAGAATAGGGGCCGTGTAACATATATACTCTCGAGGCGTTGAATAGGGGCCGTGTAACATATATACTCTCGAGGCGTTGAATAGGGGCCGTGTAACATATATACTCTCGAGGCGTTGAATAGGTGCCGTGTAACATATATACTCTCGAGGCGTTGAATAGGGGCCGTGTAACATATATACTCTCGAGGCGTTGAATAGGGGCCGTGTAACATATATACTCTCGAGGCGTTGAATAGGGGCCGTGTAACATATATACTCTCGAGGCGTTGAATAGGGGCCGTGTAACATATATACTCTCGAGGCGTTGAATAGGGGCCGTGTAACATATATACTCTCGAGGCGTTGAATAGGGGCCGTGTAACATATATACTCTCGAGGCGTTGCTAAATTACGTTGCTTAAAGTGCGAAAATTAGACCTCCGCAAAAAATTAGTGATTCCACAGTATACTATTAGTGTTAGTTCATTCTAGCAGCTGTAACTTCAGTAAGTGAACTGACAACTGACATGCTGTGTCTGATGTGATTTTATCTGTGTTGATACTCGATAGGTCTGTCTGACAGTAAAAGTTGAATGCCTGTGCAAACAAATGATATCCAGTAATGGCACTGGACTGAGCGGAAATCAATGTGAACATGGCTTGTTGGAATCTAATGGGGGTCATTATGTTGTTTACTAATTGAGCTTGAATGTTTTCCTCAACAAATTTCTTTGTTTGACATAGATTTATGATCTGTTTTGGAGATAATAGTCTTGGAAAAATGATTTAGTCAATTATTTTCTATAATGGATGAACATTTGTCCCAGCTGCAAGAATAATTTTGTCTCCAGACTGTTGCTGCTGCTGAAATTATAAAATGTTATACTGAGAAAGAAATACTTCAGACTTTTCACATTGTCATTTTAGTAAAATCTTCATTTTTGTAAACATTAAAACTTGGAATAGTATTTACTTCATACTTACAATCAGCATCACCTTTTATAAAATGTTATTGTGAAACATAAACAAGTACTACTAATTTTATATCAGTAGTAATTAAAATATATTGTGCTACAGGTCAAAACATTTTCCCTCAATATACATAAATAAATAAAAATATTGAATTTACAAAGTAGTAACTAATAGCAGTAACTAATAATGGACTTTTTAATTTCTGCCCCCTGTTTGTTGGTTATTTATCAGCAATATCTACGCATATTCTCATTTAGATAATAGAGGCCGCGGAAAGATACATTGGCAGAGATCATGTGATAATGTGCCTTTTTGAAAGACCTTAAATTGCATTGATATTTTATGCTCCCGACATCTTGCTGCGGGAGGCATATAGTGATTGTGCTGTCCGTCCATCTGTGATTCCATCTGTATGAGGTTAAATAGATTTTACCGTTTCGTCTTGCACCAACACCACTTATTTTGACACTTGGCTATTTACACAGTTGTTGCTTATGGCCATTCCTAATCCACCTTTATCACCCAACCTCACTTTGACCTTGACCTTGACCTAATTTGGACTTAGAATAAGTCCAGCACCAACCGTTGGAATCTGTGTATATCGAACACAGCGTCTTGTAATGTTTGAATTTGATCCTTTGTAAGTTTGCTGTTGGTTAAGTTTTAATGTTTCAAACTATAATATCTCATAAAACAACCTTTTGCTCATTTTGGAAAAAAAAAATCCACTAGGCTATTAGGCAAGAATTTTTTCTTGATTTAGTTGGGATTGTTCACAATCTGAAAAATATTTGGACTGAAATTATTCACTGATTGGTAACAAACACAAAACAATTTCAAGCATTAAATGTTGTTTGGACCTTATTGGCACCTTATCTCAACTTCTTGAATTTGTGTTTTGACTTATATGACACACTTTGTATTAGCAAAATTATTATATTGAGTAAGAGAGATGTTTTTTTTACTAAATCTCAGTTTGTTCCAGTTCATTAAACCATTATTCATGTTTGATGATTATAATGTTGATATCATTAATTTGGCTTATTATACCCCCACAAACGAAGTTTAGGTGGGGTATATAGAAGTGAGCGTGTCGGTCTGTCGGACTGTTGGTTTTTTTGGTTTCCGGATGATAACTGAAGAAGGGCTTGACATATTCAAATAATTTTTGGTACGCATGTGTAAGATAAAATACAGGTCAATTCGACTTTGGTTACAAACCACTCAATTTTGACAGAGTTATGGCCCCTTTTCGACTTCTATTCCCTGAAAACATGGTTTCCGGACGATAACTCAAGAATGGCTTGACATATTCAAATAATTTTTGGTATACATATGTAGTGTCATAACATACAAGCCAAATTCGACTTTGGTTACAAACCACTTAATTTTGACAGTGTTATGGCCCCTTTTCGACTTAATTTCCCTAAAATTATGGTTTCCTGGCCATAACTCAAGAATGGCTTGACATATTCATGACATATTCAAATAATTCTTGGTATACATGTGTAGCATCATAAAATGCGGGTTAAGTTCGACTTTGGTTACAAACCACAACATTTTGACAGAGGGGTGGCGGCGTCAACTTTTTGTTTCCGCTCTCTAACTCGAGAACGAATTAAGCTATTGTAATGAAACTTCATACATAGATACGTTATATCGAGACCTCGCTTGGGATTGAATATGGGGTCAAGGTCACCGTTATTAAAATAGAAAAACGGTTTCCGCTCAATAACTTGAGAATGCATTGAGATATTTTTATGAAACTTCATACATAGATACCTTATATCGAGACCTTGCTTGGGATTGAATATGGGGTCAAGGTCACCGTTATTAAAATAGAAAAACGGTTTCCGCTCAATAAATTGAGAATGCATTAAGATATTTTAATGAAACTTCATACATAGATACGTTATTTTGAGACCTTGCTTGGGATTGCATATGGGTTGCGTGGTGTCAGGGTCAAGATCACCATTACTAAAAATAGAAAAACAGGTTCCGCTCAATAAATTGAGAACGCATTGAGATATTTTAATGAAACTTCATATGTAGATACCTCATATTGAGACCTTGCTTGGGATTGCATATGGGAAGGATGGGGTTAAGGTCACCATTACTAAAAATATTCAGAAAGTTTCCACTCAATACCTAGAGAACGAATTGTAATTATACCCCCACAAACAAAGTTTGGGGGGGGGGTATATAGGAGTGAGCTTGTCGGTCTGTCGGTCTGTTGGTTTTTGGTTTCCGGATGATAACTCAAGAAAGGCTTGACGTATTCAAATAATATTTGGTACACATGTTAAACATCATAGAATACAGGTCAAGTTCGATGTTGGTTACAAACCACTAAACTTTGACAGAGTTATGGCCCCTTTTCTACTTAAAATTCCCTCAAAACATGGTTTCCGGATGATAACTCAAGAAAGGCTTGACATATTCAAATAATTTTTGCTACACATGTGTTACATCATAGAATACAGGTCAAGTTCGATTTTGGTTACAAACCACTAAATTTTGACAGAGTTATGGCCCCTTTTCGTGTAAAAATTCCGTAAAAACATGATTTCCTGACAATAACTCAAGAATGGCTTCATGTATTCAAATAATTCTAAGTATACATGTGTAGCATCAAAAATTACGGGTCAAGTTTGACTTTGGTTTCAAACCACTAAATTTTGACAGTTATAGCACTTTATTTGACATAAATTCCCTAAAACATGGTTTCCTGGCAAAAACTCAACAATGGCTTGACATATTTATATAATTATTGGTACACATGTGTAGCATCATAAAATACTGGTCAAGCTTGACTTTGGCTACAAACCACTAAATTTTGACACAGTTATGGCCCCCCTTTTTTACTTAAATTTCCGAAAAACATGGACAATAACTCGTGAAAGGCTTCACAAATTAAAATTATTTTTGGTACATAGGTGTAACATCATAAAATACAGATCAAGTTCAACTTTGGTTACAAACCACTAAATGTTGACAGAGTTATAACTCCTATTGAAATTAAATTTTTCCAAATACACTGTTGACCATTCACAAATTAAAGCATTCTCTCTCTGTCCATTTCTTTCGAATAAATGCCATAGTTTTGTGACAAGGCCATATTGTGGGGGTATATCCGTCACTCATGTGACAATTCTAGTTGCATATGGAGTGGGTAGGGTCAAGGTCACCTTTACTAAAAATAAAAAGAACGGTTTGCACTCAATAACTTAAGAACTTATTTAGATATTTTAATGACACTTCATATGTAGATACTTTATATTGAGACCTCGCTTTGGATTGCAAGGTCAAGGTCACCATTTCCTAGCCATAGGTGTATGACCTTCACCTTGCACCCAGAACTTTCTTTCATTATTGTGCTGACTTATGCTTTTCGTTAGAAAAATTTGGTTGTCGTGGAATTTCTAAATTTCTTGTTAAATTATGTTTGGTACACAGGTTTAACATCATAAAATACAGATCAAGTTCAACTTCAGTTACAAACTACTAAATGTTGACAGAGTTATGACTTTATTGAAATTAAATTTTTCCAAATACACTGTTAAACATTCACAAATTAAAGCATTCTCTCTGTGTCTATTTCTTTCAAATGGATGCCATAGTTTTGTGACAAGGCCATATTGTGGGGTATATCTGTCACTCATTTGACAATTCTAGTTGGTGTTGTTTCTTGTTTATTTTATATTTAACACAGTCATAACTTTTTATGAGGGTATTTGGTTATTAAATTTTGTTTCTGGGTTTATTGTTTATTGAGGGCCATCACAAATATGTCTTTTATTTGCACACTTACAATGGCTTGTTACTCTCTCCTTTCAGCACAGTCACAATATCATACACAGAGACCTGAAAGCTGAGAATGTGTTCTACTCGGGCTCAAGATTTGTGAAAATTGGTGACTTTGGCTTTAGTACATATTCAATGCCAGAAAGTTTACTGAACACATTTTGCGGCAGCCCCCCTTACGCGGCTCCGGAACTGTTTAAAGACGAAAGTTATGTGGGGGTGAATGTCGACATTTGGGCAATGGGGATAATGCTGTATTTCATCGTGACTGGAATCATGCCTTTTAGGGCCGACACTGTGGCAAAGTTGAAAAAGTGTATACTGGACGGAAGTTACATAATACCATCATACGTGTCTGACAGTTGTCAGTTCTTGATTCGGAGTATACTGAAGGCCGTTCCACAGGACAGGTTCACTGTTCAGGAGATTCGGGACTCCGAATGGCTCGAAGGTCAAGAATTCCCTAAACCCCTGGAGCCTTATAGCGTGTATCCCAGTCTGTCGGGTGCTAATATCAGTGACGAAGAAAAAGACGCCAGAAAAGTGCTGAATGACCTTGGAATCACCGACACGCATTTTCGTCAAAATGGCACACGCGACTCTCGTTCTAGTGTAACTGGTACATACCGGATAGTGCTCCATCGAATACACAAGAGACGGCTAGGAATCAATGACAACAGCTCATTAGTAAACATACACGATATGAATCGGTCTCGGTCAGCTGTTAACCGTGATAGCGGCACTGTCGCGCCAGCTGTAACGAAACAGTCATCAAAACTGTGTACTATATTGTGATTTGAGTATTTCTGTGATAGTATTATTTGTTTAACTTTTGTTTTTTAATGAGACATGTAAAACTTCCCATTTGTTTTCAAAGGGGAAGAATATATGTTTTGTAATTGTATATATATGGTTGTTTTTTTAAAAACCAGAAACAGTATTGTTGACTTTGTTATATGTAAGAACGTTTGTATGTATCATGTATTTTATCATTAAAAATCATTCCAATGTTTTATTTATTCTTAAAAAAAAATAATTTAATGCCAGCATCCTTAATTAAGTTTCTTAACACATTCATGTATTATCATGTATAGATTACAATAAAACTATTGGTTAGGTAAGTCTTTGTTGTTTCGATATGCTACGTTTTTTTGTAAGAAACACTGTAAACTCTTTTTCTTTAACCCGTCCCCCCCTCCCCCCCAATGAAATTGTCCTGTAAAGTGTAAACTAAAGACATACAAAAGATTATATATTTTGAAGTTCAGACAAACATGCGCTTGGTATTTAACAAGGTATTTTAAATAAATAATGAGTTTGTCAGAAATATAAGGGATGATATTACAAGATTGTCATATTTATTTTAGAAGTCATTTAGCCCAGTTCTTGAGGAAAGTCTTAACTTTAGGTATTCTTCAGTACAAAATGTAATATAAAATTGTATATGTAAAATTCATCAATCTATGTGCACAAACAAGGTAAATTAAGACCTTAACAGTCCAATCTTAACTAGAACAACACCTTTTGTATATTAGCTATTGATAAAAAAAACAACAAACTAAAACTTCTAGATTGGTCAAGAATGAACCTGATCTAAAGGTTAAACTTCTTGAATACTGGACAAGGAGATCTTGGTTGTCCAAAACTGATCCTGATCTAAAAGTTAAACCTCAAACATAGGACTAGGAGATCGATATTGACCAAAACTGATCCTGATCTAAAAGTTAAACCTCTTGAACACAGGACTATGAGATCTATATTGACCAAAACTGATATTGATCTAAAGGTTAAACCTCAAACATAAGACTAGGAGATCTATATTGACCAAAACTGATCCAGATCTAAAGGTTAAACTGCAAACACAAGACTAGGATATCTAGGTGTGACCAAAACTGATCCTGATCTAAAGGTTAAACTTCAAACACAGAACTAGAAGGTTTAGGTTGACAAAAACTGATCCTGATCTAAAAGTTAAACTGCAAACAAGACTAGGAGATCTAGGTGTGACCAAAACTGATCCTGATCTAAAGGTTAAACTTCAAACACAGAACTAGAAGGTTTAGGTTGACAAAAACTGATCCTGATCTAAAAGTTAAACCTTTCAAAGACATGACCAGGAGATCTAGGTTAACCAACACTGATCCTGATCTAAAAGTTAAACCTATCAAACACAAGACTAGTTGATCTAGGCTGGCTCAAACTGATCCTGATCTAATGGTAAAACCACTTATTTACAGGACTGGGAGATCTAATTTGGCCAGCAATGATCATGGTCTCAAAGCCAAACCTCGCGAATGAAGAAATAATAACTTCTTGTACAGATAATTCATAATGAACTGCCTTTCATAAGCATATTAGCAACTTGCAATAGGTTTAATTGTTTTCTTAATATAGTCTGTCTATACATAACAGTGTTTAAATCCAACAATATTGGTGTCTTCTTTGTGACAGCTGATAATCATGAAATAACTGTTGTCAGGATTTGTTAGACAATCATTCTGGTAGCCAGCATTTTTCAGGCAATTTGCTAGTCATTCATAATGGTGTGGACATTGCTCTATTGTGTACTTTCTTGTCATAATCTGTAATGAAATCTATACACACCTGTTATCATCATATCAGATCTCATAACACTGCAAGCATATTTATTGCTGCTATATTAAATACTGATTTTACTTATTTTTTTTAGATTTGTTGCTAATTGTACAAATTGCTGAAAATATATTTTGCAAACACAAAAACATATAAAAATTTGTATGTTTTATTTGTATATAGATATTGATCGTTTTAACTATGGATCTGTTGATATACATTTTAACTGAATCTAGCTGTTAAACTCCATAGAAATCTTGCATCATCATCAGCGATCACTATAGTGAACCAGTTCTTAAAATAACTTCTGAAAAATTACTTGTTAGTGCAAAAATGAATGTAGTATCATTTCTATAAAATGTGTAAATTATAGAGTGCAAAAACACCAGACAAGGCTCCCAGTTGCGTACCTAGGCTAAATCTGCGTTCATGCAATCAAGTAAAAGTTGCGAATTACTTTGCCTTTTATTTAGTACTCCCTATAAAAGTCACAAACATTTATTGAAGAAATGCAAAGCACATTCAAGTTGCAAAGTCTCGTAATTTCCACCAGATTACAGTATACTGTGTTGTCACTTGGATTAAAGGGTTGAGATGAATTTCAGGGCCCATATTCACATTTCAGGGCCCATATTCGCATTTCAGGGCTCATATTCACATTTCAGGGCCCATATTCACATTTCAGGGCCCATAGTCACATTTCAGGGCCCATATTCACATTTCAGGGCCCATATTCACATTTCAGGGCCCATATTCACATTTCAGGGCTCATATTCACATTTCAGGGCTCATATTCACATTTCAGGGCTCATATTCACATTTCAGGGCCCATATTCACATTTCAGGGCCCATATTCACATTTCAGGGCCCATATTCACATTTCAGGGCCCATATTCACATTTCAGCGCCCATATTCACATTTCAGCGCCCATATTCACATTTCAGGGCTCATATTCACATTTCAGGGCCCATATTCACATTTCAGGGCTCATATTCACATTTCAGGGCTCATATTCACATTTCAGGGCCCATATTCACATTTCAGGGCCCATATTCACCAACCCATTCTTAGACTTAGAATAAAGAATAGACTTAGACTCAAGCAAAAAATATGTGTGTATTCCCAAATATGCCAAGTACCATAGTTGCTTATGTCTCTTATAAGTTATTCTTATTAGCATGTTGAATACCCTGCAAAATTCAAATTTACATCCTTTTAAGATCAGAAAAAGTTTCAAGAATATTCTTTATTTGTATGGGGAGTACAGGCTCAGAGCAATTTTCGTTGTTGTATCATGTATTCCTGAAAACTGATGACAGGGGAGACAACCAAGTGAATTATATATGCACATGCGGGTAATGCATGCATGTAATGCTTATGACAGTATACTGCAATCTTTAAAATTACCTTAAAATCATGGTAACAAAATAGGAAGGTTAATTAAGACTGTGAGATTATGTTAACATTTAAACATTTAAATAAAATCAGTTCTCACAGTAAGTCCATGTTTAATTTTTTATTTTTTTATTTTTTTTTTGGTTGGTACAGCGCTGGACTGTCAATCCGGGGATAATGAGTTCGAACCCCAGCCCGGCCACATAACTTGTGTGGGGATTGGTCATGAAATTATTTCTACAGCCGTTATCCCCCTACCACGGATTCAAGTAGGGCAGTTGTCAGTTACTGGCATAAGTATGTGCACTTAGTACTGGTAAACCGCTTAGATCGGCTAAGCTTGCTCAGGAAAAGTGAGTAGGTTAATTGACCGCCGTGATATGACTGAAATACTGTTAAAAACGGCGAAAAATCCAAACAAACAACAAACAAAATAATAATGTTTGTATACAATGTTCAAAGTGCTTCAAGCTTGTGTGTGTCCACATGCATTTTCGTATTAAAGGAAACAGTATAATGTTGCGCTGTTGGCCGAGTAATCCATGGGTCTACTGATCAATAGTCATACTATTTTAATTTATCAACTGTCATGTTTAGTTTGTTAAGTTTTTAATTTGTGTTAATATGAGAACCAGGTGCGGCTATTGGATTTTGATTTAGATAGGGGCGGAAATATTCAGTTACAGAAATATGTTGCCAACAAATTGCTTTTAGTCTCTGTAACATGTTGGAATAGATATAGAAAAGGTGCGATATCGACAAAAAATGAACAATTTAATGAGAATACCAAAGGACCATATGTATTAAGAAATGTATTAAGAATTAAGAAATGAGTGTGTAAAATTCTAAAGTTGGACAATTTTAGAGGGGGCATACTCCGCTTCCGTCCCCCTTTTAATTTGCCTATGAGAACCTATTTCAATTTGTGGATACGAGACCCTAGTCTGGGCCAGTATTGACATAGCTCCGTAGTAAAAACTTGATTAAATGTTTATAAATTCCTTATAGTATATGGCTGTTTCATGTATAGTGTAATTGCATTTATTCTGGTAAATAATAGAGAGATGCTTCTTAGTTTACAAAAATATAAATCTTAATGGTTAACTATCAAAATACAAAATTGGTCTGACATTTTCACTTAAATGTAAATTGAGATATTTGTTAAGGGTTATTTGATACCAGAACTGTTCTTTAACAGGGTTAATTTGTTTAAACCATACAGGACCACAATTGCATGTTATGTAATACCTATAATTTTATACATAATTTTGTATCTTTTATACTTGATTGTACATTTTATATCTTATTCCATATGTGATTGATTTTTTATTATTTTATTCATAATTATATAAAATGATCACTATGTAATTGTGTACTATTTTTGGTGAACAAGTTTGTAGCTGTTAAACTTTGTGTCACATTTTATATTAAGTTTCTGTTAAATTTATTTGCAAATAAAATGAACGTTGAGTTATTTAAAGAATATTGTTAACAGTCTTGCAATATGTTTAATAAATCGTTGAAAATATGTTATTATATTTTCAATTATTAATCTTCAATACAGCTCTTTAAATTGGTTTCATAACTAGTCCTCATAACAAACCGATATACATGGTTGCATTTAAAATAAATGGCTTTTAAAGTTTTAATTAATAGGTTTAATAAATCATCAGATTATTAAAATAAATTACAAATGCACATAATATTCATACAATCATCATTAGATCGTACTAATATGACTTGCAAACTGTAGAACGAATTGTGCACTGTTATTTTTAGCAAGTGTGGATTTTTATACTGTTCCTTAACAAATTATGAACTTCATGTGTGTGAGTTGCCTGTTTATAAAACCAGATGATCATGCTTGAGAGTTATCTATGATGTTGTTGATTATTTGTAATTACTGTGAATTGATTGATTAAAGGAGTAATAAAACTAATAACACTACATCCCTCTGTGTTTCTGCTGTCTTTTGACGTTGCCACAAATGTCAATAAAATAGAAATAAACAGAGTGATTTAACAATGTATCATTTATTAGCCCCATCACTGTTCCAGTTTGGCAACCCCAGTAAGTCCCGGTTAATGAACCGAGGAAAACCCGGCTTAACCTGGATAATAACCATGGCAGCGCCTTGAACATCCTGGATGAACCCTGTTGATCTGGCTTACAACCCCGGATGTTTTAAAATGTTCAATGCAAGCAGGATGTCATAAAATTAACTGTTACCTACTATGCCGTACCGTTTGGGTAAAAACTCAATACACACACAACAGCTATAAACATGTGTATCTCCAGGTACGAAATTGTACCTGCAGGCATAATTTATACCTGCGGGTAAAAATTAATGCTTGTAGGTATCTTGCTCTGACCCAAACCAAAAAGAAGCACACATTCCTGTTTCAATCATTTCATTTATTTATTTATTTATTAAATATTACAATATTTTTATATATCAATACATCAGTACAGTACTAACAAAGAAAACTAAGTTTGTTATTAACTGAAACATGTATAAAATTATGTCGTTCTGTAACGAATTTCAAATTACATATACCTGTAGGCACAATTTTGTACCTTGCATGTATATACATTTATAGCAGTTTGACTTATTTCACTTTTTACCCAAATTGTACGTCATATTTAACCTAGTTCAAGCATGGTGTCACGTGGTTATGCTTGTGGCGCACTTACCAGAGCAACCAATGGTTATGTCTAAATGAATACTCTAATAACAGCTTCGCACGAGCTATGCTTGAAACTAATTGTAGCGATTCTCCTAGGTACATCTGAACTGAGCAACTCTAGTCAATAATTGTTTACCATAGTACTATATATCTACTAGCAGTTTGACGCCCATTTGTCATTGGTATTGTGTACACGGAGTCTAGCATTTATATAAAGCAAACCTTACTACCATGGACCGAAACGATTATTAAAGGGACTTTGTCATCGAAAACGGACCCAAAGGGCAACTGCAGAAAAATTTGAAAATTAAATATTAATATTGACCGTGATACAATAATGGATTAAATAATGTACATATAATGGGAAAAATATGCATTATGAGAAAAAAATCGATATAGAATTTAGGTTGTGTTTATTCGGCCCTTTTCTTGTTTACACTCTGACGTCAGATGTGTGGGCATCGTATATAACCATAGTATGCTGATTCATTTTTTTCAAGTTCAAATAGCGCAGTTGGTTTAAGCGCTGTCTATTGTCATTTGTTCTTACGACTCCGTCATTGTGAGTTCGATACCCACTTAGGGGTTTTCCCAGTATTTTTTTAATTGATATTTTATCAACATGCTCATAATGTAACAAATTATTCATACATTATTTATTGCATATAATAAAAACATGCACATGTCACATCTGTGCCACCGTAGGATACTACTGTGTGGAGCACCTAAACTGCACATATGTATAAGCTACTAGTTTATAGTATGTATTAATGTAAGCACACGTTTTAAAAATAATACTGTTACAGTATTACGTGATAAACAAAAACTCCAGCGTACTTTAGCAGCTTCATACCAGGGCCCATATTTATAAAGATTCTTAAACCATTCTTAACTTAAGTTGAACATAAGACAAAATTAGAATTTGTGTTTAAAACAATGTGCTTTGGCACATTTGCATGACTAATGCTAGATATTAATACACTTTGAATTATATTGCAAATTATTTGTCAAAATCTTCCAAAAATGAATTACTTTGTCAGAAAATCCAATCATTAAATGTGAGAATTTTAAGATTTTTCTTAATTTTCGACTAAGATTCTTTATAAATACCAGCCCAGGCCCCATGAATACGAACATTCTTAAGTTTTATCTTGGCCTTAATCTTTAACATTAAACCAATGGAAATCAAAGCTTACATGTTACAAGCATTCTTATTGGTCAATATTTTAAGTTACGACTAACAAGCATTCTCATTGGTCAATATTTTAAGTTAAGACTAAGTCTGAGACTAAGAACTATCGTAGTCGTGGGGAGAGGCACTCAGAAACGCAGGGTCACCTCTGGAACGAAATATCCAATATATAATTGGCAATAATTACCCGTAATCGATCTAACAAATCTTCTAAGGCTGGCTGTCATTTGGGAGCGATTCTTGCTTCGATCGAACGTTTAAACGCAGATACACATTTGGCCAGATTTATACATGAAAACAAAAACGGGAAATCAGTGAAAGGTTAAACTCTAAGTTATCCCACGTTTCAAGTTTCTGACAACGGTGGCCCCGATGTATAACATTCGAGCATATGTGCTATATTTATACACGGAAACACAACAACTCTAAACAGCGAGATTGTAGACTCTCATTTGTCTCCCATGTTGTATAAATACATGGACCGACCGAAGATTGAAGATTGCGTTTACGCAAAATTTGTTTTCGGTGAACCCAATATATATGTAAACAAATGTCATTTCAACTTTTAATCACGGCGGCAATAAAATTGGCCACTCCATTTTCTTGCACACGTATGCTTGAAACGGTATCATACTATGTTGTGCATATGTGCAATTCTCGTCCTCTTTACTTGTCAAAAGGACATACTTTGAACATGTTTCATATTAGACCAAAAGACAGACCGAACTACCAAATATTTTAGATTTAAAATCATTTCTGATCGTATTTGCATTTTAAACCAATGTTATATGTGTATAATATGGTAATACAATGCAGTACATATATTTTGTTTTAATTTTAATGATGACAGATGCCCCGCATATGTAAGCTAATTTTCCTGTATGACATTTGGTAGATTCGGCACGTGACCATAACAAATTTTGAAACATAAAATTTGATGGCACGAAAAATAGAAATGGCATTTAAGTACAGATCTTCAAAGCGCTTCATGCGCACGTATGCCAATGTGGCTTTTTATTATGACCACCCGCCATTAAAATGGCTTCCCAATGCGAAGTTTCACCGCTTTGCAGGACACACCACACGTCCGAATAAAGTACTTTTGTAGAAAAACAAATATTGAAATATAAAAATTCCGACATAAAATGGCTAAACATTTCAAGAGACTTCATAGATCATGTCAAAAAGCCAGTGAAAATCGATGGTTAAAATAACGCAAAGTTTATTCAACAGTGGTTTATTTCGTCAATGCACTCACGGTACAGGGATAAAATTACAGCATACTAACAATAATTTCTGAACAACCAACTATAGAGATTTAAAATCATTTCTGCCAATAAGTGCATTTCTGTGTTCATATACGAATTTCACTTGTATGTGTAAAATATGCCAATAAATAGTTATATGCATTTGACTTAACGATTGCTTATATTTTACGAATGCAACAGATGTTCATGTTTATCGTTTGAAAAAGAGTGAACATAATCAAAACAACGTAGAAAACATATAGAGGATATTTGTGGTTTCGGTAGAATATAGATTTTAACTAACGAGCGACCATAGAAATTTGCGCCACTCGTGAATTTTTTTTTCTATGATCACGGGTGAATAAGAAGTCGATATTCTACCGAAACCAACACATTTTCTTATTATTTGATGTTTGTCCACCTTTTTAAAAACTTTTAATGGCTATCTAAGTGGGTTTTATTGGAAAATATCGCGGGACTCATTTGACAATTTTGAGTCCGGCATCGTTGACGGTCCGTTTCAAATCGAGAACCAGTATGAAACAGTGAACATTATCAGAGTGGCAATTTTCACTGTTTAAAACAGTGAATTACCAATTTTATTCCACTGATATTTCCCTACAAATTACTGGTAAGCATAAAATAAAAGCTGTTTGTGATGGACTAGAAATAGAAATGTAATGCCTTTTACGCATTGCGTTTGAAATGCTTCTTGGCAAACTCGATTGAAACAAGTTAAAGTCGGTGCAAATTGTTCCGTAAAGATCCGATTTTGAAATGGCGTCACAATACAGAATTTCACCGCTTTGTAAACAGGTAAACATGCATATAAAATCACCATTATTCACGTTCAATATATATATGAATTTCACCGCTTTGTAAAACAGGTAAACATGTATATAAAATCACCATTATTCACGTTCAATGTATATATATATATATATATATATATATATATATATATATATATATATATATATATATATATATATATATATATATATATATATATATATATATATATATATATATATATATATATATATATATATATATTATTTTTTGTCAAACCATACACTTTATTATTTTGATATAAAAAACTGTTTCTAATGTCGATTAAAGCAAGGGAGGAAATAAGTGTTTGTGTCGTAATAGCGAAGTAACACAGTTGGCGGCCTTGTAGATACTAGTGATAAGCAGATGTTTTGAAACTAGTATTTTATTTTTTATTACATTATAATTGTGACAGATTAGGAGGAACAATGTCAAGAACTACATGTATATCAAAGCTTCAGCGTGCTTTTAGTAAATTACATCTGTTTCTCTCAGGTCGGTCTGAAATTCAGATAGCATAAACATGATGTTTATTTTCGGTATTCCAATATATATATCACTGTAGTTTACATGATAAATGTGAGTTGAATACCTTTAATATCCATACAGAATATTGCATCAATTGTTTGGTTTATTATATTTGCAGTGTTGGTTTTGTTCCAATTTTATTATTTTTTTATTGTGCAAAAATAAATAAATAAAAGAATCTGATCGGCGTATCTGAGAAACTAAATATCGACAAACTCTGGTCTAATAGGGAGGTGTGCATTGGCGTAAAAAAATTAATGTAAAATATTGCAAAACCCCAGCCGCATCAGCAACTCCTACCTCCTATTGAACAAACAAAGGTTCTTTATTTAAGGCAAGTGACCTGGCGCCTAAGCAACAAAACGCATATCTGGGAAACAATTGAAGAACACATCGCACATTGGCACGGTCAGTGAGGAGCATGATCAATTATTTTGTTTAAAGACGCAACACCTCACAAACATGTTCAAGATTTAATCCAATTGAAGACAAAACGTCTATATGAAAATTCACAGGCAATAAAAGAAAAACATACAGTTAATTGCAATTAAATTTCTCAATGAACCGACTTTAGTCGGCTACAAAATAAAACTTATTATTGCATAATGAAACATTAATCATTTTTAAAAACTGTATTAAAATGGCTAACAAAACCTCTGACACATTTCAATTTTGCAAATTTTAGCCCTAGTAAGTCATTTATTACGTTTGACGCCGATCAAATGTGTTCACAGATGGTAATTTGAGAGCGCACCTATCCTAATTTCCACTTTCCAATTTACATTCGTTTTGACTTTTAATATATTTCCGAAAATGTTATTTTCAATTTTTATTTCATATTCGTTTGCCTTTTACATATATTTCTGAAAATGTTTTGAATATCAGACCTTATGCATCATAAGAACATTAATTCATAAACACTTTGTATTTTTTTTTTAATTGTTTGTATGTTTACTCATTTATTGAGTCTCATAAATTTATATTTGCATAAAAATATCAGCAAAACATTAATACATGTACAATATTTTAATAATCCCAAGATACTTTATACACATTTTGCACGATTTGAAACATGGTATTGTACAAATAAAACTACATATACATGTATTAAACTAAATAGCAAGCATTAACAGACACATTGTATATTAAACATTTATATATATTTAAAAACATTTTTTTTACAATAAAACGTGTTGTATTGATAATTGTATTAACTGCCCAGGGTCTTTAATGAATATGATGTTCTTAAACGGTGTTTTCCAGTAGACAACACATTTCGTATTGAACGCGCACGCGCATCGATGGTACTCCACATTGAATTACTGAAAATAAACAACATGTTTATACTATCTGAATTTCAGAATGACAGGAGAGAAATAGATGTAATTTACTAAAAGCACGCTGAAACTTTGATATACATGTAGTTCTTGACATTGTTCCTCCTAATCTATCACAATTATTATGTAATAAAAAATAATATACTAGTTTTAAAACATCTGCTTATCACTCGTATCTACAAGGCCGCCAACTGTGTTACTTCGATATTAAGACACAAACACTTATTGCCTCCCTTGCATTAATCGACATTAGAAACAGTTTTTAAATCAAAATAATAAAGTAAAGTGTATGGTTTGAAAAAAGAATACTAGTAGTCAGCATAATCCGCATGGCATTACCTTTTGGACCTCTGAACTTTATTTTTAGTACTTTATTGGTTCAGTGTCTCTTTTAGAAAAATCTATATGTATTTAAAAAAATATTAAATGCAGTTGTAATATATGTCCCAATATATCTAGACGATTTAGAAATGATCTGCTCTTAGGGACAAGATAACCAAACGTTCTACATTAAATATGCATTCAATTAGAAATTTCAAATGGTCTGCACTCATTAACATATCTACCTGCAAGAAAACGACCATCGAATTTGTTAGAAAGATAATTAATGTATTACACAATATAATAACTTATGACAAGTGTATTGCAAACATAAGGAAAATAAACGAAACAAAATACAAGAATCTTAAGATTAACATTCAGTATTGTTTTTTAAAATCACGTTATTTATTTCATATATGCAGATGCCAATTTAAAGGAAACATTGGGGAAAAGAGAAACACTAAAAGTATTTAGATAAACATTGCGTATTGAGACGTTACCGTGTACTAGATTTAAGCAGCAGTCCAGAAATATGTAATAACAATTAAACTTTGCAGAAATCGTTTCAATGGACATCTTACCGATAAAAAAAACAAAACCGCATTGAAATCGATAAAGTAAGAACGTTTTCGTAACTTTCCATCGTATAGTTTCTGTATGCGATAGCTAAGTGATGCCTCTGGAGTATATCAGCATGTACATTAGTGTGTATTCTGTTCGTACCGAGCGTTTTCGAACATAGACATTATTAAATGCCTTTCGTAAATAAGAAACGGTTTTCAGTTGAGTAAACGTCATTAACGTTCATTAGAACTGATGGCAATTTATGATGTATTGAACTATATTCTATGGACTGTGGCGTTAATGTTTTTTTCCCGACAATAGGTAAAACGTATGAACGGGAGGTAACTGCAATGAAATGATAACTCACTGCAATGGCACAGTGAATGTTTGTATTCGTATATATCATCATCAGGACACAACTATCGATATGAATAAATGGCTCAGCCGGTAAAAGGGAGGCGCGGTATTTTTGAACAACTGGACAGGACTTCGGGTCCTGCTGGTGAACATTGATAAAAGTTGGTAAAACTCTGAGACTGACACAGTAAGTGAAGGGAGTGATTGGTTTTGGTTGTGTCATTGTTATAATATTGTCATGCAACTGATAAATGAAAAAGAAGAAAACAAAAACAAAAAATTAAACACAAAAGAAATACACGAAAACAAAACTTTGAACACAGAATATAAAAAATATTAATATCGCGTCATAAATTGCATTAAAATTTAAATTTTACAAAAATGTTTTAAGACTAGATTCGAACCCGGTTCGCCGTCACCAAAATCTTCAGCGCATACCACTCCACCATTCTTCTTTGATTATAGTTATGTGTTTATCAATACCAATACTATCTTTGAAATGAGCGACAAATTAAGCTTTCACTAAAAATAACATTTGCATCGATAAATGACTGTGCTGATCTTTGGTGTCTCAGAGGTCGTTGTCGGATTGTACCCTTTCAACAGATATTTTATTTTACGGACACGGAAGCGGATCTCGGAGACGGATGACGGATCACGCGTACACGGAAAAGCGGCCTTAAATTTACAACTAACGCCCCAAAAGAGTTTGTCATTGTTTGCCATTGATTCACCTTAAAAAAAAAAAAAACCTTTTGTTATTTGGTCAAGGTATCCACTATCCAGACTAAGGAGCATGATTATTTATGAGTGTAGCCTTTTTTGTCCAAGCACTTAGTGGAAATGAAATATATTCATAGTGTAGACTATTCATTATTTCTTGAACACTTGAACATTTCTCATAGCAGTTGAGTTTAAATATCAACATATTCCAGTTACCGAACGTTTAATTTAAATTGGTGACAATTCTTGTTGAAACGATAGCTCACCAGGATTTGTTTTCCAAGTTTCGGACAAAAACATTTGTGTCGCGTCGTGAGAAAACCGGACTTAATGCATGTGCGTAAAGTGACGGCACTTTCCGCTTTTGTGGTATTTTCTGTTTCAAGGAAGTCTCTTCTAAACATAAATCCACTGTAGGCGGAAAGTGCCGTCCTGGATTAGCCTGTGCGGACTGCACAGGCTAATCCGGGACGACACTTTAGGCACATGCATTAAGACCGGTTTTCTCACGACGCGCCACATTTATATTTGTCTCTGGAAATACCTTAAGTTCATTAGCGAAGTTTTGCTGAACTAAATCATTTGCAAATATGTTGTTTTTGTGGAATGAATTTCAAAAATGTAATTTAAATAAATTACGAAGTACATCCTGAAATTACATACACCTAAAGTACATCGCTCAAGGTTTGATGGCATCGTTGGGATTGATGGTAACTATATTTACCATGAAATGCCTCTATAAATATTCCTCAAACATTGATAATCAAACATGGTTTAGGGAATGGCTGGGTGAAAACGGAATCACATTCAACACATATATTGCCAAAGCTAAGTGTTCGGTATCGTTTATTGTATATTGTGTATTTGTTATATACAGGATATTTGTTGGTTTCGGTAGAATATCGATTTTAATTCACGATTGATTCAAAAATCGATATTCTACTGAAACCAACATATTTTATTTTTATTGAATGCTTAAAAATGTTGTTGTGTTTTTACCATTTTCCGACATCTCGGTGAAAAAGTAGTTCCATTATCAAAGTAGTAATTTTCACTGCTTAAACAGTGATTACCAATTTTATGTTCTCTGTTTTAACACTGTGAATTACCAATTCTGTTTTACTGATATTTCCCTATAAACCACCGGAAAGCACAAAATACAAATGTGTACTCCATGAAGCACTATTTGAGCCTTTAACTGCAGATATGTCAGCTTACTATGGTCCTTAAATAAAGTTGCACTGTTAAGGCTTCTAACAAATCAACAAGTCCTCGTTAATGTTATTTTAGTATTATCAACTAACAAAATACAATAAATGCTTACAATAGCTGATGAATGTAAACTTGAATTGTTTCTGAGACAAGGCAAAAATATTAACTTTACAACTAAAATTTGCATCCATACCATACGGGATTCGTCTACTTCAAATTCTATCATATTTCTTGTTATTGACTACGGAGACGCCGGTGTCAAGCACAATGTACCCAGAAATTATTGAATTGCAAATCGCCGAGAAGAATACGATTATTTACTTTCTTAAGCAGGCATGTTTAGCGGCAGTAAATTAAGATATTTCATGCCAGCCTAAATAAAATAAAATAAGTGACTAAATTGGACATTTTAATGACAAAATACAGATCGAACTACTAATAAGAACATCTTGGCACCATTTTAGAACGATTCTTAATTTATTTTTCACTAAATTTCAAAATAAGCCAATATAAGAATTAATTTTGGAACATGACAAATACTAAATTCCAATACACTTGAAATTAAATTGCAATTTCTCTGTCAATATCTTCATACAAAGCATGTCTTTGCTAGCAAATCGAATTATCAAATTTTAGAGTTGTATTAGTTTGCTTTATTTTTGACATTGAGCCTACTGGCTCTGAAGACAGCGTGGAATATACTCGTACTACATGTAGATGTAAAATTATGTACACGTTTGCCATCGCTACCGATTTTCAGAGCTTTTATATCACAAGTATTTCTGTTACATGCTGTGTCTAACCCGTGAGCGCAGGACATTGCAGTCAATACCAGAGCAACATTCGTGCCATTGTCGAATGAGGCTCGTTTGGAGATTACGCTTGGTGCTAATCATGAACAAGTCCTTGCAGTTGTTGAGTAAGTACGTTGCGACAGAAATGACCTTGGGTTGTACGAAACAAGTATAAACATGTTTTTATGATTCTTACATAGTTACGAATTTGTATTTTATTGTGCATATTATTTGCATGCTGAAATATAATTTTTTAGATTGTTAAGAGGCAAGAAACTTTTTGTAAATTAGGTTTTTGAATTCTTAATTGTTTGTTGATAAAGATTGAGGGCTACTGTATGGTTTTGTTCGTAGACTGTTGTTAATTTCGACAACATAATTATAACAAAGTTATCTAAGCGAAAGATAACACTATAAAAATGCTCTTACATTCAGTGAGTTGCATTTTGATTTATCAAAGGTGTCATATAAAAGCATCTCAATTTCATTTAATTTCTGAGCGCTACATATTTCATATATGTTGAAGAATAGTTGAATCATGTGTTCTGGGTGAATGCGATTCTCCGTATTCAGCTTGTGTACAGCTAAGACAATGCACGCGTTAATACTTTATATATCGTGGTTGTTTGGACATCTTCATTAATTTTAGTTCGCTATAAAGGCGGCTTGGTCTTTGTTAACAGAAACATTAATCACACGTTAACAGGTCACGAGTAATGATAACGCCTTGTCGGAATAAATAATTGCTACAAACGGACTGACAGCTAAGTATCATCCATCAATACCCCTCCCAGAAACTCTCCGTGCTGGTACCTTTCTTCTCAATGTTCCATGTGTTTATTGCTTGAAAATTCGAATGTTTGGACCCATATAGTCTCCCCAACAAACGTCATTATCAAGAAAGATTATTACCTACTTTACTATATAAATGATAATTAGGCGTTTTTAACTGTTTACCAGATTGTTACAACAAGCTCTATCAACAGGCAACATTGCGTGATGTTTCACGGTTTTGTTTCGTTATGTTCGCCTCATCATTATTTAAAGGGGAGCAGCCTGCGCAGAACGTTGCGCAATGTAACTTTATAGTAACACTGACTGTTACTTGTAAGCAGGACCCAGGTTAATGATTGTTCTATTTCGTTTTTGTAAGTCACAACTATCGTTATGTTAGATTTGCACGGACAATAAAACAACAAAATGTTATCTTTTATTTATTATTGGAAGTAGGTAATAAAACAAATATTTCATAGTCAGTTGGGAATAGTAAAATGTTTTCCTTTAGTATTAGGGGCAACATTTTCAACTGTTGCCCTCGGCCTTACGGCATCGGGGCAACAGTTCAAAAGTTGCCTCCTCTACTTCAGGAAAACAATTTTACTGTTCACAAATGCTAATGAAATATCTGTATAAACTTCAACGTATTTGAAATAGTAATATTATGTATACGTATAAAATGCAGTGATACCTTTCCTGTGTACATTCTGAAGTCATTGAAGTATTTTGTCTTTTGTAAAGTGGTGACTTCGATATCAGCTTCAGGTTTTTAAGTCATTGTGTTTTTGTTGAAAATCGTACATAGTGTATTATTTATACTTTGTTTAATTAAAATGATTTGGTAATGCGCTTTAAAAAAAATAAAAAAATAATATTGCTATATAGGACAGCAGTTTTTATGCACAGTGCAAAAGAAGCACAAAATGATAACAATACCGACTAAAACGCAAGGTGCAATACACAATTTGTTGATTAATTTATCTAAATTGTACGAACAGTCAGCATAGTAACAATTGCATACACATAATTTCGATAACGCGAATCATCTTAACTTACCATTTTGCGCTTTAATTGTGCAATTACTGTGCCTTTAAGGGTTGTATTATTATGTCTTAGATGCATAAAGTACAAGTAATTCATCTCTAGGCATGCTATTATAAATTACTATGTACTAAAGATGATTGGTAAGAATATTGTGTTTGGGTAATTATTTAAAAATTGTTGGCCAAGTCACCTGCATTTTTATACAAAAATGCAATACAAATGATAAAGTAGTTTTAATGGTCATGAGGTCATTAATATAAAGCAACACTTGCGAACACACATAATAGTGTGAATTGAATAGATTGAACACAAGTTGCGATTGTTAAATTTGATGTAAGGTGTTTCTTTCAGGGAAATTGTCTGACAATATAATTATGTATAGAGTGTACTGAACAATACACAAACTTTCACTGTACACAAACTATCAAAATATTAACATTATTTCACGAATCGGCATAATTGGCATAACAGGTTGCGATCATAAATCGCCAAAAACCGTATTTATATACTTCGTATTCACCACGTCTCTTTTACGCAAATAAGTAATTCATTGTATTTTTGTTGACCGCTACAGGATGTTGATTATCAAGTTTCAAGTTTCAAGTTTCAAGTTTTTTTATTGGAACATCGGCAAAACGCCTTTGACCATTAACATACAAGTAAACAACATATAGTCAAAGTGCATCAGTACAATACAAATACAATCATGTTAATAGACATAGACATAAACTACAGTGAAGAGTGTTCAAACATCGTGTACAAAAGTGTATGTATTAAAACAACGCAGTGAGAACAAACAAGTAATAAATAGACAATATATTTAGTGATTCATACAATATTTATTAAGAAGCAGCAAATAGTTGTAATTTTTCCTCACGGAGTTTCATAGCATCGGTAATGAATCTGGCAACATTGTTAATGACTGTAGTATTTTGACAAGAGAGAATGTTTTTAAATTTTACTAAATTTGGCCAGTTGGATCGAATACAATATTTTGTTCGAAGATCTTTGTAGATTGAGCAAGTTAGAAAGAAATGATATTCGGATTCAACAGTGTTTGCATTACATAGTTTACATTTGCGTTCATCTCTAGGTATGTTATTATATCTACCAGTCTCAATTTCCAATGTATGGGCGCTAAGTCTAAATCTTGATAGCTGATGTTTTTGATTTTTATTATTAATGCAATCTAGATATTTTTCATACACGAATTCCGTCTTAAACATTCTATAGTACTCTAGTTTCGGTTGGTTATTAATTGTAACGTGCCAATTTTGGATAAACTGATCTTTTATTCTCTGGTTAATTTCATTAGAATAATTAAAATTGTCGTTTAAGTTATTGAAATACATTCCGTATCCTAGTTGTTCTAATGCTTGTTTAACAAATACACACCACAGAGTATTGTTATTGTTATTATCCCTAATAGAATCATTGTAGAGATTACATTGTTCGTTGTAAACAATGTGCATCAAAGATTCGGGGTTTTGCTTAATTTTAACCCAATAACTAAGGGCACGTTGCTTGCATATAATAGAGAGAGGAAATCTGCCTAATTCACCTAAAACAGCGGCATTAGAAGTCTGTGAGCGTACACCTAGAATAGTTTTACAGAATTTAAAATGAAGTTTATCTACTTCTTTAATGTTGTAAATTCCCCATATTTCAGATGCATATAGAATAATTGGAACAACTAGGGAGTCAAAAAGAGAAAGTTTTGTTTTAGTACTTAGCTGCACTTTACTAAAAATAGACAATAAATGATTATAAGCTTTTAAGGCTTGTTCATTAAGTGCCTTTATTGCTCTTGATATATTACCAGTAAAGTGTAGTTTTAGGCCAAGGTAACAAAATTCATCAACAATTTCAATAGCCTGTTGGTTAATACTCCACCTAGACGAACAATTACTTTTCCTTTTTTCAAATATGCACATTTTAGTTTTGTTTACATTTATTTTTAATCCCCATTTACATGAATATTGATATATAGAATTTAATTGCAATTGCAAACTTTCTGGATTTGTAGTAAATAATGCAATATCATCTGCAAATAACAACATAAATATAGATAATAAACGTATATCTTTTTCGGTTAAATTATTAACATCAATACAATCATTAATGTCATTTATGAATAAAATAAATAATAAAGGTGATAATGGCTCACCCTGTTTAACACCTAACGTAACATCAAAAAGCTCCGAATAAGACATATCTTTATGATTTTTAACACATGATTTAACATTCTGATAGATTGACTTGATCATGTTTAACATTTTACAACTTATTCCTGTTTGTACTAATTTAATCCACAGTGCTTCATGTATTACAGTATCAAATGCTTTTTCGTAATCAATAAAAATGCAATAAAGTTTTGATTTATTATTAATAATATTCTGGATTATAGTGTGCAATATAAAAATGCAATCAATCGTACTACGATTATCTCTAAATCCGAATTGCGATGTGTTAAATATATTATCATTCTCGCACCAAGAATTTATTCGGTTGCGCAATGTAAGTGAAAAATTTTTAGCTATAATATTTACTAATGTAATACCTCGATAGTTAGAAGCAACATTTTTGTCTCCTTTTTTGAAAATAGGGACAATAGCACCATTACACCATATTTCAGGATATATACCTTTCTCGAATATGTAATTAAAAATTTTAACTAAATACAGAGAAATAAACTCGTTAGAGTCAATAAAAAAGTCTGCAACATTGTTAGACATATCAGCGCTTTTATGACGTTTGAGCTTTGATATTGTTTTTTGTATTTCTAAAATTGATACGTTTTCATCAACATTGAACGAGTTGTGATGAGGTGTGTTAGATAGATGTTTAAAATGATTTATTAAATCATCAATATTTACGTCATTAGTACCAGACGTTTTTTTATGAAGCTTATATTTGTTTATGTATTTCCAAAATTTCTTTGGGTTGGATTTACTTAAAGTTGACAATGTTTTACTTTCTTTGTTATAAAATTTATTTTTAGCAGTACGTTTTGTTGTACAGTATGTCGATCTCGCTTGTAAAAATGACGTTCTGTTCGCAAATGATGGATCGTTTTTGTACATACGTTTACTGTTGTAGAAAGCTTGTTTGTGCCTCTTGCAATTTTGGTCGAACCATAAAGATTTGCGTATATTTCGTGGTTTTGTACTATCTAAATTTAAAATACGTCCATGTACTTGAAAAGATACATCATATATAAGTTCACATAACTGATTAATGCATGTGTTAAAATTTTCATTTTCCAGTATTAAATTATTAGTAATATTTTCAAAAATATGAGTTTTACTATTCAGCAGGATATTTAAATCTGCGGATTTACCATCCTCCCAAGATAACTTATTAAATACCACATTAGTAGCATTAGGTTCTCGATACCTACATGTAAAAATAAAATCAATAGGGCAGTGGTCTGAAAATTCAGTTAAGTCATTCACTTTAAAACTAGAGATACATGGCAATAGATTAAAATTAACTATTACATAATCCACAACACTGGCTCCCAAAGAACTTCTAGCACAGTTGAAACATGTAAAATGACCCGGCTCTAATCTACCATTCACAATTAATAAGCTATTTTCTTTACAAAGTGACAACAACTTGTTACCAAATTGGTTAACATGACTATCAAACGATGAGCGAGCCGGTACTATTTCGAGCGGAACATCATAAACAGGCATGTGAACATAACGGTCAAGATTTATATTTTTAATAATGTCCGGCCGCTCGCCCACTCTCGAATTTAGGTCACCAACTAACATGATATCTCCTTGCTGACTGTAGATAAGTACATCAGACGCTATCCGTTCAAAAAAATCAAATTCAAATAACGGCGAGTTTACATTTGAATAAACATGTGATTCACATGGTGGTATATAGCATGCACATACAAAAATGTCATTTTCTAAACATAATGACTGCTTTTTCAGTTTAAGCCAAAGTATACCGTTAGTGTTAAGTTTAATTAGTTCTACTGCATTTGAATATGGCTTCTTAAAATATACTACAACACCGCCACTTTCCCGCTTTGCTTTTTTGTTACATTTTGGACGGGGGCATGAAAAACAATTAAAATTATCAATATTAATATTTGCTAATCTAGAATTCCAAGTTTCCGTGAGAATAAGAATGTCATATGTATTAATAAAATTTAGAAAGTCACTGTCATTTAATTTCGATAATAAACCATGAACGTTCCACGAGCAAACACGTAGCTGCCTCTGGTCGATTTCCTAACTGGTACGCGGTTGAGTAGTACCGTGACTTCCGGTGTCGCGACGAAGGTTGTTCAGAGGTCCATGGTGCGGCATTTCCGGTATAGGCCCTGTTGGGGGGTGATCATGCGTGTACTTAACACGGTCGATGTAGAGCGCGTCGTACGAAAGCGACGCCTGCTTACCGTCCTTCCGGGCTTGTATCAAGTATGGCACAAGTTTTCGTCGGCGCTCTTGGATAGCCTTCGGAAACTGGTCGCTCACACGGTAATGACTGTCAGGAAGAAGTTCGTGAATTTTATTTTTAATTTCGAGTTTGTCACCGTAAAAATTGAATTTAACCACTATAGGTCGTTTTTTACCTTGTTCAAATTGACCGACCCGATGTGCGCGATCGATTTTGATTTTGTTTACTGGGTCATCTATGTGCAATTGCTGTTCGCAAAATTGATGTATTTTGCTCGTACAGTTTTCTGATTTTCTGGTTTCAAAAGACTTCTCTTCTTCAAAATTGAAAAAGAGCAAATTGTCGCGCATAGATCGCGCTTGAAGGTCTATCAGATTTTCGGACAACTGCGAATTTTCACTCTGCAGAGTTTTTATGCTTTTGAGTAGATCTTGGTGCTTAGCCCGGACATCGTCATACATTTCACTGTCAAATGATCTGCTATCTTCAAGATCAGATAGTTTTTTGTCGGTACTGGTTAGCTTTGTTTCAAGTGTTATAACTTTTGCTTCCACTTGAGTGACTTTACAGGAGATGGTTTGTACGTCACATTCGATTTTATCGAGTTTATTTAATTTTAATTGAATGTTTCTTTGTCCTTCTTCAATTGAATGTAATGAAACAAGTATGGCATTAATCATGTTTGCATCAATGTGGGACGGTACCTGATTCTGTTGGTTACACACCGGTGAGTATGTAGATCCGCCGCTCTTGGGCGTAGAAGGTGGTGGGCTTAGGTACTGGCTACTTTGTACCGGTATCAACTGGCTTGCGAGAAATTGTAAGTGTGGAGGAAAATAAGAACCCGTTCCAGAAGATGTATCATGCGATGCTGGTGTTGAAGGGGCGGACGTATTGGATGCCATTTTGTGTAATTTGTCAGGTTGTCCACTCACACTGTCCGGAGACGCTTCTTCCTTGGTCCGCTTTTTTCTGGTCATATCACCGTACACGGCCAATAAATAATTTTTTATGTACAGCTTATATACAACTTATTGATTGTATTGATTGTTAGCAAATTTTGTTACTGTTTTGTTACTGTTATCCACCATAACCACACCAGCATAAGGTATAGCAGCGCTCGAGATAATTGGCCGATAATTATTCGAATTGGAGAAGGCGTAATCCGATTGTATATCCGATTGTATATGCACTGTCACAATCACGCTCAATCATGCACTGACAAGAGTTCACGAAAAAAAAAAAATAGCCAGACTGTCAAGCTGAAATCAACATCGCGAAAATAGACGAATAATTAGTTAAATAATCAATATCTTCGTCGATTTTAACACTTAAAATGTACTTTTTGTGGCACCTTCCTTCTATACAATATGTTCATGCCTCACTCAATTTTCAGGAACGTAGCTATATTATTTTTTAAATTAATTCCATGAATATAGGAGCACAAAAGAACACGTCCACTGTTCACACACACACGACACATGATATCAAACACTTGATCACAGTCTAAATTCCCGAGCGGACATTTCAGGGACCAATGATGCATGTCTTCGTAAAGCAAACATTTACTATAAAAATAATTCTAGCAGTTTTTGATGGAGAAATACCTATACTAATTGCCCCAATCCTCATAACATAAATTGCGCTATACACATTTGAAATAATAATTTTCGGAATTAAATCTTTTTGCAAGAAATACTAGTACAATACATGAATACAAGGCAGGCATGACTATTGCTACCTGTATATTAAATAAAAAGGCTATACAGTTAAATTATGTTGTGATTCTGGACAATATCATCATGCAACAAAACTTTGGCGTTGATCACTATCGTGTCACTGATAATATCCAATAAACATGCTATGTATAATAATGCAAAATAAGGCATTTTATTATCCTCAATATAAACAAATTATAAAAAAAGTTATATATAAGTTACATCCGAGGGAATTCGTAGCTGCTTAAGCAATCAATAATAAATGCAATCAAATTAATAAAATTATTTTGTCAGTTCGTTACTGATCCTATTTAACAGTGACTTATTGCCAGTTTGCACATATTACATCAAAACAACGAGCAACAAAATATCTTGTTTGGACTTGTGTTATTCTTCAATTAATTCGTCATTAATAACAGCCATAATTAGTTTATGTTGGTTAGAATATTTACTTGCCTTAGAATCTGTAGGTAGAAGTAAAAAACAAAGATGTTTGCAGAATGGCTGCGTTTTCAGTTTCTTTAACAGGTAAATCCAGGATAAAGTTATAAATGATAATTATTGTACATGTCTCATATATTGACATCACAAACTAGAAGTTGTCTGAACCATAATAAACTGAATAAACTGATATGCAATGCATTTGCAATTAGCACCAGAGGGAATGGCACAATTCTCTTCACCCTATCACAGAAAATAAAAATTCCATTCGATTCATGACACTAAACAGTAATAGTATATAATCTCTCGGCAAGGCTTAGCACGTACTTTTAAAAATCACGCCATTTTATTGCTTTTTATTGTTTAATTAAAATTGCATAACAATTCTTGTTAAAACGATAACTCACCAGGATTTGTTTTCCAAGTTTTCGACAAAAACATTCATCGTTGTCTCTGGAAATACGTTAAGTCCATTAGCGAAGTTTTGCTGAACTAAATCATTTGCAGATATGTTGTTTTTGTGGAATGATTTTCAAAAATGTAATTGAAATACATCCTGAAATTACATACACCTATAATATATCATTCAGGGTTTGATGGCATAGTTCGGGTTGATTGTAACTATATTCTCCATAAAATGTATAAATATATCCCTAATATATTATATCCCATCTTTAAACATGGTTTAGGGATTGGCTGGGTGATAACGGAATCACATTCAACACATATATCGTCAAAACTAAGTGTCTGGTATCTAACATCTAATACCTTTATTTAGTATTATTTAATAAATTTATATACGACGCTTTTATTCGAAAATAAAATCATGACATTTAAAATCCTTTAATATAACGATCAATTATACAAATAATATTACAATTGGTATAAAAGCTTCCGCACCGCAAATTTGGATGCATACATGTATTTGTAAAATAATGTTTAGCCACAAAATATTTATAACCAGGTCTCATTCAATGATATGTGTAGTTACAGCTAAGGTGAATGCGAACCATGTGAGGCGCGTAAATAAGGCAAGGGCCGAGTAGATTGGAAGAAAAGTTGAGTTTATGGCCTTAGGCTAGTTTTATTATTACATATATTATATTAACCAAATAGTAAGTTGACGTAACTTATTTAATGTTAAGTAGGGCTTATTTGTAACCTCAATACTTTCTCCGTTAAGTTACTGGTTACGTGTTACGAACGTTTACTGGTCTTTCTGAAATGCAATCTTACTATGGAATGCGTGAAAACAGGTAGAAAAACATTTATTTTCCCGAAGGTTTATAACCGAGGAATAATGAATGAGAATTGTCTAAAATGATTAACGCGCTTCAAATTATAGGTTACCGTGTTAAATAAGTAGAATTTCATTGCTTCTCTCGATTGTTGAGGATATAACACTGAATATATGTTTCTTTCATTATATGTATTGACGTTCCAATGAATATTGGTACTTACGCAAAAAAATTACTTTGTGTGTGAAGAATATCTTAGGCGTAAATAAAAAGTTTCCACTAACCCGACCGACCATGTTTTTTTGCCCTCGATCTTAAACTGTTTTTGCCGTTTGGAAATTTTTCTTTTAAATACTTGCGTTCTTTGGAATACTATTGAACGTTTCGTTATGAAGGCAGTAACTAGACTGGAATCCTGCCTCTAGACATGGTATTTTAATATTCTATTACGACCGCGAGACCAGTCTAGGCAGCAACGTCAATAATATTGGTGTTGTTTAACCGTTTGTTTACAATAGTTGTCGCCCTTTGTTACAACTTTGCCATGGTTTGCTTAAGTAAAGAAATCACATTGTGCAAAGTTCGTCAGAGCTTTCCTCCTAAATACTGACAGTAATTGATAATTTGGGCACACATTTAACAACAACAAGCGTCCATGACTTAATAAAGTTTGAATGTGTGCAGGTGCTTATGAATAATAAATGGCAAAAAAGCGGCTATTGATGCAGAACCTGTGTACTTCTCTCCAAGAGGTGTTATGACCAGGAACCAATTGTGAAAACGTGTGTGAAGTACATTTTTATCGAGTGCACGGGGATTCTCTCCCATATGTCCATTGCCCCCAGAAGACTTGTTAGTTGGGTTATGGGGGATAATGCAAGATACAGAAGACGCCCCGTTCCAGAGGCGTCCCTGGGTCTTTTAGTGCCCGGTGTGAAGCACCTAGTACACTGCACCTCGGTTTAACGTCTCATGCGAAAAACTAGTTAGTAGGTTAGGGTGTGGCGGTTGGGCGAACCTCTTTTGTGAAGCCAGTGGGTTACCACTAGACTATGGAACTGCCTGCAAACATTGTGAAAACCCTATTGAGACATGTTTTCATACCTTCAAATTTAATTCAACTTCAAGGGAGGATGTACCATTGTGGCTTCCCTGTTGCAAGTGATGAAATCACACTAAAAGAACTACTAATTTTTAGAGTGTCACTGTGTGTTTAAATTGGGAAAAAACCAAGAATAATGCGCCCGCATGGGAAAAGAAAATTGGAACTAATTTGAGATGTGAAGATTGTGAACTTAAAAACTTTGGCTTTGGTTGTCAAATTGTTTTTTTTCATAAACTGCCAATTAAATATCAAGTGTGTCTTAGTTTTATTATTAGTTTTAATTAGTTATAAAAATAAGTTATAGCAAATTACTGAAGAAATTGTTAAAGCGGATGCAGATCTGTGGTTGTTGGGTCACAAAGGAAAAAAAGTTAATGAAAAAAAAAGTTATGCCTACATACCTACCATACTTTTTTCCAAGACGTTAGCGGAAACAAGCAACTTTTTTTGGCCTTAAGTATAATTAACAAGCAGATAATTTAGAATAAAATTCATAGTTACATCCGTTTAGAAATTTAACCGTAACGACTGAGGGTTCTTAGGCCACTTAAGAATTCTGTATAGTTTTAGAAAATAAAATGCGTTTGCGTTAACAGACTCTAAAACGTACCACACTTAATGTTGTAATTTTCTGGTTCGGACTTCTAAAACACATTGAATAAGTTTATGGTATGAAGTATTTCTCGATTTTACCAATCTTTTGAAGATACATGAATGCTAAACATATCTTCTCTCGTCTAAAATTTCCTGTGGAATGCGATTAACCACGGCACTATATTCTATTTATGAAGCAGAAAAGCTGTAGTCTTTCAATGAAATACTTCTGAACACGTGTTGTAAAGCATGGAATACACTCTAGTTAGTTATGTCCCAATACATTAGTGCCACTTATTCAATTTGGATGGAGTTAAGCTATGAAAATGCTGGTAAATTAACTTAACATTTCAGTTAATGATTTTAACAGTACTAACAAAACATTATTATACACTACAGCACATAAACATCGTTTTGCTGAATGGAATTTAAAGAAATAATGCATTCGTGAGATAAATGTGTACTCCATGAAACACTATTTGAACCTATCACTGCAGATATGTAAGGTTACTATATATGGTACTTAAACAAAGCTGTACTGTTAAGGCATCTGACAAATCAACAAGACATATGGATGTTTTTTTTTAGTATAGTTTTAGCCAAATACAATAAATGCGTAGAATGGCTGATAGATGTAAACTTTCAAATTTGTCTGAGACACGGCACAAATATTGACTTCACAATTGAAAATTTGCATGTCTAACATGGCACCATGCGTGATTCGTCTACTTCAAGTTCTATCATATTACTTGTTATTGATTACGGAGACACCTGTGTCAACCACAATGGACCCAGAAATTATTGAACTGCAAATCGCCGAGCAAAATACGATTCTTTGCCGCCCTAATGAGCAATGTTTATCTGCAGTAAATTAAGCTTTTTCATGCCCGTATATATACAATAAACTGAGTAACTGAATTAGACATTTCAGTGAGAAAATACGACGTACAGATCAGTTTACTAATAAGAACATCTGGGCCCCCTTTTAAAACGATTCTAACTGTATTTTTATTTAAGTCGATATTAGAATTTGTTTTGGAACACGTCCATGACAAATACTAAATGCCAATACACTTGAAACTAAATTGCTGTTTCTCTGTCAATATTTTCATACACAGCATTTCTTTGTTAGAAAATCCAATTATAAAATTTTAGAGTTGTATTAGTTTGCTTTATTTTCGACATTGAGCCTACCAGCTCTGAAAACGACGTGCAATAGTTATTCTTTCTAGATGTCAACCTATGCACATGTTTACCATCGCTATCGATTTTCGGAGGTTTTATATCGTAATTATTTCTGTTACATGCTGTGTATTTAAGTGAGAAGAGAACGTTGCTGTCAATACCAGAGCAACATTCGTGCCATCATCGAATGAGGTTTGTTTGGAGATTACACTTGGTGCTAATAATAAACAAGTCTTTGCAGTTGTCGAGAAAGTACCGTTGCGTCACAAATGACCTTGGGTTGTAGCATAAACATGTTTTTTTAAGATACTAAGAATGTTGCAAATTTGCATTTTAATGTCCATACCATTTGCAAAAATTAAGTATAATTATGTATATTCTTAAGAGGCATCCATCTGTTATGTAAATTATGTTTTTGAATTTGGTATTGCTTGTTTATTAAGACTGAGGGACTGTCGTATGTTTTTCTTCGTAGACTGTAGTTACTGTAGTTAATTTCGACAGCATGGTAATAACAAAGTTATCTAAACAAAATATAGCTCTATAAAAATGCTCTAATATTCAGAGAGTTGCATTTTGATTTATCAACACTGTCATATAAATGCATCTCAATTTTACATAATTTCTGAGCTCTACATTTTCACGACATTAACGACCTTCAGAATAAATAATTGCTACAAACGGACTGACAGCTAAGTTTCATCCATCAATACCCCTCTCAGAAACTCTCTGTGCTGGTACCTTTCTTCTCAATGTCCCATGTGTTTATTCCTTGAAAATTCGAATCTTTGGATCCAAATAGTCTCCCCAATGAATGGCAGTAAACGTCAATATCAAGAAAGAGTATTCAATGTATTTGAAACAGCAATATGATATATACTTATAAAATGCAGTGGTACCTTTCTTGTGTAAATTTTGAAGTCATTGTTAGGCGCTGTATTTTGACAGATCATGAGTTCGAAATCTACTTGGAGTTTTCAATTTTCAAGTCGTTGTGTTTTTGTTGAAAATCGTATATAGTATATTATTTATAGATTGTTTAATTGAGATGACTTGGTATTGCGCATTTCTTTAAAATTTTTGTTTAATTGAGATGACTTGGTATTGCGCATTTTTTAAAAATAACATCAATATTGCTATATAGGAGATAGGTTTTTATGCATAGAGCAAGAGAAGCAGAAAAAGATAACACTGCTAACTAAAACGAAAGGTGCAATAATCAATTTGTTGATTAATTTATCAACAAGTACGAACAGTCAGCATAGTAACAATGGCATAGACATAATTTCGAGAACTCGAATCATCTTAACTTACCTTTTTGCGTTTTAAATGTGCAATGATTGTGCTTTTAAGGGTTGGATTATTATATCTTAAATGCAAATATACAAGTAAGTCATCTCTGGTCATGGTTTTACAATTGATATTTTACAAAGATGACTGGTAAGAATATTGTATTTGGGTAATTAATTAAAACTAGTTTGGAAAGTCACCTGCATTTTCAGACAAAAATTCAATACACATGATATGGTAGTTTAAACGCAATCGAAAACACATAATAGCGTAAATTTAATAGATTGAACACAAGTTGCGATTGTCAAATTTGATATAAGATGTACCTTTCCTGGAATTGTCTGACAATATACATTGTAATTATGTTGCATTTTGATTTATCAACACTGTCATATAAAAGCACCTCAATTTTATTTAATTTCTGAGCACTACATTTTCACATATTTTGAGGAATAGTTAAATCATGTGTTCTGGATGATGTTGATTCTCCGTTTTTAGCTTGTCTATGGTTAACACAACACACGGGTGAATACCTCATATATCGTAGTTGTTTGGACATCTTCATTTCTTTTAGGTCGCTATAAAGGCGTCTTGGCATGTTGTTAACAGAAAAATTAATCACAAGTTACCAGTTCACGAGTAATGATAACGACCTGTCGGAATAAATAATTGATACAACCGGACTGACAGCTAAATTCATCCATCAATGCCCCTCTGAGAAACTCTCCATGCTGTTACCTTTTTTCTCAATGTTCCATTTGTTTATTGCTTAACATTCGATGGTTTAGCCTCATATAAGCTCTCATGTGAATGTTAATACACGATATTATCGAGACAGAATATTCAATGTATTTGAAACAGCAATATTTGATATATATACGTTTACAATGCAGCGGTACCTTTCTGGTGTACATGTTGACGTCATTGTTAGCGCTGATCTTTCTAATTTGTCAGGCGGTGAGTTCGATATCCACTTGGGGTTTTCAATTTTCAAGTCATTGTGTTTTTGTTGAAAATCTTATTAAGCTATTTTACTTATACTTTGTTTAATTAAGATGATTTGGTTTTGCACATTTCTTTCAAATAATATCAGTATTGCTATATAGGAGATCAGTTTTTATGCATAGTACAAAACAAGCACAAAACGATAACAATACCGACCAAAACGCAAGGTACAATACACAATTTCTAGATTAATTAAACATAAAGATACGATCACTTCTGAAATGAAACGGTACCTAGCTACAGGTAATAACAGCCTGGTCATTGACAAAATTTGAACATTTTGATGCCATTATTGTTATTGTTTTATTTCGGTATTTTCGTTTTTACTTTATGGTGATAGTAAATTTCAAATGTTATATTTGCACTTAACTTTGGCAAACTCGAAATTTGAGATTAACATTTCGCAGGAAAATCGTTATGCTAAATGAATTAAGCAGTATATACTACAAAATGACAGGTCTCGTTTTATAATTCATTCTGGTTGAACAGGTGGTCGGACCAATGTAAAGCTAAATAACAATAACTAGAGTTCTAATGCATAGAACACACAACGTTTAATAAGCTTCAATTTGACGCTTATTAAAATGAAGCTCCTTGGAAACATCATTTGTAACAATTGGTTAAATGTTATTATGGACGATGCGCAGGTGCGTTAGAAAGGTTTCTGGGATATTTTAATGGCAGATGTCTGAGTAGCAATGACACCAAGACATATATGAAAATGTATTACGCTTTTGTTGCTTACAGTTGACAAATTATTTAAAAAAAAGAAACTTTTAAAATAAATAAAATCCAATTAAAATATAATTATTTCTCGTAAAATATGTTAGGCGAATGTGTATTAAACCATCAGTCACCATGCCTGTTTGTTGTTGCAAATACTTAGTAAATTATGTCTTTGATTACCTAAAACGTATCTAAATCGTCTGAGATGCACTTATATTTGGAACAATTATTGTAGACAGCTAGTCACGTCTGTCTGTTTCCCATTATTGGAACAGAACGATTCATTTGAGAAATATAAGGAACGTTAATGGCGACAATCACTCAAAGGCAAGCAAGCTTATGAATTAGTCTGACGTCAAACAATCCTTGGCCGATTACTCATAGACAATACAATATGGCGGACTAACCGTATGTCATACATCGAAACATAGTTTTCTAAAGTGTTTGCGTTCGTTTTGCCTGTCATTGTAACCAAACAATATATTTCATTTTAGTATATCGCGATCTTTTAGTGATTTTAATCTCGTTGAATATATATCGATTAAATATACTGAATAACCTGTCTGAACATCCATACATATATTTCGGATATTCGGACGTGTTGTTTACTATTGAATAAAATACACCAGAAATTTAGTAATGCTTATTTATAGATCTTTAAATACACAGTTCTATTATTTTAAATAATTAACAACAAATAAATATATTTCAATCTTATGTTAATAAAGACCATTATTCTATTTAAAATAAAATGAATTGGTAAAACAAACTGAAAATAAATAAATAAATAAAATTATTGATATTAATAATTTATTTAAACTGTTATATTTTTTCAGCGTGCAGTTTCCACACCAAGGCATCAGTACAACAGAACGAAGATAGAAAGAACAGAAATTAAGCTACAACATGTGTGATTCTGTTCTCTTCGAACTTCACAAGACAAGAAAGTTCATAAACAGAAATTTCGCTGTTCATCTGTGTGATTATTATGGTATCTAGTGGATTTATCATGAGATTATAAAATGTCAAATGTAAAAAACAACTTTCTACAATAAGAATTTTATATGAATAAGTTATAAAATGTGAATATTAACAGTGTGTAGCAAACAAAGCAAAACCAGACCTTTACCACGAAGTAAGTAAAAATCGGGTACAAGAATAGCTTATGCATTAGTGTTGATTTTGTGTGTGTAGGTACTTGTGCAAATAAAACAAAATCATTGAATGGGATAAAACGCGTTTCTTTATCTATTTAACAATTATATTATTTATAACTTTCTAGTTTCAGCAATCAATGCACCTCTGTTTCCGAACTTTAAAATTTATAATGACAATTCTTTTTAAAAACCATAAGCCCCATAATTTGTATTCCCAGTTCCAAGTTGTCGACGAAAAATAGTAATCCTTGTCTTGGCAAATGTTTTAAATTCATTGGCAATGTTGTGCTGAACTAAATAATAATAACATACAAAAGTTTGCGTAGAATGAATTTCAATAATATATATTAAATAAGTTACAAATCAAATCCTGTAAATTCTATAACATACACCAATATATATCACTCACTGTTTGATACTTAATGTTGATGATAACGGTATATGACATGAAAATCATGAAAATGTCTCTATAAATAGTCCTCATTGTGATCGTCAAACAAGATTTAAGGAATTACTGGGCGAAAACGGAATCACATTGAACACTGATCTTTTCAATGCTAACAGTTTGGTATTGTAGAAAAAGTATTAATTTTGAACACTGTGTACCACAAAGACTAAAACGTTAATTTAATCTTATTTAGTAAAGTGTTTGCGACGCTATTATTCGGACAAAAAAAACGTCATATAATTAAAACACTGTACTATAAGGATAAGCATGTACAAATAGTGTTACTCTTAGGTTAAATGGACCTTTACAAGCATATTTATGAAATAATGTTTTGTCACAAAATAGTTTTAACCAGGTTTCAATTACTGATATGTGTAGCTGCAGCTGGAGTGAAATAACAATGTGAGGCGTTCAAGTAAGGCTAGGGCCAAATATGTAGGAAAAAAAGTATTATAAAATAGTCTGATTGCTATTCAAAAACCAAATAGCAAGTTAACGTAACTTAATGAGTGTAGGCCTTATTTGGAACTTCAGTACGTTCTTAGTTATATTACTGATCACATTTATGAACGTTTACTAGTCTTTTTGAAATGCAATGAACAAAATCAACCTTACTGTGCTGAGGTAGCGGCTGTGAATGCGCAGTCTGTTGACATTTGTTATAATGTTGATACACACTTATGGTTTCATTTTTTCAAGTATTTATAATCATAAGATTTTTTTTTCTTATAAAAATGTAATCATGTATTAGATCATTTATGATTACAGTACCGACTAAAACACAAGAGGCAATACATAATTTCTCCCACATCTTATTCCAAAAACGTATGAATATTGAGAATAATAACAAGGCCATATAAATAATTACGAACACGTTTTATCATCACGTAACTTACCATTTGGCGTATTTACCTTGAAACAATTTTGTTTGTAATGTTCAGGTAATTATGTCTTAAATACCCGTACATGTATCTCATCCATGGGCATTTTATTGTAATTTCTACTAGAGATCATTGGTGAGAGTATTTTATTTCGATATATACAGAAGTCACCTGAAGTTTCAGACAAAAATGCCACAAAGACTCGTTATATAGTTATAATGATCTTAAGGTCGTAAATATACGACACGCAAGCGAAAGCTATGCACGCAACCAAAGAAAACCGTCATATCAACACATACATACATAAATGTGAAACTTAAATAGTTGGAACACAAGAGGCGATTGTTAATTTTGATGTCAGAAGTTTCTTTCAGTACAATTGTTCAATATTATTATGCATAAGGTGGACTGAAAAAATACGTAGTTCCACTACATAAACTATCAAAATATACAAATTAGTTTACTAATTGACATAACATATTGTGATCACAATTACCCAAAAGGTACAATCTGTGTACGTATTTGTGCCGACCGCTACACGATGCCGCGTATCAAACGCTTGATCACAGTCTAAATTCCTGAGTGACATTTCAGAAACAAATGCATGTCTTCGTATGCCGCGTATCAAACGCTTGATCACAGTCTAAATTCCTGAGTGACATTTCAGAGACAAATGCATGTCTTCGTAAAGAAAACAACTACCATAAAAAATAATTCAAGCAGTTTTTGTCTGAGGAAAATCTTTATTTAGTGCCCTTTCTTTATTACATGGATTGCACTACCTATTTCAAATATTATTTTTCGGAATTTAGTTTGTGCCTTAATCTATCCAATGCTGTATGATCAATAAAAACGGCATATATATATATACTGTTGTGATTCAGAAAAACACGCGACCAGTCTAGCTGTGATCATGAATTACCTTGTCACCGATAATGTCGAATTTGCATCCACCAATATAACGCAAACTTCACAATTTATACAAAGCATAGTTATGAAAGTCAAGGTAGGTATATCAATATATATAACGTATAAACATTGTATTATTAAGAAGCAGCAAGAGCTGTTGATTTTTCGTCACGGAGATTCATTGCATGTGAAATAAATATAGATACATAGTTTATCGCTGAGACATTTTGACATGACATAACATATTTAAACTTCATAAGGTTAGGCCAATTAATTGGAATACACTATTTCTTTCGTAATTCTCTATATTCTGGACAACAAAGAAGAAAGTGGTATTCTGATTCAACAATATTTAAATTACATAATTTACATTTACGATGAACTCTAACAATATTATTAAATCTTATTAATGCCAGTTCCAAAAATATTATAAACAAATATCACGTTCCACATTTAACGAAATGTTATTATGTTATTTCAATGATAAAACAATCATGCAAACTAAATTATTGTAAAATAATGTTTAATTGTGGCTTTCAAAAAGATAGTTTGAACACTTATAGAAAATTTATGCCGGAAGTTGCATTTGCGTATTAAGATTTTTTTGGCTTTCGTTGCTTTTCTTTAGTGCGCTCAGTGGATAAATGGCTTCTTCATGTTATAACAGGCTGATTATTAACGATGCAATAACACTCACGTCAGATGTTGCATAGTTCCACGACGATGCATTGTGATGCAATCGTGGTGATTGTCATTGTCGTCATTGTTATCGCTTTATATCAGTATTTCCTCTTAACTTATATCGTGAATTTCAAATCGATTTATAAATGTTCTATTTGCTCTTGATTTTGACAGGCTCGGCATATGGAAATAACATTTAACAGGAAATTCATTCAGCCAACAAATGAAGTTAGCAGTATATACTAAAAATGATTGGTCTCGTTTTATAATTATTCACGGTTAAAAAGGTCGGGGAAATAATTCCAAGCTGAAAACAATAATTATATTTCTAATGAATAAAACAAAGTATAATTAGCTGCAATAATTAGCTTTTATTACAAGAGTGCTATTTGACACTTATTAAAATGAAGATACATGGAAAAACCATTTGTAACAATTGGTTAAAGGATGTAATTGACAGAACACAGGTGTGATGGATACTATTTTGGTACAATATAACGGCATATGTCTGAAATGTTATGACATTAATACAGATAATTAACGTGTATTAAGGTTTGCCTTTCAGTTGTCATTTCCAGGGACAATTAAAGAAACATATGAATAATTAAAATCCAACGAAAATATAATTATTTCTTGTAGGATGTTTAGGTCGTGTTATAAGTTATCAGTTACCATACCAATTTGCATATATTTATTCTAACATAATCCTCGCTGATTTTTCAATGGACAAAACGCAAAATTATCGTTGTTAAACTACCCAATAAACAACGCAAAAAGAAGTCCCGATTCTGAGAAGAGTATAGTTCTCTTTACAATTGCAAAAATATTTGTAAGATCCTGCTGAATCGAAGTAATTTTAGCAGTATGGTTGTTTATAGGGCCAATAAATAACTCTTTGTCGTTCTGATGCGTGGCTATTAAACCACTTGGGCTAACGCCGATAAGAACGACAAATCGAAAATTATTTCTAAAGTAAATGATTTATTTTATTAGCAATCCCAAACCACTGCAAATGTATTTATGTGAGGACCAATTATTGTAGACAGCTACTCACGTGCGTTTTCTATGATTGGACAATCCCAAATCATTTGATAGATATGATGAACGTCGATGTCGAGAATCACTCCAAAGTTACATGCTAGCACAGTCGCCGGTCAAGATGAAGTAATTTTTTATTGCAGACGTGTTTAAGGAGAATCAAGCAAACCTGTGGGTCGCCGACTGGGACGAAACCGTTATTTGAAACTGATGGATTGTTATTATTTGCAAGAATAATACGACAGGTTCAAGGTCAACGGTAAAACATACGAAATCAAGACTTTGTCCGGTGCATAACTTTGTCTAACATGGATAGTTTAGTTTCGAAACAAATGAATTAATCAAATGTGTTAAAAAAGAGAACAATCACGTATTGTTTTTAATTGATATTTGTATTGTACGATGGAAAAGTGTTTGACTTGTTCCTCAATTCAAATTCCTCGATCCACTGCAAAAATAGAAACACATGCTAATTTTAACCAACGCATGAATTTCCGATGGAATGCGATTCACCACGACGATATCCTTAGTTTATGAGGTATTTGCTATAACTTGGCAATATAAATGCTCCTAAACATATTGTATAGAGCATGGATACAGCTCTATGAGTTATACCCGAATCAATCACTACCAATAACTTAATCTTGACCGAGTTAGACTAAGAAAAGTACCACTGAAGTAGCTTACAATTTACGATTTTCATATTGACAACTGCATAAATATGGCACATATACTTTTAAATGAAACAATACTTATGAAATCATTGCGCTGTAAAAGAAATATTCTATTCAATAGATATTGCAAATGCTTATTCGGAAACATACGATATACACACAAGACAGTTGATAACCTTTAACTGAATAATGAACTAGTTTTCAACATAAGATTCAGAAATGTTAAGAAATCAAAACATTGACAAAATGGATGAACATATGGAGGGCAATCTTAGTTGTATTAACAAGTAGTAACCAATAACCAAATGCTTTATTTAGTAAAATTACATGAAATAAGTAATTTCCAGGTGCTCGAAAGGTAGGGCATTTGCCATTGTACCAAGCGCGCTTATACCCAGACATTATTGGATCGCAAATCGTGGAAACGATATTGACTTAAAGTTCGCAAAATATACTAAATAATAATAAGTTCACATGACAGACACAACACGCGATTTTTCTTAATCCTTTTTTATGATATGATTCGTTGTTGAACCGAGCTTACCTGTACCTATTTATTATTTGACGATTGGATTGTACATCGTGGACAATATATTGACTTTAAGTTTGGAAAAAATGATCTCTCAGAGCACAACGCGCAATCTTTCTATATCATTTTCAATCTTTCTATATCATTTTCAATCTTTCTATATCATTTTCAATGAAGTGATTTGTCATTGTACATAGTTAGCAGTACTCAGACAAGATTGGTTTGAGGAAGGTGATCCTGTATTTGCTTTGCGGATTAAAACCGTTCGACTGCAACAGAGATATATCAGGCCCGACTCAATCAAATATAAGATGGAACTGAACTTGACAGTAAAATGACATGACACAGAACTGCTAAAAATGACATGATACAGAACTGCTAATTAGGGCATCTGAAGGTAACGTGCACTAATGGTTTAATGCAATAGTATTCGCACCGCGTGTACAATGCAATGGCTGATTTGTTTTTATTTCTTGTACTGGAGCTAATTATACAGAACGAGTTTCCTTCCTTGAATAGGCGTAAAAAAAAATTGGTTTGTTTCAGGTTACCCGACCTACCCTAAAAAAAATGTCCCGACCCTAGAACATTTTATTGGGTTTGTCAGATTAATTTTTGTTTTATTTACCTTTTCCAATAATTAAATGTGCTTATGGATAAATAAGTGTTTTGTTTTGTTAGTATCCACTTATAAACAATGTTTAAGGATATGACTGATATGTTTTGAATATTTATTCAGTATTAGAATCTTCAAGTTGGCCATTTACCAAAAAAAAAAAAAAATAAAAAAATCCCGACCTTTCTAACCTATTTTTTGGGGGCATGTAACCTGAAACAAACATATTTTTACGCCTTATTGCACACCAATGCCATTTTCAGCAGTGTATGTACTCATGAACTGCTAACTTGTGTATTATTAGGCCTAAGTCTAATCTCGAAACATGTTTGTTTGTTTGTATTTTTTGCCGTTTTTAACAGTATTTCAGTCATATCACGCCAGTCAGTTAACCTACTCACACTTTCCCCGGGCAGGCTTAGCCGATCTAAGCGGTTTACCAGTACTAAGTGCACATACTTATGCCAGTAACTGACAACCGCCCTACTTAAGTCAGAGGTAGGGGAGAATGGCCGTAGAAATAATTTCATGACCGATTCACACACACGTTATGTGGCCGGGCTGGGGTTCGAACTCACGATCACCGGATTGACAGTCCAGCGCTCTACAAACGGAGCTAGCCGGGCCCGAAACAAGCCTGTTCGATGGTGGCTCGAAAATTGCCCTGCAACGTCCTTCGATCACGGAAATACACAGCATGCAACATAATTAAATACAGTATATACGAGACGTTCTTAAACTAAACCGATCTAATGCATACAATCACACCAGTCTTAAGCTTCGTAAACATAAAACATCAAATGAAAGGAAAACATTTATTAATGTAAAGATTTAACAAGGTATTGACCACGCAAAATGAGTAGTGTTTGGCATTGCCTTAGTAAGCAGACGCAACTCAACTTTTGCTTCTGAAGAAACATGAATAATATAATATAATTATGTAATAATTTGTGCATGGAATGCCATTTTGTGTTTCAAGAATGGGGGTTCACTAAAAACCCCCGTGTACATCGTCCATATATACATTTGTTTACGTAAGCAAGTAATTCACCGAATATTTTTTATGCCGATTTTATGCAATTTATCAATCGCACAATTGTAACATTCGATAGGCAAATGATTTCAGATTGCTCAGTCGGACATTTCCGTAACATAATATAAATATTTTCTTTCAGCAAATATCCAGAATGGGTTCGTGCAATATGAATGAATTTCAGCAAGTTTGATGGAATTCCTTTACATTCGTACCTATTTGCGTTAGCATACTTTGCAGAAGTCTCAATAGAAATAATGTTATTCTGTTATTTTATAATTAATTGTATCAATGGCAATAAAACAAAACTAAAAAATAAAATAACCAATGTCGTGATAAACACCACTCACTTTAGCAATTTTGACAATTCTGCATCATGTAATCTTTAATTAGTTTTGACAATGAATTATCATGCTAGAGATAATTTTCCAGTATACATCATGAAATATAACTCAAACTAAGCCATTGAATTCCTATTCCCATACATATCGCGGTTTTTAAAGCTAATTGTCTCACTCAATAAGCCGGTAAGTTATGGAGTACGAATTAGGGTATTTAATATCTTAGACAGCATCATGCTCTTAGAAACGAGCATCATGCTCGTAAAATTGAGCATCATGCTCAATGAACGAGCATGATGCTCAGTAAACGAGCATCTTGCTCTTTCGGCCGAGCATCACGCTCATAAGATCGAGCATCATGCTCGTCAATTCGAGCGTGACGCTAGTTTTTGGAGCATCATGCTGGGTTAGGCAATAAAGACACTCTTCGTACGGTCTAATACTATTGAGCATGATGCTCAATGAACGAGCAACATGCTCGTAAGATCGAGCATGATGCTCAATAAACGACTCCATAAACGAGCATGATGCTTGATAAACGAGCATGATGCTCGATTTTAGGAGCACGATGCTCGTTCATTGAGCACGATGCTCGATAGTAGTATGCCGTACGAAGAGGTTGTTTATTGCCTAACCCAGCATGGTGGTCCAAAAACTAGCGTCATGCTCGAATTGACGAGCATGATGCTCGGTCTTATGAGCATGATGCTCGGCCGAAAGAGTAAGAAGTTCGTTTACTGAGCATCATGCTCACTGAGCATGATGCTCGATCTTAAGAGCATGATGCGTGTTTCTATGAGCATGATGCTGTCCAAGATGTTAAAGACACTAATCGTACTCCATAGATAATGCACTTAAACTAATAACATGAGTTTGTCAGTTCGTTACTCATTAATTTCGCGAATAATTAGATTGCCGGATTGCACTGATTACGTCAAAGTTACACAAGTATCTTTTTCGACCTTTAGTTATATTCTGGTCATTAATTGCAACCATCATCGATTCCGTTTTCATGATTAGATATACGTAAATATGACTGTCTGGAAGGGCAAATTACAAATGAGGCATTTGTAAATATTTGTCTGCAAATATTTCATTTTCTTACATAACTGTTTGAAGCTCGCCGTAGTCAAATAGTTTTAACGTATTCAGATCTATATATTTTCTGGCAATGTTTGAATTAAACATGCTTGCGAATTTTCAGGAAATGTTCACTGTGCTTCAGCATTAATCACGTAAATCCAGAACGTACTAATTGACGAACTTCAAGGTTGTTTACACCATTGCGTCCATGATATTTTTCATTGACATGATTGTAAACTTAAAAAAATGTTGTTCTTTGAAGGATTTATATATGTATTGATTCCAAACGTACGTCAACAAACACTGTTAGGTACTTTGCAGTTCAAGATCAAACAACATCAGAAATCGCCTTATACGAATGAGGCAGTTGCTAATATTTCATTTTCTTACATAACTGTTTCAAGCTCGTCGTAATCAAATAATGTTAACGTATTTATATATTTTCTGGCAATGTTTGAGTTAAACATGCTTGGGAAAGTTCAGGACATAACAATTACATTCAATATATTTATTTATTATTTATTTATTATAATTATATCAAGTTACCAATGCACAGCATAACACATTATATTTTTAGCGGCTTATAAACAACGTACTTATGGACTAATAACATTTACAAACGTATTAAAAACGTTTTACTACGTGTTTAAAGCCAAAAAGAAGTGGTATTTGTATATGATTTTAATTCTGTAATTTTGAATTTGAATTAATTTAAAATAATGGCCAAAGTGTGCGGAATAAAAGATACAATAACTTATTATATGTATTATATATTCACTTTACTGTTACTTTACTGATACATTTTCACAGAATTTACGAAATTATTATTTTTAATAATATAAACTTTCTTTAAAATGTTGCTTAAACACGTACAACTTTCTTTTTCATCACACTTACGAAAACCTTTTGTGCCATACATTTTAGGAATATACGAAAGTTGTCAATTTGCTTACCTGTGAGTATTTTTGTTACAGCGCAAAACCATGCTCTGTTAACTTCTAAGTCTAGTATGAGATTCTATCTACACACAATGTTCAACGTCTGTTTTGTACTAATAATATAGCAGGTATACATATATATTTATGTCGAAGCAACATATGTACCTTTTTGATATGTTTCGTCATCATAAGTTCATTAAGTTTGACAATGACCATTTATGCACACCTTTCGAATTCATGGACCTATTGTAGCATTCGTATATTTTATCATATATTTTAAGATGAAGCGTATTGTCTTCATTATTATAGTTGTGGACATTAAAGCTAATAATGTCACATGTTATTAACAACTAGAAATTGTCTTAATCATATGGTGGCATATTTCTGCCAAGCACATATCCACTTAGCTTTATCGATTTGTTTTGAAAAGCAAAAAAGCAACATATTCAGTTATTATCTAGCAGGTAGAAGACTTGTGCGTTATCCACTTAGGTATCTTAACAGGACAAAACTGCCTGTTAGTGCCCACCACTGCCAACCACATATTCACTTACATTAAATGGATATCGTGCCGTTTTCAAGTCAGTCAGTTAAATAATGTGAATAACAAGAAAAGTTTTAGTTAACTTGTGCCGCTACTTATTCACATAAATAATTAGATATTGCGAAAGTTTTCCTAATTTCCAGTTACCTAAAAATAGGAAACTGACGTGATGATTTAGTGGATGAAAGAATTTTAGATAAGTGTTAAATGAAAAAAAATGAAGATATCCAAAGTTTGAGGCAGTATTGGGTTCAACAGGCAGAATTTCCTGTTAAGATACTTATGGGAAAAATTGCTTGGTATCGACATAATTTCACTGACTACCTTGAAAGAAAGCATGATATCCACTTACCGTAAGTGAATATGAAGTTGGCAGTTTTGGGCACTCACGGCAGTCCTGTTAAGATACCTAAGTGGATAACACGAAAGTTAGATACTTAACTGAATATGTGACATTTTTTTCAGAAAATTGTTTACGTAGCTAAGTGGATATGTGGCTGGCAGAAGTATGCCACCATATAATCATATGCAAAACGTATTTTGTAATGCTTTTGCCATTGAACCAAGTTTACCTGTACCCAGAAATTTTTGGATTGCAAAAATCAATGACCAGAGATAATGGCACATTTTTTTTTTCACCCGTAGAATATCGAATGTAACTAACATTCCATTGATGACTCGTAAAAGCTAATTTATTGCATCACTCTGAAAGGCGCAGATAGTTTTTATTGTGCAACGCATCGTTTTATTGATGGTTCGTGGGCAAAATATTTTCCAATTCCCTTAGCGACACTTTCAATAACAAATGATGAATGCGCATCGACTTTAGGATTTTACTACATTTATAACGACTATGCAGTTTACATTAATTTCACATATGCCGATTTCTATATATTACAAAATAAAACGGTCGAACAATAATTGTCCACGTTTACTTATTGTACATGTCAACAATAATGCATAACCGAATTATTGTAAACACTAAAATGCTTTAATTTTATTGAAATAAACTGACCAATTCTATTCTTATATTGCATCAGTTTAAAATGGGTGTATTTATTAACAGGAAGTTACACCGACAGGTTGATGTATCAATTTTCTAGATTTATTCTAGTATACCTGAAGCCAACGACCTTTTTACTGGAAATCGCATTATCATAATATACATAACAGATAATCTATTTCGCAGAAATGAGCTAGAAGTATATACGTTTTTGTTAGATGATAACAGTCTGGGCATTAACGTTATAGTAACAATATAATCCGTCCGTCCGTATGTCCGTCCGTCCGTCCCATAGTAGTGCTGCATTCTGCATCGACTGTCAAATTCAGTTACTTGTTGTTTTTGATTAAGTGGAGTGTGATAAATATCTACTGAAGCTCAAAGGTTTTAATCCACCAACGTAAATACTGGATCGTCTTCTTCAAGCCAATCTGAAATCCAAGAACTCTACAGGCAGTCGTGGTGGATAAAGGCGTCTGCATAGTCAATAGCACATCAAACATGGAGATGTATGCAGACAAATTGCGAATTATATTACAGTTAATCTCTTTCGCGTGTCACTTTGTAACGTCGCTTTGATGCTAGTTGATGAAATACGGTTGCCACAATCGTGTCCATGTTATAAATTGATATTTCGGTGGTTAAAATAGAACTCTGACATGTCATTATCACGTTTTCCTCATCACTTCATATTTTGTTTTTTTGTTACAACGAAGTAAATTTCTTAGAAATTATGTCAATCAATACTTTCATATTTGAAAACGTAATGCTTGGCCTTCGATTGGTGATTTGATTTTGCATTTGTACAATGTTAAATAAGTATCGTTCTTTAAATGGCAGTGATAACAGCAGACGCCTCTTAGTAATTATTTTCAAAATTGAAAGTGGGATGATGTGCGCTAAATGGGTCAAATCAAATGTTATGTGAGGCAAATGTTATGTGAGGCAAATGTTATGTGAGGCAAATGCATATTTTCATGAAAAACGCTAAATATTTGTTATGTTTCTTTCTTCATGAGAAACGATAATCATTTTCGACTTATGTTTCTGCTGTTTCAGAACAATGAGAAATCTAACAGTTCATAGTAAGACTGAACAAAAATCTGGTATACGTAGTAGTTATATCATCATTACTACGACTTTTACAATAATAATAGTCCAGCTGCATACACGTTGCAACTGCGTACTGCCAGTTATATTCTTAGATTACAATTAGAGATTCGTAGTCGTAATTTCAATGAGCTTCGAATTACGCTAATTCAATAGAAAACGACGCGTTCTGTATTTTATGGATTAAAGCATTAAACTAGCATACTGATGTTTTTTTTTCTTGGAACAATCTTGCCACCTGTTTCGTGATGATGGCTTATATTTGTGAATATTCACAAGTACATAATCACTATTCACAATGAAAGTCAATTATAAACTATTATTACATACCTTGCTATAAATTTAAATAAAAGTACACAATAACATTGATTTCTTTCTGATATGGGTTTGATCAGGCACACGATCAATTTTACGTCGTTAACTGCGTTTGACGTCGTTAGTAACTGCGTATGGTAAAAGTTTTAGCTGATTTGTTCTTTGTTTGTCTGTTGGAATAAGACGGCTATATTTAAGAAAATGAGCGAGACATTGATGTAACTAATTAAAATCTTGCTTAATTGAGTTGCGGTGGAGGTATACCTGTTTAAGACACGGCTATAGTGCGCCTTCAGCCTAAGGGGCACCATAGCCGTGTTTTAACATATAATTATATTTCGCTATCTTTCAAATACGAAATATGATTGATAAAATATCTTAACACTAAAATACTCGATTGTTTCAACACGTAAATAATTATACTTGAACTTTTAATTGTGTTTCTGTGATAAAGGTATCTTAGCGTACTTATAACTGCTTAAATACCATTTCATTAAGTAAACAACTAAAGTTGCCATCTAGAGCGATAACAACAACACCATTAAACAAACAATATACTATTGTTTAAACAACAGCGTTTATTCCAATGTTAATACGAATATAATATCTTTATTACCAGGAAACCAATTGTGAGGCCTATGTAATATTGCCTTTTCCATTATAAATGATGTTATTTTTCGGTATAACAGAATACATATAGGCATTTGACACAAACATATACACACACACACGCACGCACGCACGCACGCACGCACACAAACACACGCACGCACGCACGCACGCACGCACGCACACACACACACACACACACGCACACACACATTGTAACTTCCTGCCCCAAAACATATTTTAGCTTTGTGATGAAGGTATGAAATAAGTATAACTAGTTAAAATAATTTTTACAATAACTCGCTTTAACATTATTGAACCATTATAGCATCACCTACTGGATAGTCATGAGTAAATTTACTTGGAACGTGATATATTATTAAAGGGATTACGTCAACGAAAAATTGGCTTCCTTATGCACTATAAATCATATTATTTTTTGCTAGAAATGCGCTTTAATAAAAGATGTCCATTAAATAAATAAAACTAATACATTACAAAATAAGATATTTGATAAAAACAAATAAAAAAATGAAAAAATTAAAACCCCAAGCGGGTATCGAACTCACGACTTAGAAGCCATACGAAGAAATTACAGTAGACAACACGTTAACCATCTGCGCTAACATGCTTGGTTAGAAGTCGTTTGTAAACTATGGGTATACAGCATACTTACAATTCTGACGCCAAAATGTATACAGAAAAAAGGGGTAAACAAACACAACCCATATTATAAATTCATTTTTATCTCAGTATGCATAAACTCTTTTCCCATTAAATATACCCTGTTTTAACCGTTATTATATGCCAATATCTCGATGTCAGATTTTATAAGAAGAATTTGCCCCATTGGGGTTCTGTTCGATGACATAGTCCCTTTAATATTTGTGTCGAAATCATCGTAACCAAGATTATTGTTTAATGAATAATCATGATAAATGGTGTAAATCGTCGTTGAGCAGATCTCATTTCTCAATGAAAGTGTCGCAAAGTGAATTTGAGAGTACCTTTCCCACGGACAATCAATCAAAGAATGTGGTTTAAAATGATTCTGCAGAGTTCAGAAAGAGGTTATAAATACACATTTACTTGTCATTAATCGAATGAACATGGAATGTTTGCAAGTTAAGAGTGAATACAAATGTGTCATTTTCCCTGGTTATTGACGCGTTAGTTTAATTGAAATACCGCAAAGCTTGTCGATAGTTAAAACAAAACCTACATGTACTCGTGTATCATGATATCAACAACGTTTATATTCCATTTATAAAATACGAATTGCAATGTGTGAAATTGGCAATAATTGATGAAATAAGTTTAACTCGATTTTGACACTGTATATTGTGCGATGTTTAAATCACCTAACATGCCAGCCAACTATTTATAAAATAATATTGTAGTTGAATTAAATGTTCAATGCATGTCACTACCACAACTTTATGCACTACCCTATATATAAAGAATTATAAAGTATAATATACAGACAGACAGACGGACGGACGGACGGACGGACGGACGGGCGGGCGGGCGGGCGGGCGGGCGGGCGGGCGGGCGGGCGGGCGGGCGGGCGGGCGGGCGGGCGGGCGGGCAGGCAGGCAGGCAGGCAGGCAGGCAGGCAGGCAGGCAGGCAGGCAGGCAGGCAGGCAGGCAGGCAGGCAGGCAGGCAGGCAGGCAGACAGACAGACAGACAGACAGACAGACAGACAGACAGACAGAGTGTTCGTATTTATAATGAATGGAACATTTTTTAAAATTTACAATGCAAATGCAAAAAATTAACGTAACGCATCGAGACAATGCTTGTTCTTAAGTAAATAGTGACATTGCAAAAAACAAAGGAAATACTGAAATATTAAAAGCAACACTTATATGAACAATCCGATCTTCCTCTAGAAGACACGTATACAGGTATAAATCACACTTAATGTAGAGTTGTGAGCAGGTATCTCCATTCGCCATACCCAACCAAACATTTACATGGGCATTAAATGATTTACCAAAATAAAAATAAGGGTCAACACAGATGTTTTTCGTTATGTAGACGACGAGCACCAAACTCACAGCCTAACATTATTAGTTTGATAACATTATCCTACTTATTGATAGCGACAAACAGCTACGAAATGTCTCATATACGTAGATTTGATTAATATAGTGGGCGCGTATGGAGGGGAATTACATGTATATAGCTTCGTTTACGTAATTTCACGGTAATGATGTTAAAGAATCAATAGTGAAGTGTCGGTACTCGATCACAGTCGACCATGCTTAAGAATCACAATAGGGAGTTTATGAGACATTAGCTTTAATAATGGACACGTTTGAAATCGTTTTTGTTGATGGCAAATGATGGAAATCCACATACTCTTAACAGCACTTCTAACCCGCCACTTACATAAATCGCAATAAAATGGCCATTTGTCAGACGATTTTGATCAAATTTTGTCAGCAATTAAATCGATGACAGAGACATTCACTCGTACATTTTTATTGCCTTCCTTGCAAAACTGATATTACAATAAACACAATTAAGCTATAACCCTAAAATATAAAAGTCGCAAAATACACTGAACAGCACTTCTAACACAACACTTACAAATGTCGTAATAAAAAGCTCATTTTTTCGGAGAAATTCAATCAAATTTATAAAATCAATAATGTACTGACCTTTGTATTTGTATGTAAAATTTCATTTTAATAATTGCGCATTTTGATAGATAAGTTACCTTCATACCATAATAACCTTACAAAATAAAATTCGCCAAATACTAACATTAACAACTTGAACGTTCCAGGGAACTAGGCACAGGTCTGGTTTTATCATTTTTCACGAGGAAAGGTAGGTGAGAGTAAAATATCGATTTATTGTTTTAATGTATCAGTTCATACGAAATCATTTAATGAAAAAATAAACTTGATTAAGTATCTGTGGGAAAAACTAAACCGACATATTAAAAAGCAACATAAAAAAGCCGATCGAAATCTGGAGCAACTGGAAAAGGTTCTAATTGAGAGATTGTGGAATATTTTTCAAAATTTCAAATGAAACCGTGGTATTTCCACATGGCAGAGGTTCCTGTATGACATAATAGCCATCAGTGGACACGCACTGTTTTAATTAATATTTTATGAACGCCAATTGTGCATTATAGTTCTTTAATAGTGTTTATCGATGTTACCACAGACACAGTAGTTTGCGATTTTTAACTTTTAGGATTGTAGCTGTTTACTGTACTTTCAAATTATCACACATTTTCAATAAAAATGTTCGAGTGAATGTTTCTGTCATTGGCGGGTTAGAAGTGCTGTTCAGTGTATAAGTATTTTAAATGCAGATGATACTGAAACTACATAGAGTTGTAAAAATGAGGTTAACACATAAATGAACACTGCTCAAATTATTGTTGAAGCAAGTTGTATCGAGGATACATGTTTAAAGAAAACATGCATCCTGTGTGACTAAAATATTCGCTCCTGGAATGATTACTTATTTGCATATCGAATCAATATACACTCTTGCGTTTGACACGTTGCATGGTTGAAGAATGGTTTGTTGACGTTCCATAAAAGACTTTACATATATATACATGTATGCATTTTGGGAAAATAGCTTGTGCCGGACATACCAATGCATTGGCAATACAATGGAATGTGGTATTGGCAATACACTGAATGCATTGGCAATACAATGGAATGTGGTATAAAATGTGGTTCCGAAAGATATACATGAAATTACACTTATATTGGTTGTCTAATGGCTACAATCTAGTCTTGTAAATCAGTTTATAAGAAAAAAAAAAAATCAACAAAATGCAAAGTATCCAAAACTCATTATCTGGATACATGTATGCAACACTTATATCAGCAAATCCTATATTACGTACGGCATCATACCACAAGTAAATCCTACGCACAATCGACAACAAATGTATTAATCACAAAATATGTACGAAACAAGACACATGTTTTTTCCCTAATGGGAACGATATAGTTAGCAGTAATTATACTTTTATCCATATATGTTATTAAATCGTTTTTGGTAACACATATCTTCGAAAAAAGATACTTGTTTCAGTCGGTGTGTTTGTTCTTTTTTCTCCCTAATGTTGTCTAAACAGCTAGCAAACATGATGTTCTGGTCTGCATTTTTTATAATATCGTTTTACGTACCAAATCACGAAAAGGCACAAAGTTGTTAGCTGGCTTTGTATTCAAAAGAGAAATTAATTGAAGCTACACAACTAGGCAACTGACACAATTTTCTCGAAGTTTATGCACTGTCTATATAAAGAAGTCCATTTGACGAAAATTTAATTTCCACACAACTCGTTTGTATTCGTATTTCAAGTGTATTTGTTATTAGATTATTGAGAGTGTAAATTCAATGTGAGAATATATTTTGATCATTGACAATTCAACATCCTATGTAGCCTAAGGAATGGAAGAAATGATAAGAAAGGACACAGTAAATACACAAACATGTTGAAGCAAGAACTATTAGTATTGAATATATTAATCAGTTATATGGCCATATTTAAAAATGCAATTTTCGTTAATTATATTTCTGTTCGGAAATATTCTGCAATAACACATCCATTAAATATTAAATTTAGATCATGAAAACAAGATGTGTTAAGCAAAACAATTTCGTTTTGTTTTGCCGTGTACAAGGCACTTTTTGCAAGGAAATTGTTTGACTGGTTATTTTACGTATGCAAAAGCAGTTTGCGGACAGTGTTTTACTTGCAAACATATGATTCTTTATAAATGATATATTTATGTATATTGACGTAATACCAACCTACTTGTCCTGAGCATGTTTTTACAGCCCATGTAATTTTAATCGCTAATTTCATGCTCGTTTTAAAGTCAATTAAATTCAATATAACATGTATATAACAACATATTTACACATTTTAATCTTTAGGTATTAACTTAATTCTCTTAAAATTATTAAAAGGTGAACACTGACTCATTGTAGCATGTAAATAAGTACGTAAGCAAAAATTCTTACATGATAATTGATTTAATTAAAAGGTAGTGATAATTGTAGTTTTATTAATGTTGAAACAAAATCTTGCATGGATTTGTTTAAATGCATTTTATATCGCTTTTATATCACTGGAACTGATTAGATTTCTACTGGTCATGACCGCTTCAATATCATATATGACTGCGTTTACATAAAGAAACATTTCATGGCCTTTTATTTATCAAATAACATTACAACTAGACGATTCGCATTGCCTTAGCTATTGTTTATACACTCGTATTACTAACATTTCTAAGACCAAACATTACATCATTTAATTATTTTGATTATTTAGACATTATGTTGATGAGAACAGTCACCAAACAGAAGCGATATAAAATGCATTCAAACACATCAATTTCGTTCGTGTTATATAACAATAATCAATATAATCAAATACTTTATATAAACGTTCGTCACGCCTAAATAAAATGCAATGGCATGAAAAAAAAGTTATTCGCAACACTGTTACTATAAAAAAACATGTGTTTCCTTGTTTGCTACAAACCGAGGTAATTTCCAACAACAACTGCAACGGCTTGTGCATTATTAGTCTCGAGTCTAATCGCCAAACACGAGGCAATTTGATAATGGCACGACACTCGCGCTGGAATAGGCAGCAACGTCCCGCAACTGCGAAAACACACAGCATGCAACATAAATAATTACAATATAAAAGCTCAGAAAACAAGAAAGCGATGTCAAACATACAGAGTACTAGTTCAGGTTAAATTTGCTATGTCAAATAAAACTATAAATGTCCAGCACTAGAATCAACAGATAAATCGTTTGTGCTACGCCTTTATTAATTTTACTGATATCTGCAATAACAGCGTCCAAAACGCATGAAGTATATTACATATTACGTCATCTTGTATACCTTACATTATAGTGCCATACTTGCAACATGATTTTACCATATTTCCAAAATATCTTGCAGTTTTAACTAAGTTTGCGACCCAACTGGATATAGTATGACATTGATATAATAGCACAATGGTACCTGCCATCTCTATTGTCACATATCGCAATCCGTTCTAAGCATCAGACGTACATGTACTCGGTGACAGAGGTGCAAGCATTATATCAAGAAACTGGAAACGATAAGAAATTCACTGCCAAGCTAGTATAAGCAGGACAAAAGGAACTTGTTCTGACAAGTTTTAAATGCACATGACTTAACTGACATTTAGATTATGTTAAAGGTTTGCTTTGCAGTTTTTCTAATGCATAAGACTTTACTGATAATGCGTTTCCCAATAGAGGTCTCTGTTTACCAACTAGAGTATTTGTAACTTTTGATAATGCTAAACTTCAAATAGACATGCATTCGTAAAACGCGTATTGAAAATACATTTGATGTTTTATGTTAGGTTGTGTTAGGTTTAATATTAGTGCTTTCGAAAAAAAAAGATGTTTGCGATGGGATGAATATAAATCCATGTCTTTATAAATCGTTGATTGAACTGTGAGGCTGCCAAAATTTATTGGCTCGTATACATACATTTATAAAATTAATGAGCACCAACGTTCATTTTGGGTATTTAAACGTTAATAATGTAGGGCCCTGGAGTTTGCAGTAACTATGCATTACCATGTTTATTATTGTCATGTTCATAAAGTGAACAATTATTATTTGTTTATTGTAAAATCATTCATCCATCTAAACTCATTCATTAAAATAGCTGTTAGTATGTTATCACATATGAACTGAAATTAATTATTAAGGCATGTTTACTATAATGAAATTAACATAACTTTAATTCCAAAAAAAGAACTTACTGTCACTGTCCGTCTGCAATGATGCTAGCCTTACCATCATCTTGTTGCGATTTTATTGTTATATTATTATCCAAGCGATTTAACTTAGCATATTTATAATAATATGCTGATATTTTACTCTAAGACACTATTAATTGTTGTTAACTGTTTATTATTATTGTTATTTTCGTAAATTTTGCCATTCCTAAGGAAGTTTTTTAGCTGTGGCATGTTTTCGGATATTTTGTACCCAAAATATTTCTTCTCTGTTATAACTGCAAATTTGTTCAGGTCAGACTGTAGTGTATTTGTCTATTGTTTAATGGAAAGTCTTTTGTTTATATATATATATATAGGCAAACATAAATTGTTATTGTTAGTGTAAAATATGACTTTTATCGTTAAATATATGGCGCTGCAGAACTAGTTTTAGGATTAGGATTCCTAAAAGCATTTGATTGGTTGTTGTAAATCCGAAGTCATTTTGATTGGATGAGGAAATTCCTAAGTCATTTTGATTGGTTGGTGCTCATAATCCTAATCCTAAGTTGCTGTGCGACAGGTATAAATAGCGCAGATAAACAAACATTTGGCATCTTTCATGATCACCAAAGTGAGATCTTTCATGATCACCAAAGTCAGATCTTTCATGATCACCAAAGTCAGATCTGTCAAGATCACCTAGTTCCAATCTTTACAATTACTAAGTCGATCCATAGTTTAGATCATATTATTAGATCTTCATACAACATTCCCAAGATGGTAAGCTTAATCTTAATCAAAATTAACACAGTATAGATCTTACAGTAAGCTTCTTAAGCTCTACCGAAATGAGTTATATGCAATCCAGAGAGCTCAAAAGTTTATCAGCATTATTTCAACTATTCATTTATACATGACAGTAAATTGCTGCATACGTGCATGATGCTCAAATTTATGCAACGATTAAATATATGTTGAAACAGAAACCGGTTGTTTTGGAATAATTCGTAGTTGCCTTGTTGCCATCCCGAACAGAATAGAACTATAGTATACCAAATATGGCGGTATGCTACAATTGGTGTCAGAAGTGCGGAAAATTTTATTAACATAATCTGCCGAGTGATCGTTATCCACGTCTAGAAAAGGAAATAAAACAACACAGAACAAATACATTATTAGTCAATAAGAAGACGGATTGTAGACGTCATAATTAAATGAGCTTATATATATTAACTGGTTAGACTCTAGACTTTCATTATGTCCTCGCCAGACCCAGAAATATCGTTTGATAGACAGAGCGTTTTAAGTGACCACTCTTCACTAAATACTGTTGATGAAATCAATTCTGAACATACTGTAGAAGAAAACTCTGAAAATCACCAATCTCCTGCTGAAATGCATAAAAATAAAACAAACAATAACCCATTTAGGAGTTATATTCCAGTATGCAGACAACATGTTGATTATCCACACACCTCAATGTATAATATACCAATACAGCATTCTCTCATGAAACCCGACTCTTACGATGGTACCAAGTGCTATGAGCAGTACATGTCCCATTTTGACGACTGTGCTGAACTCTCCAATTTTGGGATTGTAGAACGAAGGTCCTAGTATTAGCAAGCAGTCTCCGTGGCGCAGCTCGTAACTATTACATGAGCTTATCAGAAGCAGAACGTCGTGACTTTGAAACACTGACGTCGAGGCTGTCTCAGCGGTTTGGTAGTAGCAAACATCAAAATTTGTGGTTGTCAAAATTTGAGAACCGAAGGCGCATGCGTGGCGAAACCATTGCTTCTTTAGCCGATGATATAAGGCAGTTAGCACAAAAGGCATATGCAGACCTTGATACAAGCGCAGTTGAGCGACTCGCACTTAATCAATTATACAAACAAATTTCGAGTGATATGCACTGCCGTTGCATCGATAACAACTGCCATACAGTCAACGACGCCGTCAGCGTCGTAGAACGGTACGAAGCTATTCTCTGCAATTCCCAGCCAACCCATGTCCGTGCTTTAGACGTCCATGATAAAACACAGCCTGATTCACAGATTGTGTCTGCCGTTCAACGTCTTGAGGCGCGAATAGAGCGCATTGAAAAGGCATGTTCCCCCGGTTCCCCTGTTTCAAGGCCAGTGCCGAACAGGTCACAACGTACCTGTTTCGGGTGCAACTCGCCGTCGCATTTATGGAGATATTGTCCACAAAACGTCAACAGTACGCTGGCACCCAACGATCAGCGCAAATTTATGCGTCCCAGTTCACGACCTGGTCAAGAAAACAGAACTTGTAATGACTTCCGTTCCCCTAATGCCCGTCCTTTGTCCCAACCCCCTGATGTTCCCGCTCGTTCTACCCCCCACCAATCAAATTTGGAAAACTAATTGTAGCTGGTGCTGAGGGTCAAGTGTCAGCGAAATCACTTGAAAGACCCATTTACTGTTATAATGTTCCTGTTGTTGATATTCATACTGCTCGTTCTGGTGCAGATGTTAGTAAATATGATAATGGTTTTTATGCTACTGGCACAATTTTTAATCATCATTGTAATTTCTTAATTGATTGTGGAGCAACAACGTCGTTGCTTTCCAGCAGAAAGTTTTCCGAGTTGCAGAAAGTGCATGACATATTGTTATTGCCGGTGCAGCAAAAGTTCCACGCAGTAAATGGTGAAAATATGAACGTTTTTGGCAGAGTGCAGTTGACTATTGATTTGAGTTCAATTTTGTTTGTTGTTCAATTTATTGTGTGTGATATTGAATCTGATTGTATTATTGGCCAAGATTTTCTTCACGAATATGTAGATAGTATTAACTATCGACGTTCACGTCTTACTGTTGGCAGTAAAACCATACCCTTGTGGATTGGCGGCACTGCATTACAAATTTGTAGGGTTGAGGTGCGTAATACCACTAAAATTCCTGCACATTCCCGTGCATGGATTTCGGTCCGCATACCGTTTTCAGAACATTTGGGACCAACAGGTTTTATTGAGCCTTCTTTCGAATTAATTGGTAAAAGTGGAGTTTGTGCTGTTGGTGGCATTGTTGATGTAACAGCTACCGATACGCTGGTTAGCGTTGTTAATTTTGGCTCAGAACCTGCTACATTATATGCAAAAACAGCGTTGGGTACGTGCGAGTCCTACGAAGAGTGCCCCGATGGTCAACGCATTGCTCGAGTTACAGAGAACGAGCCCTGCCAATCACTTCCACAACATTTGACGGAACTTTTTGAACGCAGTGCAGTACATCTCAAGGAGTCTCAAAAAGTAGATTTCAGCAAACTTCTTTGTAAATACAGTGGTGTGTTCTCCTCTTCTTCAGAGGACATTGGTCGTACTAATTTAGTGCAGCACTCCATCAATACAGGAAATGCAGCTCCTATCAGACAACCACCCCGTCGGTTACCACTTGGTAAAAGGGCTATTGAAAAGGAGGAGCTGTCCAAAATGTTAGACAGAGGCATAATTGAGCCATCTAACAGTGCGTGGGCGTCACCAGTTGTGTTGGTAACCAAGAAAGGGTACACCGCGATTTTGCATTGATTATAGGCGGCTTAACGATGTCACAGTAAAGGACGCCTACCCTCTGCCTAGAGTTGATGACTGCATAGACGCACTAAGTGGCGCTAAATTCTTCTTGTCAATGGACCTCAACAGCGGCTACTGGCAGGTTGCCATGAAAGAAAGTGACAAGGAGAAGACCGCATTTGCAACGTCCATGGGATTGTACCAGTTCACAGTGATGAGTTTTGGTTTGGCTAATGCTCCTTCTACGTTTGAGAGGCTGATGGAGAATGTTCTTAGAGGTCTTCAATGGGAAGAATGTCTCCTGTACATGGACGATATTATCTCTCCATGTTCCACAATTTTAGATGGGCTACTCAGGTTAGAGAATATTTTCAAGCGCCTGCAACAAGCTAATTTAAAGCTTAAACCATTAAAATGTATTTTCTTTCAAAAAGAAGTGAAGTTCTTAGGACATATTGTGTCCGAGACTGGTATCCAAACTGACCCTGCAAAGATCACAGGTGTGAAAGACTGGCCAACACCCAAAACTGCAAAAGAAGTCAAAAGTTTCTTGGGACTCTGTTCCTATTACAGACGTTTTGTTAAAGGGTTTGCCGCTATTGCAAAACAACTTCACAAGGTTTCCGACAAGTCAGTAAAATTTGTATGGACGCCCGAATGCGAATGTGCATTTCAAGCTTTGAAATCTGCTCTTACTTCATCTCCTATAATTGGTTATCCAATACCAGGAGCAAAGTTTATTCTTGATACTGATGCTAGTGATGTTGCCACTGGTGCTGTCCTTTCTCAACTACAAAATGATGTTGAAGTAGTCATTGCTTATCACAGCAAGTCACTCAATATTCATGAACGCTCATACTGCGTTACACGCAAAGAACTTCTGGCTGTTGTTCAAGCACTAAAATCATTTCACTCATATCTCTATGGTCAGCCGATCCTTTTGAGGACAGATAATGCTGCTGTCAGTTGGATGCGAAATCTTAAGAATCCGACTGGTCAGGTTGCACGCTGGTTGGAAGAACTTGGTACGTACGATTTGACAGTCACCCATCGGGCAGGTCTCACACACAGAAATGCAGACGCATTGTCATGCTCCCCATGCTCAAAGTGTGCTAAACAGCAAAGCGGAAATCTTGAACAAGATCCCAAAAGTGTACAAACACCGGTGGACACAATAAACAGATCAACTGATGTTTCGAGCGATCAACCACCTGTTCCAGCCAGAGTTGTTAAACAAGCTCCAGATTCGGATAATGTTCTGTTAAAGCCCATTATGGCTAACCTTCCCAACTGGTCAGCTGACACCATTAAAGATGAGCAACGTTGTGACCCGGAACTTCAAGTTATTATGCAATTCATGCAACAGTCAGAAGTACGACCACAATGGCAAACAGTCAGCGACAAATCTTCTACAGTTAAAACACTGTGGCGCATGTAGGATCGATTGAGCATATCGCAAGGCCTCCTTTGTCGTACTTGGTTTGAGAGTGATGATCAATTTCAGACTCAGGTTATTGTCCCAACAAATAGATACAATGATGTTGTTCATTGTTTCCATGATATACCCTCAGGTGGTCATCTAGGTGCTGACAAGACACTGGCCAAAGTGCGTCAAACTTTCTACTGGCCAGGCATAAAAGAATATGTTGAAAAATATTGTCTCCAGTGTACAAAATGTGCAGCTCGTAAAACAAACAAACCAATGAAGTCACCTCTTGGAAACTCAGTTGTATTGGCTCCACTTGAACGTGTTGATGTGGATATTTATGGGCCACTTCCAAGATCTGAATCTGGCAATTCATATGTTCTTGTCATATGTGACTGTTTTACACGTTGGACCGAAGCTGTCGCACTGCCAATCAAGCGGCACAAACGGTTGCAAAGGCTTTTGTTGATACTTATGTATCCCGCTATGGGGTTCCTTTGTCCATTCACTCAGACCAAGGTAGCAATTTCACATCGTCCTTGTTCAATGATATGTGTACCCTGCTACAGATAAAACACACAACTTCAACTGCTCTCCATCCACAATCGAATGGCATGGTTGAACGTTTCAATCGCACACTTGGGACTATGTTGACAATGTACTGTTCCTCCAATCAAAGGTCATGGGATACCTTTCTTCCCCAGGTTATGATGGCATACCGTACCTCTGTTAATTCCAGTACTGGACAAACGCCAAACCGAATGGTCTTCGGTCGTGAAATTGTCTTGCCTTTACAAGCATGTATTGGCCTGCCACCTCAGTGTGATGCATTGGGTCAACCTGAAACATATGTTACAAAACTTCAAGATAATCTGACAACAATTCACAATCTAGCAAGAAAAGTTCTAAGTAACAAAATTCAGTATCGCAAACGTCACTATGACTTGCATGCAAAAGTTAGACCTTTTAATACCGGTGATCCAGTTTGGTTGCATGACACAACACGCCGTCCTGGTATATGCAACAAATTGTCCCCTCAATGGAAAGGCCCATATGTCATCACTAAAAAAGTAGACGATCTTGTATATATGGTCAAGAAGTCAGCTATGGCAGAAGCTAAAGCAATACATGTTGACAGACTGATGAGATACAAAGGCATTCATTTACCTAAATGGATACACACGTTTAAATCCACTCTCAAAGTGCAACAGTAATTTGAAATGAAACAGTATGATGTTGATGTCAACACACTTTCATTACACAGTATTTATATTTTATGTACATTAAAAGCCCTTAGTATATCAAGATTTTCGATAAATATTCTACAAAATAGACAAATAATTCATACCTAATCATGGTAGCAGAGTTTTGTGAAAGGTGGTCACATAAGACTGATGTACATTTTTATACGAAGAAGGGGCGCGCATTACAGAGCTCTCTGGAGATAATGAAGTTGGCCTGATCACCCAGCTGCGATTTATCCCGTGTTGATTGTTATTTCTGCTAGACATCAGATGTGCACCATGCTATGTTTCTACCAGTGATTAGACGAACAATTTGTATGTTTCAGAATTCATCAAAAGTGCCTGATGACGATGTCATATGTCCATTTTGTGTGGGCGACAAGATCAGAGAATTTAAGCGAGTTGGTGACTTGAGGCACCATGCCAAAACAAAGCATCCAGTAGACATGCAGAACGCACCCAAGGGACTATTCTCGTCCAGATGCTCTTTCTATTTCTCGTCAGATCCAATCCGGTACGCTGCAATCCATGACGTTGATGGACAACTTACTCCTGAAGCACAGTATGCCAGATATTTAATGGCGAAGTGGTGCACCGGTAGGAAGCCGGGCATCGAAGAACGGACATCAAAGTGGGAAGAAGCCCTCAAAAGACCAACCTGATCCTTTAAGAGGAAAGCAGCTGATTCCCTTACACTTCTATCTATCTTCATCACCCTTGACACCATCAAAGCCTTCATTGAATCAGACTTTTTTCGTCTATCAAGTCAGACTGGCTAGAAGTATCTTTAGCGACCGCCGTGCTATCGACAACCTCAAAAGGCGACAATATTTGGTGAAAGACGCTATCGAACCAACCGGCCGCTGGGTAACCGTCCACGACAGTATCCCTGTCATTGAAGAAATCTCTGCTCTCCTTGCAATCAGGTCAGGCTATGTACATTCAATCCGGAAGAGGGAAGACATCGTATTGAAGGCTCTTCGCTTAGCTGAAGAAGACGTACAGTCACTCCGCTCTCCAACACCTATATATCTTAATACTGAATACTTCTCTAACACACCAGCACCTTCATTCAACAATGAAAACCCACTGGTGAGTCAAACTGAAGAAATTGTAATCCCGGACCCATGCACGACACCCCAAGTCACTCCTTCAACACCACTTCAAAACGAGCTCTCTGCACCATTTCTACAGCATCCCCTCTTTTGACCATTCCCTCTGCAGTATCCGGTAAACCTACTTTGACCCCATTGCTTCCCCATCTCTCAGAAGTACAATCACCTCTCACACCAAACTATGCACCTCCTTCACCTCTCCAAGATGTGGAACCATACACCGTCGACACCCCTGCAGATGATTCATACCGACCAACTCCGTCTCCCAAACTTCTTTGCTTCAAGGCCAAGTCCCTGCTGTCGGATGGACACATGCCTCTTTTCCCTGCAGCCAAACGAGACTGGGCATCCGTAGATGACGAATCCATTACCCTGCGTCCTAGTCTTCTATGGCCCCCGAAGAATTGGAGACGTCTCACTCCGGATCAGCGACTTCTTGCGGTGGAATACGCCGGCATGTTTCTCACACAGGACAACAACTCTTCTCTACTCCTTCCAGACCGTTCCTACTTAATCCACAGTTTCCACTTCCTCGTGCTGCCCGGTTCAGCTGGCTTCCCAATGGACAACAAGGCCAAGGCCAGGATCTACATGTACCAATCTCTACTCGATATTGCTAATGGCAAAGACCAGTCACCCACACATCACCAAGAAGAACTTCTGAAGGCCCTCACTCCCCTCTCCAAGTCATCGGCATCTCTTCTTGATCTCATCAGTCACGTCTATGTAAGGATTTGAGAACATTTTAAAAGTGCAATTTAATTTAAAAAGTAAAAAAAAAAAGGACTGTTGTAGTAATTAAAAAAAACAATTACAATTGTGACATTCATCTTAAGTATTTAAGTGTGTAGACATTAACTTACTGTGATGGACATTTCAGTAATAACATTAAACATTTACTGAGAAAATGTAAATGATGGACATTTGTGTCATTTACAAGATAATTGAATTTTATGAAATATATATAGTGAAACGTTTGTGTTAAATGAAATATGGACATTTCAACAATACAGTGAAAATTTATTGTGATATATGGACATTTCAATAATAAAGGAACATTTACTGTGGAATATGGACATTCTACTGTAACATTATGCAACTGACTGAACATTGTATTGTGAAGCATAGACTTTTATGTGTAATATTTTGACAGTGTTTCATGGACTTTTTCAAGTGTGAATTACATTATGAACATTGAAAATGTCGAACAGTGCTTACCAAATGAACTGTGACATAACATTACATGAAAACTGTTCAGAAGCAGCCGTGTCCTGAAATCAGCACTTTCAAGAACTGAAGTTTAAAGTATATGTACTTTAAATACTTTTAGTGAATACATATATTATTACATGATGAAATGTATTGTTCATGTTGTTGGATGTTAACTATGCAATAGTTATCATAATATATAATATATGATGTTTATTTCAATTTGTTGCACATTTTCAAACTTCAGGAGAAGTTTATCTCTTTAAGTTAGGGGAAATGTAAGGCCCAGGAGTATGCAGTAACTATGCAATACCATGTTTATTATTGTCAAGTTCATAAAGTGAACAATTATTATTTGTTTATTGTAAAATCATTCATCCATCTAAACTCATTCATTAAAATAGCTGTTAGTATGTTATCACATATGAACTGAAATTAATTATTAAGGCATGTTTACTATAATGAAATGAACATAACTTTAATTCCAAAAAAAGAACTTACTGTCACTGTCCGTCTGCAATGATGCTAGCCTTACCATCATCTTGTTGCGATTTTATTGTTATATTATTATCCAAGCGATTTAACTTAGCATATTTATAATAATATGCTGATATTTTACTCTAAGACACTATTAATTGTTGTTAACTGTTTATTAGTATTGTTATTTTCGTAAATTTTGCCATTCCTAAGGAAGTTTTTTAGCTGTGGCATGTTTTCGGATATTTTGTACCCAAAATATTTCTTCTCTGTTATAACTGCAAATTTGTTCAGGTCAGACTGTAGTGTATTTGTCTATTGTTTAATGCAAAGTCTTTTGTTTATATATATATATATATATATATATATAGGCAAACATAAATTGTTATTGTTGTTGTAAAATATGACTTTTATCGTTAAATATATGGCGCTGCAGAACTAGTTTTAGGATTAGGATTCCTAAAAGCATTTGATTGGTTGTTGTAAATCCGAAGTCATTTTGATTGGCTGAGGAAATTCCTAAGTCATTTTGATTGGTTGGTGCTCATAATCCTAATCCTAAGTTGCTGTGCGACAGGTATAAATAGCGCAGATAAACAAACATTTGGCATCTTTCATGATCACCAAAGTGAGATCTTTCATGATCACCAAAGTCAGATCTTTCATGATCACCAAAGTCAGATCTGTCAAGATCACCTAGTTCCAATCTTTACAATTACTAAGTCGATCCATAGTTTAGATCATATTATTAGATCTTCATACAACATTCCCAAGATGGTAAGCTTAATCTTAATCAAAATTAACACAGTATAGATCTTACAGTAAGCTTCTTAAGCTCTACCGAAATGAGTTATATGCAATCCAGAGAGCTCAAAAGTTTATCAGCATTATTTCAACTATTCATTTATACATGACAGTAAATTGCTGCATACGTGCATGATGCTCAAATTTATGCAACGATTAAATATATGTTGAAACAGAAACCGGTTGTTTTGGAATAATTCGTAGTTGCCTTGTTGCCATCCCGAACAGAATAGAACTATAGTATACCAAATATGGCGGTATGCTACAATATATAGCCAGTATGTGCATACTATATATTTCATGTTTTAACGTTAATTATGCATAAATAACAGAAGCAATACGGTAATAAGTTACAATATGTCATATTCAAAACGTAAGTAAAATAGTGTAGCGTGCAAGACTAGTAGACATCTTGGTTTGACATATGCAATTGTGTTAATATATTTAAACGAAATCGGATAGTAAATATTTATTGATCACCTACATGTGTAGTTTGCGTCAAAAAGAATACTAATAGGGAAATACAACATGGGTGTTATTAAAGTAAATCAAAACAAACAAGAGCTGTCAGAAAAAGCGCGCTCAACTATTCGAAGTATTTCAGTTAGTACATATTTTGGACAGTGGAAGGGGCATACATTTGTTAAAATACAAGACTTTTAAGTGAAGCCTTGCATAGGTTATACATTCTTGGAACAAAAAACTTTAACCACAAAATCTATGTAAAAAGTCTGCATAATTCTGTTAAATTACAAAATAGAGTTATGGGTAATGTTTCCCACGATACTCGAGTTGATGACAAAGGTTAGTTCCAAGTTTCAAGTGAATAACTTATGTAGTTTTGAAGTTACACAACTTTTAATTATAAACTTTTACCGGAAAATCTATGTGAAAATGGGGCATAACTCTGTCAAAATACAAAACAGGAGTTATGGGTTATGTTTCCCCAGATACTAGAGTTGATGACACAGGTTAGTTCCAAGTTTCAGGTGAATAACTTTCGTAGGTTTGAAGTTACCAAACGTTTGAATATAAACTTTAAACAGAAGATCTAAGTGAAAAGGGGCATTACTTTGTCAAAATACAAAATAGAGTTATGGGTAATGTTGCTCCTGATACTAGAGTTGATGAATAAGGTAAGTTCCAAGTTTCAAGTGAAAAGCTTATATAGTATTGAAGTTACACAACTTTTGAATTTAAACTTTAACCAGAAAATCTATGTGAAAAAGGGGCATAACTCTGTCAAAATACAAAATGAGTTATGAGGAATGTTGCCCCTGATACTGGAGTTGAAGACAAAGTATATTCCAAGTTTAAAGTGAATAACTTATGAAGTTTTGAAATTACAAGACTTTTGAATAAGACTTTAACCAATTCAGACGCGGACGCCGACGCCGACGCAGGGTCTAGTAGGATAGCTCACCTTTTCTTCGAATAGTCGAGCTAAAAATGGCCATTTGTGTGTGCCCTGTCTTTCAACGAATTTTGAACGTACCTTAACACCTTGTGATATGTTTGCACATTGTGTTAATTTCTCTGTCCAATGTTCACAATTATTTAATGATAAATTTAATTAACAAATACCGTGCTCGACAATATCATTGTCTTAGTAATTATAACGATGACCATAGGTTGGTAATCACATTAAAACATTAATTCTGTTGCAGAATTATGTCAGTAATCTAATATGTGTTTAAGATTTCGCAATTCTTGAAATGAATATTAAGTGGAATAGATAATTATAAGATAATGTGGAACTGAGGTTGTACTTGTTGGAATGGAACAATTGCTATTGTGTTATTTTTCACACAAACATTCCTTGTTTTCAAGCTTCATTGAATTTTTGCATTCATGAATCCCATTGCTTCAAAAACACATAAATGTGATACATGTTATTTGTTTTTGTTTTTTTCAGATAATATTGTTAGTAGTGTGATTTTTTTTCTGACAATTTTTTTTTTTAATTCAGCATAGCGACATACAATGACGATACTTAACAACAATTGTATACACCGCATTTCATAAGCAAACACTATTCTTCCTGTAAGAATACTGACGCCAGACAATTAATTATGAATTTCTGTATTTTACATTCATTACAATGCATATTAAATGATACGCTTTAGCCTGCTCGTTCCTTATATCATGTACCTCTAATATAAAAGATACCATTTAACAACAAAGATATCAGTGAACTGATGGATGCTCCCCAATGCGTTTTGCCAAATAATGGGAAAGCAATCAGAAGGGCAGAGTCAAGTCAAGAATTGTGTTTTATATATTAATTTCAGCAATCATCAAAGTCCCGTTACTGTAAGACAAGAAACCTGGAAATTCCACGAAAACCAATTTTTTCGAATGAAATGCATTAAAGTTAGCAAAATAATAAAATTAAGTTTGCAATAATAAAATTAAGTTTGCATGCAAGGTGAAGGTCATGGCTAGGAATTGCACTTAAGTACAACTTAAGTTAAGAAATAGCCTTTTTAGTTATTCATTAGGTTATTTAAGAATACTGACCCTGAACAGAAGTATGTTTATGTAAGTGAAAAAGAAACAGCATCCTTGACCCCCACCTATCCCATATGCAATCCCAAGTGAGGTTTCAACATAAGATATCTACATTTGAAGTAACATTACAATACCTTAATTCATACTTGAGCTGTAGATAGTAAACAGTTTGTTGTATTTTCAGTAATGGTGATTTGGACACCACCCACCCCATATGCAATCCCATTCGAGGTGTCAATATGAGGTATATACATATGAAGTTTCATTAAAATATATAAATTTGTTCTTAAGTTATTGAGTGGAAACCCTTCTTCTATTTTTAGTAACGATGACCATGACCCCACCTACCCCATATGCAATCGCAAGCGAGGTCTAGATAATAAGGTATCTACATATGAAGTTATATTAAAATATTTGAATTTGTCTTCTTGGTATTGAGAGGAAACTGTTTTTCTATTTAGTAACGGTGACCTTGACCTTGAACCCACCCACTCCATATGTAATCCCAAGCGAGGTCTTGAAATAAGGTATCTATGTATGAAGTTTCATTAAAATATCTCAATGAGTTCTCTTGTTCTTGAATACAAACTGTTTTCAGGTGAGCTGTTGGTATAAGGGACCTCTCGTGCGTCGTCCGTCGTCAGTGTGCCGTCAACAATTGAGTTCGTTCTCACGCTGGATACTTCATTTTTTATCCAATCTTAACCAAACTTGCACAGTTTTTGTATGACCATAAAATCTCGAATGGGATTGTTATTGGGTCAGATCACACCAGTAACACTAGAGTTATTGCCCCTTTTTCATGCAAAAATGTTAAAACATGCCTTTTTTCCAACATACAGACTTTATTTTCCATCTATCTTAAACAAACTTTCACAGTCTGTGTATAACCATCAGATCTCAGCAGACGCCAAAAATAGGCCAGATCGTGTTTCAAACACCAAAGTTTTTGCCCTTTGTTTATTAAAAAATATACAAAAATGGACATTATTCAGGACAGAGACTTCATTTTTCATCCAATCTTCACTAATCTTGCACATTTTTTCTATTACTATGAGGTTACAGTTGAAGTCGAATGTAAGCAAGATCGGACCAGAAACACTAGAGTTATTGCCCTTTGTTTGTGAAAAAATATACAAAATGGACATTATTACGGATAGAGACTTCATTTTCATCCAATCTTCACCAATCGTGCACAGTTTGTCTATGAATATAAGACTACAGGTGAAGTCGAATATAAGCATGATTGAGCCAGAACACCGGAGTTGTTGCCTCTTGTGTTTGGAAAAAACATCAACAAGTTATCAATGATTGGCTTGATATTGAGCAGAAACTGTTTTTCAATTGTTTAGTAATAGTGACCTTGAACTTGACCCAACCCGCCCCATCAGCAATCCCAAGCGAGGTCTCAATATACAATATACACTGCATAGCATGGATTACTTTCATCAACTTGATGCTATTTTATGTACGTGTTGTTTTGTTTCGTTACAAAACTTGTTGCTTTGTTTATTATGAATCAGGTGTACCAAACAGTACAGTGTTGTACGTTGTTTTATTGTTTACAGTCCAAGTGTCTTGCTGTATAATGTTTATATCATGTTTTATATTTAATTAGCTTTTTCATAACTTGTGAACTATGAATTGTTTTCACTGTGCCCTCAGCACTTTAGCCATAATAATATAGAAAGGTGGCCCATGTTGTTGTGTGTCTGTTACCAGTTTTGTTGAGTTGGATACAGGTTGAAAGCAATCACATTCCTACCTGTCTGCAGCTCCACCCAACAAAACAGGTAACACACACAACAATATGGGTCATCCATCCATATTATTAATATATTTTGTTTTAGATATTTATATGTCTGTACGATAGACTTATAAACTGTATATTTAATTCCAACATGATTGCCTCAGTTGACTGGCGTAAAGTGTCAGAAGTCAGCTTATACAAGCATGTTGAAAATAAACATATGTTTAACTTAATCTCTAATGCACAAGATAATTATTTAATAGTAAGTGTAGTTCCAACATGGTTGTATCAGCTGGCTTCAGTCGTAAGTCGGCTGCTACAAGCTTGTTGAAAATAAACATTTATTCAAATAAATCTCTCGTACAGAGATAATATTTACTAGTATTTAATATGACAATCACATGTCATTATTACAACTAATAATTCAAATAATAAAAACACACTTTATTTAACAGTACACATGTTCATACAATAGAAAAATAACTAAATACTAATATGTGTGTAATGAGTCAATCAATATAATGCATATGAACAGTATTGTGTGTAATCCACGTGAGAGTTCTCCGTCATCTACATGTCAATCATGCTATCTTTCCAGGACACGGATCCTGCAGGGGAGTTGCACCAATGCTTGATGAGGTTTCGCTGCAGCTTGCCTTCTCTTAAAGCTCGGTTAGGTGCCTGCACTTCCACGGTATCCACCAAGTTCTGGCCCTGCCTCCTGGCACCAGGCACCACGTTCCATCCCTGTCTATTAGTTGGTTCTGCAGGACTGAGTACAATGTCCGCATGAGATTGTGCAACAGCATGCAGGCCTTGACGATGAGCTTTACTGTCTCTGCGTGGTGCTGCATGGTGGTGAGGAGGACCTGGAAACGGTTCGCTAGGAAACCGAAGGCATTTTCAACCACCCTTCTTGCTCGAGATAAACGGTAGTTGAATATACGTTCGTCTCTACTCTTCCTGTTGGTGCTGTATGGTTTTATGAGGAATGTTCTGAGGCAGAAGGCGTCGTCCCCGATAATGAAGTACGGTACATCCTGAGCGTCGCCAGGGAGGGGTTCTGGTTGTGGCCAGCCAGCTATATCGCCGTTTTCGAGTCCTTCCCTCAGCTCGCTAGCGTTATAGATCTGAACATCGGAGCAGGACCCTACTCCATCGTCATCGGCCCACATGAAACGGTAGCCAGCGTCAACCATAGCAAATAGGATGACACTGAAGAACCCCTTGTAGTTATGGTAGATTGAGCCAGACTTTGGGGGAGCTGTACACGCTACGTGTTTGCCATCAATGGCACCCACGGTGTGGGGAAAGTTTCATTTCTGGTACCACTTGTCTCCGAGTTCTCTCCATCCTTCTTCGGTAGTGGGACACGTCAACAGCTCATCCAGGTATTCGTCTACAATGGCTTGGCAGGCCTCACGAACTACAATGGAGATGGTGTTGTGGGGGAACCTCCAAGCCAGCTTCATATCAGCATACCTTGCCCCTTAGGCGAAGTGGCGAAGGGTAAGTGTCAACTTCAAACCTGGTTCCAGGGCGTCCCTGTAGCGAGTGTCCTGTTTCGTCAGCCTCGGTGCCAGTCTCTGCAGCAGCTCATCAAACATAGCTGGGGTCATGCGGAGGAAGTTGTGGAAAGAGGTGGGATCTTCTCTCCTGAGCTCCACCATGAGTTGATCGAACACACCAAGCTGGGGTATTTTTAGGATCCATGGCCTCACCCAATGGCCACGCTGCCTCCTTCTTAGCCTTCTTCTACTCACCGTGAGTTGGACATTCAAAATCTGCAGATTGCGCTGATTCATAATTAAAGCAAGCAGGAGGTCCCTTCTGGCTGGATCTTCCATGGTGACAATAATTTAAGGCTGGATTTGCAATGGAGATATCCAGAGGATGCTTGTTCTTTTATACTCTAAAGCGGCAAGTGCGTTACTCGGTCGGAACACAATCGGAACACAATCGCTTTAATCGCAACTCAAACGCTAAGCAATAGCTATTTCATCGCTACTCACCCGCTCCCTATGGAGCGTACAAGAAACGATTGAGAAGCGCACGCGGCGAATACCCAACGACTGAGTAGCGAATGTATAGCGAACGAAGGCGATCGAGTAGCGTTTATTTAATCGCTCGCATTATTTTGGTCAGCCCAAAATTTTGCGAGCGAATGAATTGAGTACCAGCGAATGACGGCGAACAGGAACGCACGAGAAACGCATTGATGTGAATGCCGAACGAGTGGGGAGCGATAAGTGCGAACGAGTAGCGAAAAAAAAATATTTTGGTCATTTTTCATACGCTTCGCATTCGTAATGGCTTATTCGCTGCAGTGGGACAGGGTCTTAACCGTTTTTACATTATAGTTTTGGCCATTTCATTCTTTTTTTTTTGTTCGATTCCATATATTCAATATCAATGAAACATAAGTTTAACGAGTATACCCATTTTAATTAAATCTTATAGACAATAACTCAATTAGCAACTGGCTGACGTTACCGGAAGTAATTAGATACGTTGCTGCTGTGAATTGTGGAGCTAGATATAAAGGGACACATTTATATTTTGTAGTGTGCGTACCTTAATTGAGTTTTCAAATGTATATCAAGTGTGGTTTCTTTCTCAGAAAAAGGTCTAAGTATTTCTCTGTAGTGCTGAAAAATAATGTATAGCTATTGGAAATCGTGCTAGTAGTTCATGAATAACTAGATCAGCATTGCAATAAAAAAAATAACGATTTGAAAAACTTCACCTGCAGCGTTTTGTACACATCTTATATAAATTCGGTTTCATGTAAATATAGATGTTTAATTGAAGTAACTCGATTACAGTAATTATGCATATACGATATTTTTCTTACGAAATAATTCTACACAGTCATATGAAAGAATACAATAACATAAAGCAAGATCCTATAACATAAAAACCAATTACACAAAAACATCAATCTTCGACAGAAGCCATCAGCTGATTTAACATGTTTTGGACATTTTTATTGTAGAAAAACACTGGAAAAATCAAGCTTAAATGCGCGTTACACAAACGATTATTTGACTTTTTTTTATATATCTTAAATGATATTAATAAAACATATGTACCTGTATCCATTATCTCACTTAGAATAATATTTAAAGCGACAAAATGGCATAAAGAATAATAATGCAAAATACCAACTTCATCTTTTAAACGTTAACTGAACGTTCTTATCATCGAAAAATACTTTTAATAACATACGCATGCGCCGAGAAAAAAATTGTGTACACTATATCCTCAAGGACTAGTGCCGAAAGTTCTTGGCAAACGCCAGACATTGATTCTGGTTGACACAATCACTGCTAATCAATCCTTATAGAAATCAATTGCGAATGGCACATTATTGTGTCAATGAAGATGTGTCTTGTCCATTATCTCGTAAGTAGTCGTCAAGTTATTGAATCAGGAGAATGTAAGTCGAATGGCACAATTTTTTACCGACACGCAATACTACCCTTTAGTCATTTGTAGTTCTTTTATCGCTTTAATAATGTGAACTTGACAAACTAGGTAGGCTATACATGTACTTACAAACAGGCTGGATGAGGATATACTTAAAAACAGGCGGGATGAGGATATACTCACAAACAGCCGGGATGAGGATATATTCACAAACAGGCGGGATGAGGATACTCACAACCAGGCGGGATGAGGATATACTTACAAACAGGCGGGATGAGGATATACTCATAAACAGGCGGGATGAAGATATACTCACAAACAGGCGGGATGAGGATATACTCACACACAGGCGGGATGAGGATATACTTAAAACAGGCGGGATGAGGATATACTCACAAACAGGCGGGATGAGCATATACTCACAAACAGGCGGGATGAGGATATACTCACAAACAGGCGGGAGGAGGATATACTCACAAACAGGCGGGATGAGGATATACTCACAAATAGGCGTGATGAGCATATACTCGCAAACAGTTGGGATGAGGATATACTCACAAACAGGCGGGATGAGGATATACTCACAAACAGGCGGGATGAGGATATACTCACAAGCAGGCGGGTTGAGGATATACTCACAAACAGGGGTGATGAGGATGTACTCACAAACAGGCGGGATGAGGATATACTTACACAAAGGCGTAATGAGGATATACTCACAAACAGGCGGGATGCGGATATACTCACCAACAGGCGTAATGACGATATACTCACAACCAGGCGGGATGAGGATATACTCACAAACAGGCGTGATGAGGATTTACTTACAAATAGGCGGGATGAGGATATACTCACAAACAGGCGGGATGAGGATATACCCACAAACAGGCGGGAGGATGATATACTCACAGGCGGGATGCGGATATTCTCACAAACAGGCGCACAAAAAACAGATCGGATGAGGATATACTCACAAACAGGCGGGATGAGGATATACTCACAAACAAGCGGGATGAGAATATACTCACAAACAAGCGGGATGAGGTACTCATGAGACACCCATGCACCTACTCACTGGCGTACCAACACGCAGAAATAAAGAAATAAATAAGTGTCATGCTTTATTTGTATATATTTGAAATTTTGAGTTTGTGTCAATGTTAAATACAGATGCTCTTCAAATAATATATTTTAAAGTCTGCACAGTTTTTATTTGCCAAATGTATATTGATAAAAGTTTACCTCCGTTAAACATCCAATAACAAGACGTTGACATACAATTATCATCAACAACAAAAAACGTCTTCCATCCCCTTTCATCACACAATTCGATATGTTTGATGATTGGCACGACGTTTACAGCAACAACGACGTTGTAAAATAATTAATTAAAAGGGGTCACCTTGTTTCAGACATGATGCCATTGTTAGGAAAATGTTCTTGTCATCTACACTCCTGTTTATTTCCGAGAATCGTAAGTTGAATTGACATTTTGTCATGCATGCACCGATGCTACACTGTTTCATAATCGCATTGAGAAACCGCGATCTAATTCACAAAAACATACATACACACTTTCCTGAATTATGATAGACGGAAGTTTGACTTTTTATAGGATTATCTTAGTAAAAACATTGTTTTGTCAAAAGTGTTATGTTATTTTTATTATTAATTTCTTCGTGAAAGTAAATAAATAACAATTTGATTATCTTTTCACGTCTGACAATTGACGTCAAATAAAACTAAGTAGAGCAACACGAACTATCATACAAGACTATTGATAATGCATAGTGTGGATTATACTGATCCTAATTGTAGACATGATGTCGCTGAACGAAAATTGAAAACAAGATTCTCTTTGCAGTTAAGGCATTATCAAGTTGAAGTCCAATCACTCACAGTGTTACCTGACACGCTATCATCAGCAACAAAATCATATCAGCCAATGAGAGATGAAATAAATCGTGTAAGGCAAGTATGTCCATTTTTGAGATATTACATCCGACAAACTGATTCGCAACACTTGTGGCAAACAGGCGTGAGTAATCCTGTTGAGCATTTGTCGTATTGTCATACCTATGCCATGTATAATAATTACAGTCTATTAATTGAGTATATTACAGATATATAGGATCTGACACGAGTTGTCATTTCATATCACATTTTATTAAACGAGTTCAGGAATTTTGTTAGTAAGCGAGGCTTTGGCGAGCTTACTAACGAATTTCCTGGACGAGTTTAATAAAACATGATATGAAATGACAACGAGTATCAGATCTTTTTTATCACATGCTTTTAAACGAAAAAAATGCTTCTAATTTTACCAAAGCATGTCGATAAATCCTAAAAGTTGTTTACTGCATTGACGTCATTTCATGTTGACGACGTCATTTCACCAAAATAACGTCATGCGATTGGTCAGTCAAAACATATGTAGCTAATGAAAACGCTCAAAATGTTATCTTACACATGAGTATGATAAAAATATTCGTAATGGTTGTATTACATGGAAAACAAGGTATAGCATGTAATAAAATACGAATATAATGCTTTTCCTAAAATGTAATAAAATGTCAAACATTTAACTTATTGGCTTGACTGCCCGGGGTTAAACATTTTAACTTATGCATAGGTATAGGGCATCGTTCCATTATGGTATGCTGAATGTTAGCCCATAAGTGGTTCACTCAGTCATTTGTGCTAATTGTTTTCTAATTTGCAAAAAACATACAATCGAAATTGCTGTTCAATATTTCATGGTATTATTACCTAACAGTATACTGTTGCATAAAAAATGCACAAACACCTCAAAATTTGCCATTTCATAATGGGTCACGTGAGCTTAGTGTCTAAGCGCGTCGACAATAAATAACCAATATGTAAATATACCTATACATGTACACTATTTACCCACTAAACAAATGTACCAATTGCTTTATGTTTGGAAACCAAAAATTACATTATTCTCAATATTCCCAACATCTGACATTATGGTTAATATTCAACACTACAACTGAGCTTTGTTATTAATCACAACGATGTTGTGTGTATCGAACTACCGACAGTTATTAGAATTTAATTTATAGTTTTTGTTGGGATAACCTATTGTCAAATAACGATAATTTTAATTCAATAGCTTATACAACAAGGTAAATTATTATTATAAACCACCAATACTATATGAATGCATTACACAGATATGACCATCATTGATTTCCATGACGTATGATTTTGTATATAATTAGCACTTAATTTAACATTTGATAATAATTACATATACTTTAAACATAAATGGTTAAAAGAGTTAATACGAAGATTTTATATTTGTCAGAGCAGCTGTTGGCAATTTGATTTACATAGATTATGCGCAAACATTTATTTAGCATTGCTCTTGACAACAAAAGTATTTGACGCGCTGTGACATTTACGTGTTTGCATTAAATTCAACAACAAAAAAGCACACACATGAGAAATTGTTTCAGGTGCCTTACCACATGGCATCCATTGACACTGTTGTATAAAAATATTGTGTACTTAATTTGTTACCAAAATATTGATCAAATTCTTTAGTAATAACTTGATTTGCAAGATAACAACATTCAGCTTATTAGAAAATTAAAGCAGCAGTCCGGAAGTATGTTAATAAAACTAAATCTTTGCAGAAATGGTTTATAATGGACATCTTCTCGATCAAAATGATTAAAAAACGCATTAAAATCGGTAAAATAATAACGTTCCAAGCGTTTTTGAACATAGATATTATAAAATGGCTTTCGTAAATAAGGAATAGTTTTCAGTGGAATAAACGTCATTCATGTTCATTAGAACTATAATTAAATTAATTAAGGTGGGTATAATTAACTTGTTGCGTGGTACATCATGCTCAGCTGTGGTCGCTAAGTACAACTGTGAATATAGAAAAGTTCAATGAAATATGTTACTGTATAAACATGCTAAATATGCTACATAAACATGCTAATATGTTTGCTATGTTGTATGATGTATTTATTGGGCAACTGTACATTTTAATAATATTAACCAGGAGCCTTATCCAAAAAGTTCCGACGAAAAATCTTAATTTAAGTCACGTTTTAGGTAAAATTCTAATACTTTATTCCTTGTTAAAATCAATGGAATATATTACAAATATGGTAAAATACGAAGCATCTATTAATTCCTTACCAGATTAAAACCATTTAAGACAAAATAATAATTAAATGAACCAGTCCCAGAGTTAACAAATTTTATGATTTAAGTTTTTAATAGCTTTGTGGCTATGATCCTTGGTTACTTCCCTGATGTCCAGGATCATAGGATGTTCATAGGATGAGCATAGGATGTTCATAAGATATATTTTCTTTGACTTAATTCTTTGACTGATGCTTTATATAAAATACCAAATTAAAATACAATAAATATGTGTGCTAGCTATTTTGACATTAAGAATATAAGAATTTATCATTCGCCGCAAATGAATCGTTGGTGACATGTGGTTTACACATCATAGTACTATTATAACATTTCAAATTAAATATACCTAAATACACAAACCCAAGAAATATATTCAAATTAAACCAAATTGGAAGAAAAGTCACTTGATTTGACTAGTACGTCTGGATGTCTATTATTAATGCATGTAGGACAAACTAATTAGTATTTCGACTGCATGTGGTGTGGAGCAGTACAACAATGAAGCGAGTTGGTAGACCAAGTAACCACATACCACAGCTGTGTCCCTCAGTGGTTTGTTCGACAAGCACACGTATTCAATGTTTATGGGGCATTACAGCGTCGAGAAATTGGATTTGTTCAACGTCAAGAGAATACCATAACAAAATCATTCGCTAAATGTTTGCACAACACTTGCAACGAAGTGAAGCAGTATACAACACGCACACCTGGTGATAACTGTACACAAAGTTCACAAAGATTACTATAATTTTATACCGCACAGAAAATTCTTATAATCTTGTACACATCGTGTGTAAAAATAAAATTGAAATATTGAAACAAAAGGTGCATTGGCCACTTCACTGTTTACGTAGTCTTCTACCTCATTGTGTTGTCATCACATATTATTATTATAACAATAAAAATCCGTTTTTAGTCAGTAATATGGGTGCGTAAGCAAACAAAAAGCGGTCGGTTATCGTAAAACAAGTGAATTATTCAGTAAAGACAAGCGCCAATAACAACCGGCCTACTTATGCTTGACACCGGGCGTCCTTGTTACAACCCATTGTTAAACACTTTCAAGCTTAAATAACAGTATTACGATATCACGATATTATATTATTTACTAAATAGGTGATGCACGCTGAATTCCATGAAAAATCGAATACTGAAATTCGATTCAAGAAAAACACTAAAACAAAATGGCGAAAACTAGTGCGATTCCAGCTCGGCTGAATGCGGCCCTGGTAGGTAATTATTAAAAATGACATCATACAGGTACTCGATTTGGGATTACTCTGTACTATAAAACCGATTTGAAGGTAAATTACCGAGTTGTTTTGATTTATTACTCTAGATGCATGTTTTGACGCTATAATAGCGACAACCTTTTTTCGGTCGTTAATTTCCGCACTCGGGCTTTAACACATTTTTCGGGCCTCTGCGGATGTTAACGACCTCAAAAAAGTACATTATCCCTATAATATCACATCACTGAATCCTAACGTTATTCCATTCAGAACCGTAATCTTTGTCCTGCCATCGCGTGACGGTCAGGATTTACGAATAACTAATACCAAGATTAAGTTAATATGAGGTCACACAAGCGAGAGGATCACCGTCAAGATGTAGTCAAGCTATTGTGTAACCAAATGGTATTACTATTGCAAATTTATAGGATTTAATGTCAAGCTACTATCGATACCATTATGCTTTAGGATTACGCTTTTGATACAACAGCTTTCACTCAAAGCATTTGATTCTATTGGTACACTACGGACTGATAAGATATCGTCACCTTAGCGCAAGAACTCAACATGTGAATATATTTTACTCTGCAGATATTGAGTTTTGCTCCACGGTGACGAAATATTATGTTTGTCATTTATACCATGGCATTAGTAGGATAGTACAATTTTATTGAGATATGACACATGTTTCTGTCCTGAAACAGAAACAGAAACGAAAATGTTTTTCGACGTGAATTTGATTTCCATATTGAAAGACTAAACAGTAGGTCAAACTGAGATATTAATTAAGATGTATTGTTAAGGCTATATAAGTGCTACACGTGGTTTAAAAAAATGAAAATGAAAAATATTCATTTTATTCAATTGATCAAAATACTTTTATAAATTTATCTATGTTAGCCGATGATTATTCATTAACGACTCGTTATACTCAATTCAAGGACTGCAAACATCTCCAGGCTGAATAAGCTTTTCTTAATAATCAAAGACAACTCCATGGAGCCAATTGAATGTCTCAGTCAGGAGTGTTATTTCGTTTCTTTATATATAATATTCTTTTCTTCTAGGAATCTGTGACAAACCCTTCTGCAATTGTCAACTTGCCAATCTGTGTACAGGTCCCTTTAAGGCATGTTGGATTAGATTGCCACAGTGGTGTTTAATTGATGGAGTGTATAGGTCCATTTAAGGCATGTTGAATTAGATTTTCACAGTGGTGTTTAATTGATGGAGTGTATAGGTTCCTTTAAGGCATGTTGAATTAAATTGTCGCAGCGGTGGTTAATTGATGGAGTGTATACGTTCCTTTAAGGCATGTTGGATTAGATTACCACAGTGGTGGTTAATTGATGGAGTGTATAGGTTCCTTTAAGGCATGTTGGATTAGAATGTCACAGTGGTGGTTAATTGATGGAGTAGATAGGTCCCTTTAAGGTATGTTGAATTAGATTGCCACAGTGGTTGTTAATTGATGGAAACTGTTTGGTGAATACCTGTCTCAAGAAGTAAAGCAAAGCTGATCAGATTGTATCATCTCTATGGAATAGCGAAGCTGCATTGTTCTCCATGTCTAATTCGTACATCAAGGGAAAATACCGGTGAAGATGATTTTATCTTTGTTTTCTGTGATATTTTTATTATTTACACAGATCTACATGTAGTTTTATTGTCGTAACGCATTATGAAAATCACGTTATAAAATTGCATTATCGGTTAGTTTTATTTTGGCCATGGCATAATGATTCGCAAAATTTAACCCTTACGTCAACTTATTTGAATAAATTAAATACGTTTTTGACCAGTTTATTATCAATATAATAACTTCGGAAACGGAAACTAGCTTCGAGAAAGCGAAACCAAATGTTGTTTATTGTTTGAATAGTTGCTCTAGTTGTGATACAATAATTATCAATTCAAGAGATGCTACATTAAATGTTTCTCTCGCAATTGAAATAGTGCTAATGCATTCAATTATAAATTCAAGAGATGCTACATTAAATGTTTCTCTCGCAATTGAAATAGTGCTAATGCATTCAATTATCAATTCAAGAGATGCTACATTAAATGTTTCTCTCGCAATTGAAATTGTGCTAATGCATTCAACAATATCCCATTGCGAATGTGTATCTTCGTTAAAAGCAGTTCATTTGGTTTCTTCGTTAATAACAGAATTACAAAAAATAACACAATGACTCTTAAGTCAACAACGACGTATACAATCATTGCTCCATTATACAACCTTAATTCATCCATGGAAGACAATCGATGTTTCAGAGTACAAAATGGTTACTTCAATTCGATGAATCGACATTTATATGCATATTAATAAGTTGTTAATCAGTTATTATTTCATTATAAGATATTCTGCAAGAATATTAAATTAAACATTCTAAACGGTGGTCGATGGACTGATACGAAGTGTCTGCAATCCTGATGAAGCTAGTGTTCCATACATAATTGTTTGCATTAAGAGCTACAAAAACGCCATATAATAAGCATTTTACTTACTGTATTTAAGGCATCCTATCTGGTAACACCATACATGAACATTTTACTTAGTGTATTTTTATGCACCCAATCTACTACAATAAACGCCATACATAAACATTTTATTTAGTGTATTTAATGCATCCTATCATGCAAGCGATGCATAGCCTGGTAAATCATTTAAGACTTTACACATGGCAGTAAACACTAATAATTATACACAAAGCAACGATCTGTGGAGAGAGCATCTTCAGAGGATGCAAATACGTTTTAATGTAGCGATAAAGTAGCGTGATATATTTCGTACTTATTCCTTTGAAGCAAAAATCCAATAATATTACTTTAATGAGAACTGCGTTCTACATATTTGTATTGCAAACACATCATGTGACTGTGACGCCCTAGAATGAGACGTGAAAAATATGTTTTGAAGTGATTTGTTTGTTTGATTTTTAAAGTTATCATGGTTATGAGAAGTGTCTTAAGGAAAGGCAAATAGAAGGCAAATAGGCTAATAAATCTGACCAAAAAGCATTTAATTTAAATACTGCTATCTTTAACTACAGTGTTTGAATCTGTTTTGGAAAAGGTTTGTTGTAAATATTTCAGATTCAGATACTAAATTATTTCAAATAAAAATCTATTAAATACGATTATCTTGAAATAAAAGTAAATGAAATTGTGGTGAGCTGCCATTTTACTAATGACTTGACATTCAACTTTATTAGCAACGTTGCATATCCGTTAACATATGCTGATTATTTTAATGAACAGCATTCATGCAGTAAACCTTTAATTCGCTTGTCTGATAATCAGTCACACTTACTTAAAATGACTGCCAATGGAAGCCATACGATTAAATTAAACGATAATTTTATTTATCAATTTGGAATTTGATGTACCGAGCTTATTAATCTACGACATCCTAAAAAACACGACATAACAATTACCGCCACCATGGTGGTTATACTTTTGCCGGCATTCGTTTGTCGGTCTGTCGGTTTATCTTTGACCAACCTTACGCATAAAGGAAGGTACTAAACTTCCATGGTAGAGGTAACTAAGTATATGTCAACTGTTTGTTTCTGTCTATCATTTTTTAACCAAATCCATTCAGTAAATCGAACTTTTAAACAAAGTATGTTGTGTTCACATATTTTTTCTCAGATAATGGAGATGATGTATTATCTAGTTTTCATTTAGAAATGTGACTTAAATGTATTAATTCTATAATACAGACAACACAAAGATCAGATACATTTAAAGACAGAGCGCCTGAGATACGGTACCGTGAACGTAGGTTATATACAACACACTTCTTTTGTACAAAACACATTTAACAGTCAGGTCTAAATTTAGAAATCTTAAGTAACGCATTGGTATTAACCTTTCCATGACACGTTCTAGACAAAATCACGTTATTAAATGTGAAGTGTATCAGAGGACGCAGTCTTAGATTCGGAAACAACATATAAGGCAACATTAATTAAGTTCAGTCTAGCAATAATGGGTATTATGGCGAAACACGACATTCGCTAGTGTATTTTTTGTAAGTAGGTCCCACAGAGTTATAAATGTTGTTTAAATAAAGATTATTACAATTCTGCGGTTGTGTTTAAATTGCTTGTTGCCTTGGATATACATACTTGTTATTATCAAACTTACGCATATACTTTCTTGAATTATTTAATCATTTAATAGTGTCTTATAGTTAATCAAACAATTCAACATGGCAGTAGATATGTCAGCACGAAATTAGACACATATCAGTACAATCGGAGATATTTTATGCATATTTCCTCAAAGTATTCGATTATCGCTTTAATACGTACAATAACTCGCAGTATGGATGTTGGAGATATATAAATCCCAGGTTTATGTGCATTGTACGACAAATCAACATTTACAAAATAGTGGCACTGAATTTTAATCTGTTACCATATTATACTATATAATATATCATATCATATCATGTTATATCATATCATATCATATCTTGACATGTCGTGTCAAATAATATCATATTCAATGTATCGTGATTAGTTAAATCTATTTACTAATAACCAGCAAAATACCCTTTTATACTTGACTAAACTGTCATCATATTAAGTCTCATTATACCATTTAGTGCAAACGTTAAGTCAAAATGATTTAAGAGGTCAATTGTTAACTAACCAGTGCACAAGCTGAACTTTTTTTCATTAACTGTCAACATATATTAGCTTTTGAATATAAAAAATCCGATATATTACTTATTGATGTTTTAGCAACTTCAAATTCATGCCGAATTTTTATAAATCAGAATAAAATGGCGTTTGATTTCGTTTGTGCAATTCAATAAATTATAAAATACAAACAAATGTACCAGTTTGTATCATTATATTGTGTTGCGTGCATGTTAAGTGGTTTAATGTTGATATAGCAATTGACTCAAATAAAAGAAATCCAGTTGTTAATTAGAGTTTCTGTATCGCTGCTGCTGCTGATGTCATTAGTTGGTCGCAGGCTATGTGTGACCAGGGTTTAAATTGCAGCAAATGTCGTATAGACACTATTAGATGTGGTTGTAATATAATCGCCATGTCCTAAATGCACTATCAACATTGGATTACCCGATATTTAATTTAGTTCTAAGATTTTTCTCATTGTTCAAAAAACGTTTGCCTATATATATGACATTGGGCTATATTTTAATCTATGTCTTGTGAAAATTTAAGAAACTGAATGTATTCGTGTTGTTTTGTTGATTATTTAATTCAATTATAATTGTTATATTATTATTCTCTACTATGCCTGGCAGCACATTTTAATGTTAAGGTAAACTATCAAGTACACTTTCCATATTAGGCAATATCCTCTTGTCCCTGCCCTTCCCCTTATTTGAAAAGGCATGTTAACACTTTTAAAATATAACTATTACGTTATCAGTCAGCAATCAGTCGGCGATCGATTGCTGACCAGTCGGTGATCAAAAATTGGTCTGCGACAAGTCACACTGGACCTGCGACTAGTCGGCGATCGTCGCAGACCAGTGTGCGATCGATCGCCGACTAAATAAAAACCAACGAAAACCTTCTCGAGAACTGTTTGCTCAGCAAACGGTCTTCGATACAACATCGAAGACCATCTGCGACCAAAATGGGTCTGGCGACCGTCGACAACCAGCCGCCGACCTCCACCAACCTGTTAATGACCTTTTGAAGACCATCAGCAACCACTGGTCGTTGATGGTCGGGAGTTGGTCTTTAGTCGGTCGCGGCTATGTGTGACCAGGGTTTACATTGCAGCAAATGTCGTATAGACACTATTAGATGTGGTTGTAATATAATCGCCATGTCCTTAATGCACTATCAACATCGGGGCTCTATACGTTATTAAACCGAACAAATGGTCAATAATACATTGCAGCAAAACTTTTGTATATGCATATTATATTAGAATTGATTGAAGTGTCTGACTTAGACTTACCGAATATGGGGCTTTATCACTTCGTCCTTGATACACTTTTGAAACCATGGTAGAAAAACTTTGTATTAATGGTTAAGATCTAGATGTGCTTTTATTTTAATAGGAATGATCTTGACTAACTCTGACTGTCACTGTGACAACACACTGGTAATATCTGTATTTCCAACATGTTAATAGAACATTTATAATGTACTACGTGTTAACTATAAATTGATAACAATACATTTATAATTTACTGTTATATCTGTATATAAACGACATAAGTTCACAAGACATTTACAATATTGTTTATGAGAAATATCGTTGCATATTTCCATATTATGGTAAGTGTTAATTTCCTGCTGAAACATAATTGTTCCCGATATTACTTGAAAATACTGCATACCGCATGATTCTAGTATGTGTTAGTTGAAATGCATATCAACGTCTCAAACGACGCGAAAACTTATTTATATGAGATGAAAATGGGATTTGCCAAATTAAATTGTATCGTTGACATCTAGTTTGATAGAAATACGTTTTATTCAATTTGATTTATATAATATGCTTGAAGGCAATATTTACAGATGGTTGAAATACAAAAACAATGCTATCCCTCGAAGGGTTATGTTTATGTTTTGTCCTTATATTGGCTTCAAACAGGTTTAAACCCCCAATGCTTTGTATTGACCGTTCCAAGGCGGTTACCCCAGTTTTAATTATTTTTATGTTTTGTGTTGTGTTGTGCGTATTGTCCTTTGTTGTATAGGCAACTGGTCACTTGCATTAAATAAAGAACCAGCGGATGTCAAGAAGGCTTTCTCTCCTGGTGATGTCCCTGGAGTTTCATTATTCTTATATTGGAAGCGTTTTCCCATCAGCTTGCAACAAGAGGATAAAGCAAGGCAGAATTGCTATCTGTACTTATAAATTACACCCCTCTATTTGAATGACAGGAACGTAGCTTTTATATCTGAAATCTTAAAGATTCGCACCTATAAGAACGTTTAATTAAATCGAGTCAACAGAACAACAAGTAAATACATAACAAATTAATGTGCGGGTTCACGTTTATTAACTCATACTCGGTAAACAGACAAGTACATACGTAGAATAAATCACTGACCGAACGAACAAATAGCAGTCAGCATTCCATTGACAAGACGCAAAATAAGTTTTACGAAGTAATAATTTGCAGTTGAACTACATGTATAACAAATGGCTTTTATAATGATTGAAATTACAAACAAAACTTACATTAAAGAATTCTCAAGTTGAATCTGATTTTTTTTTGCTGTTAAATATTTCTACTTCTAAACTTATACAGTATGGCTTAAGTATACCCGAAATTCTATTTTCGCTGATCATTTTAGAGGGCATAGTATGATCACCGATGCTGCCGGATTTCCATTATCTTTTAAATTTCATTTGGTTGTGAGTGCCAAGGCATTATTGATTAGTTAATTGTTCATTTTATTGTTCACGATTCTATAACGAACCACTCAAATATCGTGAATCCAAATGTCGGCATAGGTTCTATTAGATTTGGTTGAAGCGTCTGTTACAAAATCACCACGGTCGTTACAGAATCACTTCATCCCGTATGTACCATCAAGATCTTGACACTACACCATAATAAACAGAGAACATTGTAAAGGTACATGAAACTAAATTTGTAGGTGGTAGGATACTTCACGTTACACTCTTTAACAATTTAATAAAAAAACCGAATCCGGACGGTGATCCGTATCACCATTAAAAATTAATCATTTATTCATTGGCCAACTTGCAACCCTGCCATAAAAGCCAATGCAAATCCGTTCATAACTTTTTGAGAAAAGTCGTTAATTAACAAACAGCCCAAACAACGCCGGCAAAATATAAAAGTTTTTGCGGAGTTGCAGGATAACTATACCAGAGAAACATTAATAACTTAACAAACAAGAGATGTCAGAAGACAGCGCGCTCGACTATTCGAAGTATTTCAGTTGGTACATATTTTGGATAGTGGAATGGGCACAAATTTGTTAAAATACAAAACTTTTAAGTGAAGCCTTGTATAGTTGATACATTTTGGGAACAAAAACTTTAACCACAAAATCTATGTAAAAAGTGTGCATAACTCTGACAAAATACAAAACAGAGTTAAGGGTAGTGTTGCCCCTGATACTAGAGTTGATGACAAAGGTTAGTTCCAAGTTTCAGGTGAATAACTTATGTAATTTTGAAGTTATCAAACTTTTGAATATAAACTTTAAACAGAAAATCTGAGTGAGTTATGGGTAATGTTGCTCCTAATACTATAATTGATGACAAAGGTTAGTTCCAAGTTTTAAGTGAAACGCTTCTGTAGTATTGAAGTTACAAAACTTTTGAATATAAACTTTAACCTGAAAATATATGTGTAAAAGGGGTATAACTCTGTCAAAATACAAAAAGAGTTAAGGGGAATGTTGCCCCTGATAGTGGAGTTGATGACAAAGGTTAGTTCCAAGTTTCAAGAGAATAACTTATGTAGTTTTGAAGTTAAAAAGTTTTCAATATAAACTTTGACCAGAAAATCTAAGTGGAAAAGGGGCATAACTCTGTCAAAATACAAAACAGAGTTATGGGGAATGTTGCCCCTGGTACTGGAGTTGATGACAAAGGTATATTCCAAGTTTCAAGTGAATACCTTATGTAGTTTTGTAGTAACAAGACTTTTTAATAAACACTTTAACCGATACAGACGCGGACGCCGACGCCGGGGGTAGTAGGATAGCTCACCTATTCTTCGAATAGTCGAGCTAATAAAACTATTGCAAATATATCGGTTTTAATACATCATTAAGTTACTTAAGCCGCATCCACCGTTTGTCATGTCATGTCGTTGTATGAACACAATCACTGTGTTTGTGGTCATTGGGAATATATTTCGTTAAATCTCATGAAATCGACCGAATCTGACGTTAATTGACATTGAAAATTATGTGGTTGAAGTTTGTCGACGCAAATTTATTCTTTACTTCCAGAGATGTATTTTTGATGAAATAGTATGGACTAGTGATATTCATTTCGCTCATAGCAGTAAACAGTTATATGACTTAATCTAATACAGGTTTGACATTATGTCCTTTACACATGTGTATTGATTTGAAAAAGAAACCAACTTGAAACGACTTTTGCTACGCGTGTTCAAATACCGAAATAAAACAGATTAACAGATTAACGATCATACAAATATGAAATATAAAGTCCAAACAAAGCAACAACTTAATCAACGTATATTGTACTGCGGATTGCACATTATTTTCGACCAAAGGTGCAATACAGAGAACAACATGGCCAAATTTATTTTGTCTTGTTGGAACAAAAATTAATTTTGCAGATTAACTTAATGGTTAGCTATTCATGCAGCAAAATGTAATTTCCAGGCGCGGATATATAATTTGCAGTTAGAGGGGACGAAAATAATCCGTACCTACCTGTATATATATATATATATTCACATATTATTGTAAGCTTTTTCAAGAGATTACAGACGTGTACTAGGCTTCTGTGTAACATAGCATGAGGCGAAAGCGTTTTAGTGCAATTATCTGAATCACTAGCAAATAATATAATTAAACAACGTCTGTAAAATACCAATAGTATATACATATCTGCTTTAATTTGGTGTGCAATAATTTAAAGTAGAATCACTAAATACAATATAAGGCAATTCTGTCTTTATATTTTGTTAAGCGTCAACATCATTTTGCTATAACTAAATACCTACTCACAAAAGAACACACAAACTTCTTTCGAAAAAAAAGCAAATCCATTTTCTTGATTTTGATAATAGACAATGGATCATTTTTGATTTTCTTATATTAGAAACACATATGAAACATAAAAACAACACTACTGACTAGGTTAAACTCTATCAATGATTGAGTATATAAATCTAACACAACAGTTTTCAAAGAGTTTACAGAAACATATTATCACAAATTAACAAAACATTAATACATATTATTTTACATTATGTATACATGTATCAAATACACAATTTTGTATGCAAGTGTTTTCAATATATGGTACATTTCTATTTTATAATACATAAGCTGCACTTTCTGAGATCAAAGTGTCATTTTTAGCAATAGTTGCAAAGACTAAGTGCCACAGAAAAAATTGCAAGTTCTTAATAACTGTTGAAATGAAGCTCTGTTGGAATTAAAACAAATCCATAGTACCTTTCACAAAAAGACCCAACCAACGTGGACAGAATCAGAGCTAGCTTTTGAAAATTGCTTTTTTTCTGTTAATTTCTTTTGCGACAAGACTTATATTACGCGAAAACGGTGATTCTAATGTAGTTCATTACATCTTGAATGAACTAAATGATTTTGGCAGTGTGCATAATTTCGTTTCTAATTTTTGCAACTAATCAAAGAAAGTCTGTCGACAGGGATTATTAATTGATTCTGCTGATGGAACTACATCGGTTTAATATTAATAATGTATCTTTCAACTACAAACTCTGTTTACAATGTATCATCTATACATAGATTTGTAGGAAACACCATCATTAAGGCATCTAAACTAGTAAAACAGTCAATTTTGATAGAAATAATATTACTTTATGATACTCATAACAGCAATAATTGAACTGCTTTTACCACAGAAGCTCACGTGCAAAATTATTTTTCTATAATAGCATAATAAACTTCTAAACACATCGCGATTTGCACGTGTACTATAAGGTTCGTTTTCAGTTCCAAAATGACTGTTTAAGTATATGTGTTTTTATATCATGTCTATAGTGTAGCTGAAAACTTACTGAAATACAAATTTCAAACTACAAATCTCAATCGATTCATTATCTTACAGTGAACCGTAATACAGTACTCTATATTGGTCACTGATAATAAAGGTTTCAGTTAAAGGCTGTCTGAAAACAATCCGTATAATATTAGGTTGATTCTGGCGCTGTTATAACATTGAGTTTCGCCAGGCCTCTAAATCTTGTATGGAACAAGGAATCTTAATAATTGATAGTTAATAGGCGTCTAAGAAACATCATCAATAACAACAATCAAATTTCTGTTGTCAAACTGTCAAGTCTACTGTTACTTGTCTGTACTCATTCTTCGCTGTTACCAGCTTTGAATGGCAGCTGGAGACAGAAGTTTTAATAAAGATGATGATTTAAAACAATCAAGAGAAACGCTCGCTGTCACTTACGGTCTCTTAATATAGATATTTATTGTGGAACCATCTTGATCTTGTTTTCATACTGTTCTACTGACAGTCTGTTTAAAAATTGTTATTGTAACTATGCAAACGAAAGATCATGTTTACATTCTAACTCTGTTTACCAAATGCCGATTACACTTTGATATTAAAGTATATTGTAAAATTAATCGATTTACTGATCGAAAGTTTGGATTTAATTTGCATCATTAATATAATCTTACTGAATTACAAGGTATACAAGCCTGCCAGTTTGATAAGTAATACGCATGTGTCTGAATCATCTCTGTATGCATTAATGGAATAATAAATAAATTGGTATTATTTGTGTAATGCTAAAAGTTTACAAACCTCAAGGTTGGCAGAAATGTTAGGTATTTCACGAGTGCATGCACACCAAATGAATGTTACAAAACCACACAGTTCCTTCAGACTTAAACCGTTTACTGATGGTTTATTTTACATATGATTCCGAGTCTAAGGTTGCGTCCTTAAATACACTTCAACGTTAATACTTTGATACCACGACGAAGTTAAATAAGGGTTTATAAACACTCTGAACTGTCATTTTAGTCAAGTATATTATCACAAATTAATGCTTTGTTTGTAGAAAAGAACAAGTTTGCATAGGACACTCTTGTATCACTGGCTTTAAGACATGTACCTTACTACAAGATTGTTGCATCAAGTACTTAGGTATTAATCTTTTTTTCTCATTGACCAACTGAATATGGAAATGATATATTTCCAATAATCGAGAAAAAAAAAAACATCAAATAATTTTAAAGAATACAATAATTAGCCGCTACATAAATGTTTCGACTGCTTTAATTTTTGAAAACCAAACATTACGTTATTTCCGTTGTCCTCTATATTTGACATTATGGTTAATACATGTTAATTACATGTTACATGTTATTATTTTATCAACGTCCAGTCCTGTCGGCCTTGGACTAATGAACACTTTCTTTTGCCCATGTTAATGGAAGTAAAACCGTTTCACATATTCTTGACGTATGGTCGTCAATGGGAAAACAAGGCTCACCAATTTGTCCTAAAATGTTGCATGTATTCTAATATCACACGAATATCTAGCATCAGAGAATTGATGATCTGAATACTGTTTCAGCGAAAGGATTGGTATGATACGACCATGATCTAGCTTGTATTCAGGACATGTTACAGATTTCGTAAGACATTAAAGAATACTGGATCATTACTACATGTTTAATAGATATGAATCTATGGGCAGTAAAAAACCCTTATTAACATCCTAGGGTCCTTTATTTCAGGCAAGTAAACAGTTTCCCATAAAACCTCATAGAATAAGAAAAATAAAATAACACGAATCAAACAAAAACACAAATATTATTAAAACTGGCTTCACCCCCAGTAGTGCAAAGCATTGATTGTGTAAACGATTTGATTAATTTAATAACGGGTTGGATGTTAAGTTAACACAATATCAAGAAATAAATCCAAGTCGAATCAAATTGGAAGAAAAGTCAATTGATTAGACTAGTACATGTATGTAGGACAAATTAACGAGTATTTCGACTGGTTGCGATGTGATTCAGATTAATCTTTAAGCGAGTTGGCATGCAGATCAAGTAACCACATGCTATAGCTTTGATGGACAAGCACACGCGTCGAGAAATTGGATTTGTTCAACGTCAAGACATAACAAAATCCGTCGCTAATGATTTGCAGAACACTTGCAACAAAGTTCGTCCAATTGGTGTACCATAAGAGAACATGCAAGATAGATTATTAACAAGAATCTTAATCTGCTTTCTTATTCTGTCAATATGGACTTAAGATCATCAAATAAATATCAAATTTGTCGAATAAACCCTTTGCTTCGAAATCAAATCGTTTATATTTTTATACAGTTAATATATTATGAATAATTCGCAAACATTTTACAACTTTATCTATGCGTTATTAAGTTGATTGGTTTTGTCGTTGTTATATCAGAATGTAATGTTATCATGAGCGTTTGTTTGTTGAAGACAGAGCACAATAGGTATTTTCGTTGTGTGTGTGTGTGTGTCTTGTTCGTTCTGCAAAGTTCACACAGATAACTTTAAGTTCATACCAAACAGGAAACCCTTAATATCTTTTACACATCATGTGGAAAATAATATTTAAATGTTCGAAAGTAAAAAAACAATACTCGTTGTCGTTTAAAATATCCCTATTGTGAATTAATGAATTCTTAAGTAAGATGTTGTACTGCTGGAAGAATTTCTGAACATCATCTGTTCAATACATTATACATATATGATATTATTAATAAAATTTTATTAGTATTGTTTCAATATGCATGTAAAGACGAAAAGCTGGTCACCTGTTAATACCTCGAAAAGGTCATTAAAGCTTATATCAAATTTAATAATTGACAAACAGACACTAAGTGCAACCTAAATTGTTTATTATTAATACCACATCACGGAATAATCACGCTATCCCATTCAGAACCGTGATCTTTTGACATGCCATCGCATGACAATCAGGATTTAGAAATAACTGATACCAAATTTAAATTAATATGAGGTCACACAAGGTACAGAGACGCCGCCAAGATGTACTGTCAAGCTATTGTCTAACGAAATGGTATTAATATTGCACACTTATATGATTTGATAAATGTAAAGCTACTGGAAAATGCAAGTGTCGATACTATTATGCTTTAGGGTTATGCTATGATTCAAAAGCTTACACTTAACATATTTGACTCTATTGTAATAGGTACACTACGGAATGATAGTATACCATAGCATTAGTAGGATTATGGCATTTTATTTAGAAATGACACATTTTTCTCGTTATAGCCAATATGTGTAGTGTATAAGAGGAAAAGCAAAGCTGCTGAGATTACCATCTCTATGGAATGGCAAAGCTGCATTGTTATGCATGTCTAATTCGTAAATCAGGAGGGAAATAC